>JAJLUK010000026.1:133693-172452 GCA_030570055.1 Blastobotrys chiropterorum
TTTTTTTTTTTTTTTTTTTTATGGCTCGCCTTACCACTGCGTCGGATTGCGTAGGGTATATGCCTGTCTGTCTTATACCACGCAAATCTCTACTTCATGCGTATGCGGAAGCTATAGCTGTCGATCGTCCCACCACCCTCTTTTATTTTTTTTATTTTAATTTGCGTGAAATAATAATGTTTTGGACAGCAACAGTTTCCCGTAAATGTGCTGTTGATCAAGCGCATCCTAGGGAGTCATTGTGGCTGAAACAGAAAACACTCATGTAGCTCTATGCATGTTACACGGGTATGTGCAGATGCACTTATTTTATTTTTTTTTACAACCAAGCTCATACGACGTGGTAGCTAACCTCTTCCGGTAAATACGCTCCAAAACATGCATCTCAAATGCCGAGTTAGGCGAAAACCCACACACACACACACACACACACAAACTTTACCAATTCATACTAAACAGATTAAAAACGTCGTCATCAAAATTAATCGCCAGCGATGGGTGTTCAGAATCAATAAAGTCGCTGTTGGTGGGAATTGGGCCCATCCCGTCCAAAACTGCGCTTGCATCAATTGTGTCCGTCTTGGAGCCGTTCACACTTTCGCCATTGCCCTGGGTAATCCCTTCCATGGCACTTAGAATTGTCTGGAGAATCTTTCGGCATCGTGCTGCTGCCGGCCAGCGTCGCTGCATGGAGTCGCAAATTGGCAGGCATTGCCGAACTTCCCGGACTCCTCGAATGAGCGGATAATAGCCCAACTTACAGGCAAACGAGATTATCAGCCCAGAATTCCAAACCGCCGAGAGGTATCCGGGCCAGAAGAATTGCTGATTTGTGCCATACTGCTCATTCTGCGCTGTCATTGCGGTCAACATCCGGCGGCCACAGTCGACGCCCATATGGATGGCGTACCGGAACTCTGCCGTCGACGGTGGCAATGATAGTCGAGGTCGATTAACTAGAAAGACCAACTGGTTATATAACACGGTGAAGAAGCAATGGTTGTCAAACGGTAGATTAAGTGGTTTGCCGTCAACGAGCTCTTCTGGTAGGCTGTTCCACCACCGCTCAATATCGGCATGCAGCGTTAGTGCTCCGCGGGCGTCAATTGTGCGCACATGAAGCGAATTGTTGAAGGTTTCGACAACTCGTCCGACCAATTGTTGGTATTCAGCAAACGCCCATCCAATTCGTAGCGGATCCGCGTTGTAATCATCCTCGCTTCGGTCATCCGGCTGTGGCAAATCTGACCCGGGCCGGTGTCGTTCCATTGTCAGCGGACAAACATCAATATCCGAATCAAGAAAGCCCATGGGCAGTCCTAACACTTGGCTCAAATGATGATCCAGTGCATATGCACTCCACAGCAATCGCTTGCGCTGTAGGCTTTCCTGCGCAGTGAACACCCCTGGGTATCTTGCGGGGCATCGATGAAGACCGGCTACAAACATTTTGGGTCGGATCAGCCCGCCCAGTTCATAGGCCGCCCTCACCTGCATGCTTGCGAATAGATAAACCTGTATAGCCAATAATGCCTCCAGACTCGAAATATCTACTGGCGCCCCTAGCAGCCTCACTGCATGGGTTCGAGCATCGCGCACCCCTCCAGCGAAGTAGACATTGCTGTTGGCAATCTTATCCCGCATATCCGGGAACTCCACAAGGCCAACGGACACAACAGCCTTGATCGTGCAGGCCTTGGACGCGCTCACTGTCTTGCCGTCGTGGTACGCATTCTCTTCAAAGTGACGAATAAACTCCTGGCCGTCTAAAAACGGCAATATCGGATGAAAGTATCTAAAATACGGCAGCACCAGCCGCTCACCAATGTGGCGAGCGATGCGCCCGACTTTTTGCTCTCCAAGCTCGTCAATCGCCTCTCTATCCTCATACCCGCCCGACAGATACTCAGTGTCATAAATCACATCCGTCGTGGACGAGCTCGTCGACGCAGTGGCAAATGCATCGCGCACCAGATTCAAAAAGTATATCCCGCTCGAGCTGCCTATGAACCGACTTGCTCCTATCGACCCTTCCCGGGTCAGCACTCCTTTTTCATTTGTTTGTCCGTGCTCCACGCCGTCCGGACTCCCCTCAGAACTCGCCAAACTCTCTGACGCACGTCCTTTTAGCATCTACGCTGTGATAGATCTTCCGGCCGCCCTACAGTGTCATGAATCCACAAAATTTTGATTGGGGGATGCGTGCGTCGCTACCTCTTCCCCCACCTTATATGCACGTTTATGATCAACCTGCAGTCTTCCCTAACCCTACCCAATCAGCCGTGCGGCGCAACCGGTACATATCCGGACCCTGCGTGCGGCCCTCTTCCAGCCTCGCAGAGGAACCTTTTTTTGCTTCTTTTCGGAGAAAAAAGAAGCCGCCGGAGGCGACTAGAACCCTCCGGAGGGCGTGTATGCCCTGCGGGCGGCCTTCTTTTCTAGAAAAGAAGCAAAAGCACTGGCCCACACAAAGCCTCCGCAGTGGGTCCGAGGAGAGGGAAGCCAACAGAACTCTCCGGAGGGTTGGTATGCGGTCTTTTTCTCTAGAAAAGAAGCAAAGACTGGCTTCATGCCAATTGAGCGCTTTTTATGTTTCCCTTTGGAGCAAAAGAAGCTGGGAGTGGTAGCTTGATATCATTGAGGGCGTATGTGCCCTAGACGGTGTCATAGGCCTGTGGGCTGGTGGGGCTTCTGGCCGCTCGAGGCGCCATATATCACAAACTCTCGCTAGCGCTCAAAGTTTATATTCCGACAATCTTCAGATCTCGTACAAGATGTACTGATCGGTTGCGTGCCAGCAGCAGTGCTTATGCACAAGATTGGTCGACCTGAGGATAGATGCTCATAGTTGTGGGAAAAAACAACAACAACAAAAAAAAAGGTACGGATGGGAGGCAGAGGCTTCTTTTTATAGTTGTGCTAAGCGCCCGAACGGCATCTTCCTATTTGGGAAATCTGCGTGACCAGTAGCGGCATACGCCGCACACAGTACGAGTAAATTGGCTCGGTTGGGTCTCTTTCTCCAAGATGTAGCAAAACGAGGTACGTTGTACACTTCTGCTTTTTATCCGAAATGAAGCAAAAAAGGGTTTGTCTATGAGGCCATTGGCCAGTGCTTTTGCTTCTTTTCTAGAAAAGAAGGCCGCCCGCAGGGCATACACACCCCCAACGATCTAGGGGGTGGGTGGTCGCCTCCGGCGGCTTCTTTTTTCTCCGAAAAGAAGCAAAAAAGGTAGCTCTGCGAGGCCATTGACCAGTGCTTTTGCTTCTTTTCTAGAAAAGAAGGCCGCCCGCAGGGCATACTAACCCCCAGCAGTCCTAGGGGGTTGTTGGTTGCCTCCGGCGGCTTCTTTTTTCTCCGAAAAGAAGCAAAAAAGGTAGCTCTGCGAGGCTTGTGAAGCACTTGTGAGTTGCGATTAAATACAGTCATCTCGTCGTGAACGTCTAAGTGTCTAGGCATAAATACGTGTTATGAGGGTTCGTTGCCGGCCTTTCGCGGAGAGTGGACGTTGGCCACAGGTACGTCCATCAGACGGGAGCGCTGAGCCGACCGTGGGGATATGGACGAGGAGAATTGGGGCTGTGGCGGCGGCGGAGTGGCAGGCGGATTGTCTTTGGGCGGCACCTTTGGCGGCGGCGATTGGGGCTGCTGCTGCTGCTGCTGGAGCTGTGGGTTCGGGGACTTGAAAAAGGCCTGATGGCGCTTGGCGGACTCTGTCTTCTCGTGGATGAGTGACTGCAGAAAGTCCTGGACCTGGTAGGTGGAGCAGTACTGCACGGGACGCCAGCCCTCGGCGTTTGGGGTCTGGACGTCAGCATTGCGGTCCACCAGCGTCCGCAGAGTCTTGATGTGGCCGTATGCGGCCGCAAGATGAATAGGCCGGTTGCCAGCCTTGTTTCCACGATCAATGTCCGCACCAAAATCCAGCAGCAGATTGATGCACGGGTCGTGGCCCTGCTTGGCCGCCACCAGCAGGGCCGTCTCCCAGTCGCGGTTGCGCCAGTCCAGACACCGCGGGATGTGCTGGGCCAGAAAGTGCACGGTCTGCTCGTGGTTCTGCGACGCCGCCAGATGCAGCGGCGTGTTGCGTCTGTGGTCCAGGCTGATCTCGTCCCGGTCGTGGCCCTGTTGGACCAGAAACACGCACACCAGATAGTGGCCGTGGTAGCCCGCGTAGTGCAGCGACGTCCACCCGTTCTTCGGATCCACATTCACCAACAGCGCCGGGAACCGCCGAATGAGCCTGCGCACCGCTGGCAGGTTCCCGTGGATAATCGCCTCTCGTAGTCGCACCGACGGTTCCAACATGTCAAGTGTGGCCGCAGAGCGTGTCCGACCGCGCTCCTCACAGTCCCCACACAGCACCGCCACAGGAGTGGTCCACAGCCACAAGTTTCGAAATGAGAGCCACTGGGACGGAAGACTGGCGAACGAGCGTGTACACTCGCACTCGGCCGAGGAAGTTGGTGGTTGCACCGCCGGAGGGTTGCGTAGCCTTCGGCGACTTCTTTTTTCTCCGAAAAGAAGCAAAAAAGGTAGTTCTGCGAAGCTTACCAGTGCCTTTGCTTCTTTTCTAGAAAAAGGAATGCCATCCGCCGGGCAGAATAGGCCCAATGGTCGTCGTTAGCGATGGCCGCAGCGTTCTTCCTGTCCGACCAAAAGCAACGAAGATAGCTCTGCAAGACTGGAGATGTGAGAATAGGGCTCACCTGGAGTAGAGGAGAGCATAGGACGGGTGAATGGGCCTTCATTCTTTTTCCTAGCCGGTATCGGCAACAGCGTAGTAATGTCCAAGTATTACCGAGCTAGCATAGAAATAATATCATTCGTGACCACAGAGTACTCCCACGATTCCCGGACCTTAAAGCGTTCTCGGAGGCAGTGACTGTGAGTGCAGAAGCCTGGCAGCATATGGGGATACCCATAAGTGGAAACTGGAGGAGAGGAAGGTGAGTGGGAGATTGCCTTTTATATTTTCCTGGTGCTAAGCGCCCATAAATATACCTTCCTTATTGGTCTGCGCCGCACGACTAGTATCATAATCATCGCTAACCTTCGGAGACGATGCCGGCGCTGGAGGTCAAACCCAGTTCCAGAGATATGTATACGTATACACGTAGATTTAGATTACGTTAAATGAGATCCAGAATTTTATCCTTATTAGAATTGTACAAATTGAATTCGTCGGCTTTGGTCTCTTCTGGGGACAGATCGTCCGCAGGGCAAAATAACTTCTCCGTGTCTACAGTGTCGCGTCTCTACCGGGAAAGACGGCCACTCTCACAGCACGTACACCACTCAATTGACTCAACCACCACTATACTACACCAACCTGTGGTAGCGCTCTTGTCTACGGGCTCAGCATACGAGCCGCTGCGCCTCGCAGAGCTACCTTTTTTTGCTTCTTTTTCGGAGAAAAAAAGAAGCCGCCGGAGGCTACACACCCCCTAGGACCAGAACCCTCCGGCGGTGCGTGTATGCCCTGCGGGCAGCCTTCTTTTCTAGAAAAGAAGCAAAAGCACTGGCGAACGGCCTCGCAGAGCTACCTTTTTTTGCTTCTTTTTCGGAGAAAAAAAGAAGCCGCCGGAGGCTACACACCCCCTAGGACCAGAACCCTCCGGCGGTGCGTGTATGCCCTGCGGGCGGCCTTCTTTTCTAGAAAAGAAGCAAAAGCACTGGCTACCTTTTTTTGCTTCTTTTTCGGAGAAAAAAAGAAGTCGCCGGAGGCTCACAATTACGACTCGAGCAGAAGCCTCCGGCTGAATCCGGCCGCTTCTTAAAGAGGCATAAGAGACCGTTCTGCGAGGCCGCACAAGTGAGGTGCAGCGATCGGCGAGCTCGCTTATCACAGTGGCGGGT
Source organism: Blastobotrys chiropterorum (assembly GCA_030570055.1). Taxonomy (NCBI): domain Eukaryota; kingdom Fungi; phylum Ascomycota; class Dipodascomycetes; order Dipodascales; family Trichomonascaceae; genus Blastobotrys; species Blastobotrys chiropterorum. Next base: position 139,554 of record JAJLUK010000026.1, read on the forward strand.
GGGGCGGGAGTCACCGCACGCACTCTGTCTCAGAGGCAGGAGTAAAGGGGTACGCCGTCGCCAGGTACCTGACGATGCCGATGATGACGTTGGGGCAGACCCGGATCGAGAGGATGCACATTCCACTGCTGCAGCCGGCTGCAGTCGCTGCTGGTCCAAGTGCTGAGAATCCTGCCGGTCCTGGAATGTATGGACCACAAAAATGATGTGCGGCGCGGGCAGTGCGCGCAGCTCCAGCAGACCTAAAAATAAATCTGGCGCCCACCTCACTCTTTTCTCTTGTTTCAATATACACAGAAAGCGTAATTCCTAGGGGAGAGGAGAGAGGAAAGTTTTTATTTAAGACACCAGCCTGTTGTTTTTTGGTTATTCTTTTTTTTTGTTCCCTTCTTCTGTTGTGTTCCTGCCCTTCTCTATATTCCTGGTTAGAGGGCGGTTCTTATAGAGGCGTTTTTTTTTTCTTCACCACGACCACAGTCTTTCGTTTCTGTTTTTTTTTTGTTTTTTGTTTTTTTGCTGTAAAAAGAGCGAAACACTCACACCCTCGTTCCTCCGACATACACTCACACACACTCTCTCAATATGCTGCTCTTCCAGCTGTGGCTGGGAATCCTGCTGCTGGTGCAGAGCGTAGCGTCCGAACGGGTCCTCAAGGCGTCGTCGCTAGTGACCTGTATGGATAACTCGCTCTTTAGCGCCACAAACTTCGAGGTGTCCTTCACTCCGGCCAACCGGTCCATCCAGTACGATGTGTCGGCCAACGTCGAGATCTCCGGCAAGGTGACGGCAGAAATCGAGGTCTATGCGTACGGGTTCAAGGTCATCTCAGAGCACATTGATCCGTGCAAACTCGGCCTCAAGCAGCTGTGTCCGCTGAATCCGGGCCAGATTGACATTGCGTCCCATTCCGAGCTGTCCAAGTCCATCGTGGGCCAGATCCCCGGCGTCGCCTATAGCGTGCCGGACATTGACGCCCAGGTCTTCGTTCGGGTCAGAGACAAGGCTGGAAAGCTCCAGGCCTGCATCCAGGCCGAGCTCACAAACACCAAAACTGTCGACCAGACGGCCGTCAAATGGGTCACCGCATGTATCGCCGGCCTCGGTCTGCTCACCTCGGCCATTGTGTCCACGTGGGGGAGCTCCTATACCGCAGGCCACATTGCGACCAACTCTCTGCTGCTGTTTGGATACTTCCAGTCCACGGTCATTGTGGCCATGGAGGCGGTCGACAAGGTCCCGCCCATTGCCGCCAGCTGGGCCGAGAATCTGGCCTGGTCTATGGGCCTCATCAAGGTCACATTTATGCAGAAAATCTTCCGATGGTACGTCCAGGCAACTGGCGGTAACCCGGCCACGAATCTGTCCCATCCCACAATCTCCGTCCTTGTGCAAAAGAGAGATGCCATCTTGCGCGGCGTCAAGCACATTCATGGCCGGGTTCGCGATTTTTTGGCGTACCACGGGCCCGACGCTTTATCCGACTATGCGATTGATGTTGGGGCCAATGCGCTCGGGAAGCGGGATTCGGATAATACATATGCAGCCCATTCCACGTCCACTCTGCTGGTTATTCGAGGCATTAAGCGAGTCGGCTACCTCTCCAACATTGAGGTTACGTCGATTGTGCTGACGGGGTTCACCTTCTTTGTCCTCATCTGCATTGCAATGGCCATTGTGTTTGCCCTCATCAAGCTTGCGTTGGAAATCTACGTCAAGTGTAAAAAGGACAGCCAGGACAGGTTCTTTTATTTCCGCCAAAACTGGCATTCGATGCTCAAGGGAGCCATTCTCAGAATGGTGTACATTGGCTTCCCGCAACTCATCATTTTGTCTTTTTGGGAATTCACTGTGCGGGATTCGGCGGCCGTAATCGTACTGGCCGTCTTCTTTTTCATCCTCTCCGCAGGCATTCTGGCGTGGAACTCATTCAAGGTGTTTGTCATTGGCCAGCGGTCCATTGCGTCCTACAGAACACCGGCATATCTGCTGTACTCAGACTCGCAAGTCCTCAACAAGTATGGCTTTTTGTATATCCAGTTTGAAGCAGACCATTATTACTTCATTGTGGTCGTGCTCGCATACACTTTTGTCAAGGCATGCTTCATTTCGTTTGCTCAAGCAAGCGGCAAGACTCAAGGATTGGCAATCTTCATCATTGAACTGGTCTATCTGGTCATTGTGTGCTGGAAACGACCGTTCATGGACAAGGCAACCAACGTGATCAACATTATCATCTGCGTGATTGCAACATTAAACGCATTTTTCTTTTTATTCTTTTCCAACTTATTTGGACAACCAGGATCCGTTTCGTCCGTCATGGGCGTGCTGTTTTTCATCATCAATGCTGCATTTTCCCTCATCTTGCTCATCTACACCCTTGTCACGTGTATCATGGTGCTGCTGTCCAAGAACCCAGATTCTAGATATCGACCGGCAAAGGATGACCGAGCATCGTTCATCCAAGATCAATATCAAAGTGGATCGGGTGCAGCAGGCGAATTAACTGCCCTGGGTGACGCGGCTAGAGCCGACCACGAAGGATCAACACATGCATCGGGAATATTTGAGGAGCGCTCGTCTTCGCAATATTCGGAAAACCCATTCAACAATAGCTCTGAGAAGCAAGCATCTCCTGCCTCGGGAAACAATTATGAAGCGGAATCTGTAAACGGTTCCTCGATAATGGAAAAGAACCACTCTAGATCAGATTCAAACATTGGTTTACAAGGTGGTGGCGGTGTACAACGAGTAAAAAAATGGCCCGGGTTTTTCAAAAAGCAGAAAAACTCTACTGACGAATGTTAATACAAGTTCCTATATATAATAATTATTTTGTTTTTGATCATGATATCCATTGTGGACCGCTGACGGTTGCAATTGAAGCATTAACCCGGTTCCCCGTAAGTCTCCATTGTACGGTTAATCTTTCAGACTGATAACGGTCTTCCAGCTTGGCTTAGTACCAATTTACAAAGTTTGTACGCGCACGTATAAGAGTATGAAGTCACATGGATCAAAAAAGACTATAAAACGGCATTCAGGGGGCGTGCTAATTTGTCCAAGCAAACCCACAGTATAACGTAACGATATTCACAGGTCTATAGTCGTGACGTTATCAGTGCCCTTATCACTCCAGGCTCGCACCGGAAACGTACTAAAAATGTAGAATACGCATATCAACAGCTTGTGTTAGGAGAAATTTATGCAGTAAAGTTGTGTGTTGTAAGTTAACCTCGGGAACTATATTGAAGGCCATCAACGTTTTTTACAACGAGTTGTTGTTACTATGGATACTAAGAGAGAGTTGTCTACTGATATAGATAAGAAGTTTACGATATTGAAGTGGCCTGGATTGCTAGCTGTAGGTTTGTCCGGACTGTATTTATTGGATGCTATCGGATGGGAAATGGTAATCTTCGTCGATTGAACCCGATAAGATTCAGGCAAAAAGAGTTCATTGATATGCAAAAGAAGTTGTCTCATTAAGAAAGGGATGATTGGCGCTTTTTATACATCATATTGTTCGGTAGTGAGCTGGTAATATCGTCTCTGTCTATGCTTACTGAGCATTGCTATTGTTCAACAACATTGTTATTTTGTACCACGTCGACGCTACAGCCAGAAATGGACAGAACCGTTAATGCGAAAACACTTTATGCATATATACAATACTTGTGTTACGAGTCTATCAACCAAACGGCACTAGTGACCGCAAAGTTCGTCAGTAATTAGTCCCTCGTTTTAAGGGAATGCAGTTTTTTAGTCTCTCTCCATAAGTCAAAAATGGTCTCTCGACCTCGTTAAATAGTCATTCTCATTGTAAATCAGATTGCTGCGACTCTCCGACTGCATCACCCCATGAGAATATTCTGTGGACGTTGCGCCATACGGGTTCAAATCAACCGACTCAGTGGATGAGTTGAACGAGCTCGAGCGAGACTTGTATATTGTTGGCGGTGGTTGCAAAGTAGCAGCGTCAGGATCATCATAGCTCATACCAGCAGTTGCCGGTTTATGAATAGTATCCAACTCTCTACTTCCTGGAGCAATTGATGATTCTTCCTGCATTCGACGGTAATGATCATAATCTAATTCATTCTCACCGATCAAATCAAATTTGTTTTCGCCAATGTATGACCGTCTATTGTATTCCTTGTTGTATCGCAAATCCCGATTCCCCGGAAGCATTGGGTTTGCCTCATACTCGAATCCATCTAAACTTCCCATACTGTCCACAGTGCAAACAGTCTTGAGCAGATGTTCGGCTCGGGCATGTACCATGGGAACAGGCAGGCGTTTACTGATGGCCGGATTGACATAACGTTGTTCGAGATTGGATCGGAACTCAAACGTATCATGCATAGTAGCTTGCAAGTCCATAAACTCTCTTTCGGCAGGGGTGGGGATGAAATAACGGAACTTGTCATTGTATTTGTAGGCAGTGAAAATCTTAAATCCAATGACAATAATCGGCAACGGAACAACTCCAAGTGCCAACCTCCATCCACCTTGAACCCAGACCACCGCCAAGACAACAAGATTGCCAAACAACGTGGCAAAAGTCAAACAGTTATTGATCAATGGCCAGTACATGCCATCACTTTCCACTTTGGTCACAAACATATACATTAGCATGTATTTTTTCACCACTGTATCCAAACACAGATAGAAGGTTAAAATGGGCAAAACGAGGGGTTGAATTGAAGTGAACGCCAGCGCAATGGTGCTATAAAATAGCAGCCAATTGTAATAAGAAGCGTATTGAAAAGGTTGTGGGGCCGTTGCCAGCATGAGCTCTCGTGGGGTTGGCGAGAGAACATAACGCTGGAAGCTGTTATAGAATAAAGTGAACACTTGTAATAGATCAAGCATCAGCCCCACATTGGCACGCAAAAGATACATGACCCAGAACGAAGAAGCCGTGATGATGGATGATGAAAAGTTTTCGGAAAACTTTTCGATGGCCTCCATGACGTCGATGGATTTGTTTTCTGAGCGCAGATCAATGATCATCGTTGTAATGTTCCAGATAACATTTGTAACTGTCAAGACTAAAAAGTTGTTGAAAAAAAAGAAAAGGTACAGCTTCAATGTCACATCCCGCTCTCTTTCTGATTTTGCAATTTTACCTTCCCATTGACTCATCCTTCTCATAATAATTGGCAGAATCAAAAAGATAATAGACGTAATCGCTGGAGCCAAGAAACCTTGAAGGATGGAGAAGAGCACCGTGTGGCCATTCATAAAATTTTGGAAACCTTGCGAAAGTGTCCCAATTCTGGACAATTGAGTGAGGAAACAACCAATAAACGCATTAGGCACGATCCATGCCAGCAACAGGATGGCAAACAAAAAATTCCCCCACCATTGTTTATTTCTACGTTCGAATCGGGAAAGAACGATATTTTTCCAGATAATGTCCTCTGCCCGAGGTGCCAAACTCACCAGCAATTTGTCTTGTCGGCCGTACCCAATCCCCTTGGCCACAGTGTGGCAGTCTTCCTGAGTGTGGTACGACACCTGGCCGAATGGCAGATAAGACTTGTTATCGATTGCATCTCTGGCGCTTCCAATTTGCTTTTCTAGCCGCTGGATTCGCTGGATGTAGTATTCAATTGCATCGACTTTTTTCGGATACATGCCCTTATCTTCCTTCATTGGTCTGCAGGTTGGGCGTTTGGCCGGAAGCTGGTTTGGATTTTTGAGATATTTTGCCAACGCTTTTTCAAGTTTAATAACGGTGGTTTCGTGGATCGCCAGCAACCGGGACAATTCCTTTACATTCCGGCCAATGTTGATTTGGTGAATTGGGCGTGAGATTTTGTATCGGTCCATTAGAGTTGCAACTCCGCGCTCAGAGAGATATTTCCGGGGAATCTCAGATACCAATAATGTGCGCATGAATAGAGCGTTTTGATACCCGCTGGTCATAAAAGTCTTTCGGCGGATATCAACCACCTTTCTCAGGTTTAGATATAAAAACGTCAACACAACAGCGTCAATAACCCAGGCCAACACAATATGCGCAACTAGCGGGTAACCTGTCAAGCTAGAAGGCGTCATCAGACGGAATGAATCTGCAGCGCTGATACTACCGCTGTTCTTCGAATGTAGGTTGTAGTAAACGTTGATGGGGATTGCGATGGCACATCCTAGGACGGAGATTACCATAAACATGTTACGGATCATGATGATGAACCTAATAAATACTGCAGCGTCGATCCCGAGTTTTTCAATCAGCGTTTCCTCCGTTGTGACGAACACTGGTTTAATCCAGCTGAATGGCCTACTTCCCAACGGTTTTGGCTTCTTCTCATCCTCACAGTATCTCATCCGTGGGGCATAAATGAGGTTGTGTCGAGGGCGGATGAAGCAGAAACAGATGAATAGCAGAAACGCTCCTCCGAGCGATAAGATTAACCCTGCCAATACAGACTTGGCATCATATCGTGTAGCCTCAAAGGATTTGTGAAGCATATCTAAAATCTGCTTCCCCGTGTCCTCGCGGGGAAGGAGATTTGTCGGGATCATGGTAAAACGGGGCACAGAGTGGTACAAGTGGCGATGATTTGGCGGGTATTGGATGTGTGGCGGCGAGCTGTCCCTTTCTAGCTGGAAAAAAGTATATATAAGGTGAGGAAACGACAAGAAAGTTAGAAGGGAAAGAAGAGGAGGAAAAAAAAAAAAAAAAAAATTATTATTATTATATGCGGATCTCGAAACACATCGTGATATATTTTTTTTTATCCCATATATTTCATGCAATGCAGCCAACCATATGGGTGGGCTCGAACGTTAGACAAATTCTGTTACAAAAATAGTTCGCTGTGCCCAAAAGAGGAAACGATCGGATGTTTGTCTCAAATCTTGACTCGGACTGTTTAACGTCTTTATTTTAGTGTCCGATCAAGTGGCCGAAGTCATCTGTCCATTTCGCGATAATGTCGCTCGTTCTGTGAACGTGGAAATAGTCAACCCATCTTTTTCTACTTTTCAGACATCTCAGGGCCAGAGCTCAGGGGCGATCGCGTCCAAGAAAAATCACACTCCCCCGATTCCGGAAGAGAAAAGGGGGCTCTGAGATTTTTGTAACATCGGCTGTGTCGTCCCGGCAACGACTCGCTCATTGCAACATGTGTAATATTTGCTCTTCAAGTTCCCATGAAAGGGACACCAACCAGCAGGAGCTGAAAACCTGTTGTTTGCGGTTTGTTTATCATATGGTTTACATTTTCCGAAACAAGATTATTTCAATTTCGTAAACGTGGGCACGGCCATCAATGGGGAAGTTTCGTTTGTGTCACGTGATAGGCTGAAATTTCAAACAGTTTAGCAACAGATCTTGTCATATACCATGCACGGAAATAATTGGTCTTGCTGCGGTATTGTTCCTTGTTCTCACGCAGCTCTATATGATTGCACGACGGTTAGAGCATTTTAACCATCGATTTTGATAGAGCAACAAGATATCCGCATCGACATGTGGCAGCTACGTTGAGGCCGCTGAGGGAGACAGGTAGGTCGCATGGCTCGCTGGCTTGAGTAAAATGTTATATTTAAGTTTATCCGCACTTAATTAACTTTGCGTAATTTGAAATAGCAACCACAATTCTTAGTATAAATACATCAAATTCCCAAAGACTGTGATCACTGTGTGAAAAAAATGACAGGAATGATAGACCAAGTGTTAAGAGCGGTTTGCAATGCCGTTCCCGGTAGGAATGGTGAAGGCCAAGATGCCAAACTCAGCCAGTCACAATCAGAACATTCACGCGACATTGGCAACCCACAAGGACTTGAAAATACCACCAACCATATTGATCCAACGGGTGGAAATAAAGTGGGGCCAACTGATCTGGGCTCGAGCGAGTCCCAGATCCCCTCCGACATAATGATGACAAGAGGGCCCAATAAGGTTGGGCCCGTGGATATTGACCATTCAGATTCGGGGCAGCATCTGGATTCCCCTGAGCAGGAAAAGAAATGACTTTTTTTTATTTTTTTGGAATACAAGTGTAGTTGTAGTAATTATTCCATTATATATGGGCGATTATTCGAGGCGTTATTACGAAGCACCCATTACAGGCCTACCCTTTTTTCTTCACGTTAGTAATTTATGCTCTACGTACACAGTACATTGACTGATAATTACAAAAATGATCCAATCAAGTGTGTCTGTGTGTAAACGCGCCTGACACACCATAGTGTCATTTACATTTTAATAAAAAAGTCCATCAAACGATGAGCGGGTTAAGAAAATATACCACCTGGCTGGTTATCTGGCGAAAATAGCTTTGACATTGCCGCCTTTTGCCGCTGCTTACGTTGTGCACGAGCCTGGTAGGCCTTCTTCCCCAAGGCAACAATTGCAGCATCGTGCGGTGCATAAGATTGAGCCTTTATAAGATCAGCAAGGGCGTCCTCCTCATTGCGAGCCAATAAATATCCATTTCCACGTCGGTAATACGCCTTGGCCTTTTCGCGGTCACTTAGATCCTCCATATCCAACGCTTCCGATGCAGCTTTGATGGCCGTGTCGCCCACCCCTAATTTAATTGAAGTCAGAGCAACATTAAGATAGAGTGAGATTTTCAGATCCTTGAATCTTGTCAAGTCCTCGTCACTCAGGTCGTCAGGGAAATAATCCTCCAAATAGTTTGACGCTTTACGGTATTTTTCCAACGCTTTTAGATTATTACCTTCTTTGAACTGTTTAGTTCCAATCTCTTTGATCGCTGATACCACGTTAAACACAGAGTCGGAGTCGTTAATGTCAACCAAAGGCTCGTCATAAATATACTTTTCAAACAAATCGCCCGTTCCATCATCCTGCGGGCGAACTCTGATTGGATGGTCGGATTGATAAAGTCCAGACTTGTGCACTAGAATTGGGTACAGCGGGGTATCGTTGTCATCCGTAGCAATAACTTCGAGGGCACGTAGGAACGATTTCCCACCGATCACCTTTCCAAATACTACATGTTTCTCGTCTAGCTCAGGGGCTGCTGTCAATGTAATGAAAAATTGAGAGCCATTAGTGTTCGGACCCCTATTAGCCATTGAGAGATAATACGGCGCATCATGTTTCACAATGAAATTCTCATCTGGGAAGGTAGGGCCATAGATCGAAGACCCTCCAGTACCATCGCCGTTTTCAATATCCCCACCCTGTACGGCAAATCCTTTGATTATCCGATGGAAGGGAATATTATTCCCGTAATATTTGGACGGTCCCAGAACGCCCGTACACAGTCGCGTGAAATTTTTGACTGTCCTTGGAACGATGTCATTAAAGAGCTCGAAAATTATTCTGCCGGTGATCCCAGTACTTTCATCAAATCTAATTACAAATTCGAAAAAGCCATAACTCCGTTTGGGCTTTGGCTTGTAATAGATGTCCTTGAATTCCACCATGATATTTTTGGTGAGGTACCGGGAAACCAGAAGCGAATTTGACTTTTTCAATCACCGCGTGTTGGGAATTGAGCCATCACGACGGGTTCGATCCCCCCCCGAAGCGCGGAAATCGCACAGCTGCTTCACATCATAATGGCCGTGATTTTTGCACGATGTTTGTAATCTGCATAGGCAAAGGGGTCATATGCTGAATTGATGGCTTTTATTTGCGCGTGGTTGGTGTTACTAGGTTGCGCATTAGCCGGTTCGGATTGAGTAGGTGATGCGCTATTAGGCAATCCATTAGGTAGCTCAATTATATCGCCGTCATTATCGTTATCGTTAATCCCGGCATCTTCATTGTCATCGGAGATCATAACGACTTCGTGGGATGGGTTATTATCAGCATCAGGCTGTACGTCATGCTGCACGTCCTGCGACGGTGGAGAAGTCGGTTCATCGTCAAACCGGGTTTCTTCCAGTTGGCTGTGTTCCTGGCTCATACTAGGAGTTACTGAACCAGTTTTCCGCTTATCCCTCCCTCTAATCGGAGTCAATAGCATTGTATCATCATCAGATTCTCCGTCAAATAGGGCCCGCCGCGGAGATTGAAATATTTTCGAATTTGATTTGAAAACCCGCTTATGCGAACTTCCTGGGGTCAATAAATTATCAAATGCATCGTCGTCTAATAAGTTAGTTTTCACAATTGGCGTACGTATTTCCTTCCTTTTGATTCCTTTGCGTTTTGGGGTTGGTTTAACAACTTGAGTATTTTCATCGTTGGGAGGTGTGGCTTGAATAGTATCGTTTTCAACCTCCATCGGTTGTTCATTTCTTTCTTCCGGCTCGTTACCTTTTTGGTATTCTTCTTCGTACTCTTCAAATATACCCCGCTGGCTAGCCATTGACTTTAAATGACCCCGATCCTCCACAATTTCGCCAGTATTAAGATCAATGATATCCCCTTCATCCTCGGCGTTTGGGTTACCATATTTTTCATAAATCGCCTCCCATGCACTATTGAGGCGTTTCATGGCGGCCTCTCGCTGCAGCTGGAGGTCTTCATCCATCACTTCAATTTACGCAATTTTCTGTTCCAATGATAACGGTGATAAAGTCAACGAAGCCGGGTGCTTCACCGAAACTCGAACAAACAAAAAAAAAACGACCCGCGTATGTGCGCGCATCAACTCTAATTTTTTTTTTTTGTGGGAAAAATGAAAAATCAGAAAACCCTCTCGGACCGAATAGTTCTTTTCCGCTAACTGACGACAAGCATATAGGATAGATAGATAGATACCAGGAGATGATCATCTCATCGTTACGACTGATAAGGCCTAGTGTTGTGCGGCCAAGTCCTATACTACGGACGTGCGGGAATGTTGGTATCAGAGACACCACAGACATATTACGAAAATATTATTCTACAGACAAAAACTCCAACGACAATAAGAAACCAAGCGCAATTGCCCGGAAAATCATCAATGCCGCTACTAATACACACGAAAATATTTATACAATCCCTAACATCCTCACTTTTGGCCGATTGCTGACCGCGCCAGTCATTGGATATTTGGTGATTAATCATCAAACTCCGTGGGCTTTTGGACTTTTTGCATTCTCCTGTGTCACAGACTTGCTGGACGGGTACATTGCCCGTAAGTACAAGCTGCAGACTGTTGTGGGTTCTGTGATCGACCCAATGGCGGATAAGGCACTGATGATGACACTGGCCTCTTGTTTGGCTGTTTCCGGTGATATCCCCTTATACGTCGCAACAGTGATCCTTGGAAGAGACTTTCTACTAGGGCTATCCGCCATTGTTATACGGTACAAGTCATTACCGCCTCCAAAGACATTTTCGCGATACTGGGATTTTTCTCTTCCAAGCGCCGAGGTCCACCCAACTCAAATCTCCAAATACAACACCTTTCTGCAAATGCTGTATTTGGGGACTTCTCTAATGTATCCAGCTGTGTACACTACTTTGGACCCTCAAACTGCTCAGCTAGCGGCCACAGGTCTTCAATGTTTAGGTTACGTGGTCACTACCACAACAGTCTGGAGTGGTCTTTCCTATATCTTTTCTACTAATGCAGTCAAGTATGTCAAAAGATAAGTACTTTGTTTCTCTTTCTCATTGTATTTTTCCACAAATCCACACTGACACGTACTGTACAAAAATTAAGATTTTATTTATTATACTCTTTTTATCTGCTGAAGGCAATGTCGTCAATTCTGAGAATAGACTTGACACATTCAGCTGCTAAGGTGATTGCGCTGGTGTTGACTAAAACTGGCTGCAATACATGCTCATCTTGAATGTTGGTGGATGTGCCACGTCGAATGCTGACTCCAGAGTTCTTTTGACCTTCCTGGTGTCTGTTTCGCAGGTCGGTGACAACTTCAATACTATTCATACCAGCGTTTTCAGCCAATGTAACTGGAACGACTTCTAGAGCCTCGGCAAACTCCTTCCAGCAAAACGCCTCGGTACCGGAGAGCGTACGCGATTCATTCATCAACTGACGAGAAACTTCAACTTCTGGGGCACCGCCCCCAGCAATCAATGCCTTTTCCTTCACCAAACATCGAATGACACACAGGGCATCATGCATGGATCGTTCGGATTCATCTAAAATGAGCTGATTGGCACCACGACACAGAATGGAGACCGTCTTGCTGGTGTTGTTAGCTGCGACCTTGGCACCATTGACCTTGATGACTCGAGAGCCAGAGCTTTCAATTTCCTCTACGCTATCAGCCAAGCCAAGCTTGTCTTCGGTGAAAGAATCGATGTCTGCTATTGGTGTGCAGCCAGTGGATTTGCAAATAAAGTCGACCTCATCTCGTTCAATATCCTTTACTGCCATAATTCCCAACTTTGCCAGGAAATGCAACGACAAGTCGTTGACCGCATCTCTGAGGATGGATTTTTGAATAAACAGCACGTTACATTTGGCCTTTTTGATTTGCTTGCACATATTCAACAAGTAAGTTCGTTCTTCCTTGAGAATCTTGTCCATTTGTCGATAATCATTTACCACAACGTTATTCTCCATGTCAGGTTTTGGCGGAGAAAGCTGGAACTGGATCAAACCAATTCTGGCTTTTTCAATTCTGGATGGTCCTCCAGCATTCTTGATTGCTGGTTGTGTCAAAATCAAACCTTCGGATAATTCAGTGTCATCAATCGTACCACCGACCTTTTTAATCACCCGGATGTTGTTCAAATCGACATTGGTGGCGGTGTCCTGGTCAATTACCTTTAAGACGGCGTCAACTGCCATTGGTGCTAATAGATTAGAGTACTGTGATACGATTTTGGATGAAAGGGATGTGGATGCTGCTTTGATAAGGGTCTCTCGGTCGGACAGTTGAATCTTGTACGACATGTCCAACAACACTTCAACAGCTCGGGAGGCAGCCCGTTGGAACGACTCGGCAATGATAGTTGGATGGATGCCCTTTCCGAGCAATCTATCTGCTGCACCTAACAACGCACCGGCAATCACTACAACACTAGTGGTACCATCCCCAGCTTCGGTATCCTGTGCTCCAGAAAGATCAACCAACATCTTGGCGGCTGGGTGCATCACAGCCATGTGCCTGAGAATTGTATGGCCGTCATTGGTAATGACAACTTCCCCTTTTCCTGTTTGAACCATCTTATCCATACCCTTTGGACCCAAAGACGTTCTGATGGCGTCGGCCACCGCCCGAGCAGCCAAAATATTGCTCTTGCGGACCTCTTGTGGTTTTTCCTTGTCCTTGAACAGTCCATTATTGCTGTTCGACGCACGGGGTGCGCTCTGTGTTTGTGTGGCCATTGTTTTTGGTATATCCGGGTATCAATGGAGAATGATCTGTCTTGAAAAGTGTGTGTTATTTTTCAAAATCATCCAGAATCATCGGCGACGCGTTACTTCCGGGTAACCGGTCCCAACGCGACGTTTTCCTTGGAACCTCAAAGTGTGTTATGGAAGGACCGAGGGTAAGCCCTCGTATATTATACTATTACTAGTTTTTGTATGTAACGGGTATGAGATACTATGCATAGTACAGAAGTAACGATGTCCGTATACGCATATGTTAAATGGAGTGGATAAAATAAGGAGAGTCCGACAGGCACATGCATGCTATCACTGCCATATGAGCCATGCATATATGGCATAGAGACCAAATATTGGTCACTTATATATGCATATGACTCTTGGCCAATTTTTATTATGTATTTCCAGGCATTCTCTGCGCTTTTATAGCCCCAATTTTATGGTTAATGTACAAGTTCAAGCTTGCCGTACACACTTTCGCTTAAGCATCCCCAGACTAAGTTGTGTTAGTCAATTTATTGGATCATGTGCGGCTTAACGCGCGCACGGGAGAATTTGTAAGCCGCACAAAAGTCGATGAAATTCTTTAAACTTCTAAAATTCTGACTAGCTATTTAACTGGATTGGACTCGTCGTTCTTTTGAACATCTACATTTCTCAGAAAGACTTAATGCCTGAAATAACTAATAGTAGCGACATTCCACAAGTGAGCGGCCCGGAACCGCCTTCTGTTCAACACATTCTCAATTGCTCGTACACCTCGTGGCATGACAAATACAGATCGTTATGCCCAAAGAGTAAAGTAATCCCGGACCTGCCTAAGGAATTTATTGATTACCTATTACAAGATGGGATTGCACTCCCTGATGACGGGTACGAATGGGATAATAAAAGCGATAACGGATCGGACTTCAGCGATCAAGAAGATCAAGTAGATGATCCGACAGACAGCTTTCCCAATCTCCATCAACAGATCATCGATGAAATCAAATCTCTCGGCGGTTCAGTCACCCCAAAGCTGAACTGGTCTTCTCCGAGAGATGCAACCTGGATCTCAACTACTAACAATTTGAAATGCGTTTCTGCTGCCGATATTTATATTCTCCTTAAAGCATCTTCATTCATTTCTCACGACTTGACTGAAGTATTTGATGATTGCGATCCTAACGATGCTCGACCAAAGGACCAACCTTACGATCTTGTTCTTCGTAAGTGGTTTGATATCAATCCTGCTATGGAATTCAGATGCTTTGTCAAGGACCGTGAGTTAGTCGGAGTCACTCAGAGAGATATGAACCATTATCAGTTCTTGAACGACATGAAGGGAAAACTCCTTTCCCAGATTCAGGAATTCTTCAAAGAGAATTTGCAAACAAGTTTTTCGGACTCATCATTTGTGTTTGATGTGTACATCCCAAGACCATTTAATAGAGTGTGGCTAATCGACATTAATCCATATGCGGAAAAAACAGACACAAAGCTGTTCGATTGGTCCCAAATCGTCAACTCGAACCCACTCGATGCGGGCTTCATTCCGGAACTTAGATTGGTTGATAAGACTGACTCTTCTCGCGGCTTCGGTTCCGTCGAGCATTCAGAAAACGCTGTTCCAAAGGATATTATCGATGCCAGTATGACCGGTCAAGGCATTGTCGATCTTGTCAAACAATGGAGATTAGTGCAAGAGGGACAAGCCCAAGAAGATACGTCGGACGATGAAGAATAAGATATAGATTAATTTATTTATTCATTCTATGCGTAATTTGGGTGCAGCTGCACGCGTATCACCATCCCTAGTACATAGTACAATTTGGTGGTGACCGTAAACCGGTCATGCAGTTACGTCAATACTTTATCGGCTGGTTTCATTCACACCGTCGAAGAACTAATATGATTGAGTCACTAAAAAATCTTATTGGATGAACTACTATCTATTCCTTTTAGTCATTATCACTCAAAACAAGTTGCTACTGAAAATACCTCAAGTGTTGCATTAGGCCCTATAAAACAAATAACTAAAAAAAACATTCTAACCCCAAAGACAGTGATCGTTGTCAAAACTTGTGCTCAAAATGCTGACTGAAAAATAGGATGCATTTCAAAATAATTAGCAAAAATCAACGCCGGCGATCATTTTTTCCAAGTAGTGGAACGTGAATCGTGTGGTGGGAACAACCCCACTCTTTGAACGCTCACGAGTGATCGCAACTTCCTATTGATGTTGTTTGGTGCTGGGAATTCTTGCTCCTGACCAACATTTGGTCCGTCCGATTGGAACACCTTTGGCCGATATGCAGGATCTAGCAAGTTAGAATTGAACAAGTTCTCTGTATATTTGCCTCACCTTGGTCCATGACACTAGAATTTCTAAATTTCTCAATTAAACATTCTTTCCCCTGAGTATAAAAAAAAGGTTAATAAGCAACTCCATCAACGATTGTGGCCACACTTATATATTGGCATAAGAAATATCACAGATTTTTTCAGAATTGAACCGATTCCTAAAAAACAAGTAATTAGCACACAACCACATACCTGGTTCCTACAATCATGCACACTTACCATTTAGTGCCAGCTCTCGCTTTTGCAAAAGTTATAATATGCTCAGGTGATGTAAACGAGATGAAGGCGTATCCAACACTTTAAAAAAGTTAACAACACTAGGCATCCTCGAGTAGTATCCGTCACTTACTTGCACTTGTTTGCAAAATCAATTCTCAAGTCTATAATGTTGTTAACCAAGTTCACACAATACAACATCCACAACTCACATAGAAAGTCATAAGTATTCTTATTGGTAACATCGATGTATTCTTGCAACATCCTTTGGTCAACCTTGTTTGGAATGTTCCTCAACATCAGCGTGGTTCTGGTATCCAAGCCTTGTGCAATTCGACGCAAATTCACAACATTATTTTTAGCCACGTCCGCCTTAGTTACGACATTTAAATCTTCCAGCTTATAGCCGTCCAGCTTTTGTGGATAACTGCGATCAAGTGACGCATTTTGGAGTCTATCCCTTGCGTTCGTACTAGAGTCAGCCAATGACGAAGTGTACCGTAGACCTTCCCCGCTAGATTTTCTACTTCCACTTCCATGTCGAAGCGAATAACTCGCAGTAATATCAGAAGAACGCGAAGAAGTGGCGGACATTAGTTTTTGGCTCTTGATTGACGACTCTGAGGCCGTAATGCTATGCTCTTGCAGCTGTTGTGATGCAGGTTGGATCTGGTTATACGTGTTGGAAAAAGAAGCAATAAATGGCTGATTTGGCTGTGATGGTGCGCCATAGGCAGAAGTAAAGTTTGACGCAGCCCGAATATCATAAAAATCGCAAATATAAGTCACTCCCTGTGAGCTCTGACATGGTCGCATATCGCGGACGTCGCCAAACTCGGATGCTTTGTTGGATATATATTCTAATGAATTGAAAGTGTCACACAATCCACTAACAACAACTTCTGATCGGCAACAAAGAAACAGAGAATCAAATTTGCAACTGATGGAGATCCTTTCAAATTCAGAAGATTGAACGTATTCCACTCGGATTGACTCGTAACCTGGCAAATCCATTTTTGGGAATCCGTTGAATGCCTTCACAGCATCCCGCAAGTCACAATAAGCAATATAGGCATACCCCATCGTTTCAATCTTGGTTCTATTCACTGAAAAAATATCTCCAAATGTTTTGCAGAGGTCTATGAACAAGATTGTATCCGTGGTGCGTGGGATATTGAAAAATCTTAGCAATCGTGAGAGTTTGAATGAAGACGACAATGGGGTCGCTGGCAATCGTGGCGCAGGAGTATGAGCAGCTACAGGAGTGGGCTGCAGAGTCAGGTGCCGGCGATGGAGTGATTGCGATGATGATGAATCATAATTCCAAATATTAACCCTGGGAGATGAATATGTAGGGTGTTGACGGTAAGAACCTACTACCGGTTGTGAGTACAACAAGTGTTGTTGCGGTGACAGCTGCTGCGTCCCGATCTGCAGAAAAGAAAACTCTTGTGATAGTTCATCCCCAATAGAAGCAGAGGAAGAGGATGATGTAGCTGATGCCTCCCTAACGTTTCCACCAACTGTGTACTTGAAGCGCTGGTTCTGTCCAAGAGCATTGTTGTCAAAGCCAACCGATGGCGGCGCAGGTGGATTAATTAGCCGCTGATCAATTGAGGCTCCACCATTGCCGCTAGGGTATGAGTAGCGGTTTGCACCAGACGCCTCATAAATAGGCTGTAGCGTGCCGTCATACGCTCCATAGTATGATTGGAAAGCGAAATCATCAGGAGAATTATCTGAATCCATTTTGATCGTGTAAACAATCGGGCGCTTAATGTGGTAATAAAGTAAAAGAAAAGGATAACAAGCTTTTGATATTGGCAGTTTAAGGTCTCATTACCTTAATCAGTAAAACCTTATTTTGTCGTATCCGCATCGTTTTCCGACGCCGCATCTCCGGCGGCTCTACAACACAAGAAATACCATGCCATGCCCAGGGCCACTACTGTGAACTTTGGAAAAAACACCGGAACGTGGCACCATTATTCACTCTCTTAAATAATACGGTACACCTGAAAACCCGCCTATATGTTCGCAGCTTGCAATTATGGAAATAAAATTTAATTGTTACGAACCCTCATTATATGGATTACGTTCTCCACTTCTTGTATTACTCCTTCTTGTGAGTACGGCGATTAGATCTGAGCCAGGGGAGTACCATCCGCAGACTGAACGACCGGCTTCACCGAATCAAAGAGCATTTCGACTTCACCCTTATTAAGCGAAGTCATTGTTTCAAATATTTGTTCGCCATGGTCTTCAAGATGCGTATGTGGTTCGTCCTCGAAATCGAGATCTTGCATCTGTAAAAGACCAACAATAACAGATTTCATAGGCGTATTCCCAAACAATTTCACAATATCATCAGGATGTTTTCGAAGGTCTTCCACTACTTTGTGAAGGTACCTGACAAGATTCTGTCGATCTTGTAACACTAAATTCTTCCTACTCTTTGCGCTATCCTGGAATTCATACAAGTCTTTGGCTGAAAGAGGCACTGGATCGTCCAGTTGGCATAATTGCGCTGGAATATACCGGCTTGTAAACTTGTTGATCAAGCCTTCAAGAGCTTTATCGGTAGTAGGGCAATTTAGCAAACTCAAAACGTCGTTTCTCTGCCTGAGGAGAAACCAGATTCTAAATAAGAGGACAGCCAGTGTCGCCTTCACTAAACCGGCATTTTTATCATCGAAATTTTTTTGTCCGCAGAGTTCATGAAAATTTTTGTATAACGCTTCGACAGAAAATTCCCACCGAGTAGTCATGGCAGTTCCAGTTGGCTTATCTGGCTGAAAATACATGTTAACGGAAAATGCATCTTCGATCACGAAAAACGAGCCCCGGATAAAGGCCCTAATGTCGTCTTGCAGCTCAGAGTGTGCCTTTGGCTGAGTATGATCCATCACAAGGTATGGGAAACATCTCATCCGTTGTGCGTAAGACAGAAATGGTTGAAAAAAGTGGCTGACAGAATTTGTCGGATGTCTTTTTACAAAAGGGATGTTCCCATCCCAATTGATCCAGTTTCCATCGTGGAGTTCTGGCCAGCCGGGATGGATGTGATCTTCAGAACCCCAGGGTTTACCCAATTCATCAGGTAAAAACTTGCACTCAACATACTTGCAATGTCCCTTATCGGCTGGAGGTGGAACCAATATTGCATAATAACCATTCGACATGTTTACACCGCTGACTCCTTCAATGCCTAAATCTGAAAAGCATTCACTAATGGCTTGTGCGTCCATTTTGGAATAGCAGTTCAAAATTCTAATGGCTGTATTAAATTGAGGTTTGGCCGAATGCATTGCCTTTTGAATGTCATTTTTGAGTCTTTCCCTGTACCCTTCTCTATACTGGATCATAAAGGAACCATCTGGAAATACAGTTATACCTTCCTGGTCCTTGTTTACTGGGTACTCACGCACAGACGATTTGGATGCATTCTGATTGTACCTGAAAGCCGTGGAGTGAACCCATCTCTGTTTGTTCAACGACAAACTGAGTCTACTATTCCGGGTGGCTATTCGACTGGCTACTGTAAAAGACGATCTCATATCGTTTAACAGAACGCGAGGTAGTTGCATTATTCTGTTCAGAGGAGACAAAAGCAAGAATATTTATATAGGAGCAAGTTTCACAATACTAAGCAATCCCGATACAATGGGTAATCGAAAGCTTAGTAGGTTATTCCATCTGAGAACCGCACGGCTGTTCAAATTCGTCCGAAACTGATATCTGACCTCTTGAAAAATACTGAGAGTATTGTTTTCCTTTGAACTCGCACCTAGTGTCAAACTTATAATTACATGGCCCAACCAAAAGAAATTTTCGAATCATATAAAATTGCAATTATGGTTTTTGTGTCACTGGGGTTGCTTTCTATTGCGCCGATCGTTTCCTATAATGTCAACCGGTTTCCCGATACCCCTGATAAGCCCGATTAGCCCTGTCATAAGGTCAGTAAGACAACGGTTTTATTGAGTGGGATAGTTTTCATGCTGACTTCTTATGTTAGCTTTCCCATCAAAAATTCATTTCACCGCTATTTGAAGGAAGATCTCTGGCATTGATTCAAGTTATACCCAAAATCTAATGTGAATTAATATTAATATATTGTCGTTATGATTTAAACTTGACACTACGGGTAAGGTTCTTTCTAATACCTGTCTGTTCACCACCATATGCGGTGGTAGGTTGCTTGTATACTTGCCGGGTGCTCGCAAGTTTCTTTTGTGCTGCAGCATACTTCTTCCTCTTTTTAACTCTGGAGTTACGGTTATCCTTATTTCTCTTCGGAGTGAGACCTTTGTTTTTGAGAATTTGATAATCAATGGCTCTTTTCCCGGAACCGTCACCCAATTCATTTTGTAGTTCCGCCAGCTTGCCGTCTTTAGCAGCTTGAACCGCAAGTTTATGAGCCTCTTTCTTGTCTTGCTTCTTTTTGTCTGCCAACGACTTGACCATGTTGTAATAGTCATCGTCAAATCCTGACTGAACTTGTCTCGCAGTTTCTCTGTCATCATCGTCAGACTCATCAAAGTTGTCCGCCTCATCCATTTGACCATTCTTTTCGCCACGTTTCCGGGCTTCCTCATTCAATCGCTGTTGACGTTCAAATAGGCGTTCTTTATATGGCAGATCATCATCACCGCCCAATCTTTCAGCATCCTTCTTGGAAGTCTGACTAATCTTGGAAGTGTAGAATCGGATACTTCGCTTTTTGGCCTCCTTCTCCTCCATATCGATATCATTAAGAGCACCCGCTTCTCCAAAGTCCGACACAGTTCTCTTTTTCTTCTTCGACGGTTTAATTTTCGATGGACGCGAAATTGCAAATTCGTCGTCATCGTTCTCGGACGATTCCGGTCCTGAATCTTCTTGTGACCGCGCCTTCCGCTTATTATTTTGTACGGCCGCCGCAGGTTCATCGTCTGATTCTTCTTCAATCTCTTCGCCGTTTAGTACACCGTCGTCATCACTTTCTTCCCTATCAAATTCTTGCTCATGAGTTAGTTTCTCATCGTCTTCCAAATCTTGGGCGACTCTCCAAACCTCCTTGGCTTTCAAGATCCCTTCCATAACGGAGTGGTCTTTGAAGCTGATTTTGTCGTTAATACCATTGATAAAAAGAGCGAAATATGCATTAATTGTGCCCAGATATGCAGTAAGGGCCGAAAATTTGACCTGACAAACATCATTGCTCGATGCCTTTCCCTTCAGTTCAGGTAACAACTCTCTTAAAGTTCCCAATTCCTTTGCCAATGGGAGCAATTCTGGGTATGACATGTTCAACATGTTCATCTTTTCACTATCATTTAGCAATGCAGGATCCTGTTCTGGTAGCTGTTCATGGACCACATTTGCTTCAGAATCTATGCTTTCCTTTGCGCTTCTTTTCCATTCTTCCAAATCATCTTCTTCATAATAGTCTCCCGCACTCAATTCCTCCAAATGTTTTTGTTGAAGCCTCAATGCCTCTTCTTCTTCTAATTTGGCATCTTCTTCGTCTTCCACTTCATCAGCGCCGTAGTAGTTTTCTCGTGATCTACCCCAGCCTTCATATTCCCCTTCCTCCAAATCATCCTGGTCATCGTCATCATCCTCTTGATCAGATAGCGCCATGATTTCTTCATCACTGAGTTCATATTCCTCTGTTACACACTGGGTTAATATGCTATTTCTTTATTAATATGATAATAACTCACCATTAGCCTTTCGTCCTTCATTAGCCTTGTTCATGAGAATTTCATCCTGTTCATCATGGACTTGGGGTTTATTCGTTAGTCTTTGCGCCTCAGTATACAAATATTTAAATTTGCCAACAACTTACAGGCATCAACTTCATCTCTTTCAGGATCATCCCAAGTTTCTGGCTTGTTGCCACCTTTTTGGTTTTTGCGGGCCATTTATCTAACTTGATATAGTCTCCGAGATTGAAATTCTTCAAATTCAATTTTTTTTTTTTTTTTTGTTCCGGCCCGGAATTTTTTTTTTTCCTCCCAACCACACGAGAATATTAGAATGTCTGGCAGCGCAGCACTGAGTTCATAACAGTGCTTAAACAGTTGAAAGAGTAGTTACCATTGAATCAATTTTAACGGTGAACTGTGGTGTAATTCGTAATTGGGTAGTAATTCACCAGATATTGTCTAGTCTGCCTGGTTTCACCATACTATAAATACTCATAGTGGAGATGTTAATGGGTTCGGCTTCCTAATTCGCATGGGAATATGGCTGCCTAGCCATGCCGTTCGAGCTGTTGATTCTGTAATAACCAACCATTGTTATGGTTCTTTACATCAAAGGATCTGCAGTTTAACGTCATTTTATTCGAACAAGTTCTATCTCCCGTCCTATGGTCCGTAAATTTGGTCCCATGTCTCAAAGATTGTCATATTCTGTGCGGCGCCGCCCGATCACAACACTTAGAATAAAGGCACTGCTCTTGGCTGAGCTGAGCCAGTAACAACATGTTTTTTTTCTTTACAATAGGAGGTGGGTGAACGTTGAAAACGTAGTAGAGCATTGCTAATGCGCTCACAGCAAAGGATTTCCCTGGAACAGTCAAGGGTTTTGAACATGATCGGTTTTATTGCCCGCGATGGTAGGTTCTTGTTCCGCACAGCCACTTCTGTATAGACCTTACTAACGAGAACCCATAGTCACAACAATTCTGTGGAAGCAATGAAGAAACGAAAATTTTTCACTATTTGCTTTATCCCTCTGATTCCTGTTGATTGGGGGAAGCGACTACACTGTACCATCTGTAATTGGTCACAAGAGACCAATGAAGGTGCCTTAGAAAATATGAAAAAACAACAACAGGGAACATAATGGATGTTAATATGATTAGTTGGATGACTCAGATTTCTTAAGCACATTTACCGCCGTGGGCATTATGTGACCTGAAAGCGTTGTTCACGGTTGTACGATGTGCGCCGGTGAAGGTTCCTTTTCTTTTTTCTTCGTTTTTTATATCGTAAAATTCCTCGGGCAATTTGCGTCTTGTAGATAGACAGAGTTGAACTCTTCAAATAGTTATAAATAAATCACTCAACTTCTCATAGCATCTTACATTACCAATTATATAATCTATAAATGAACAGGGAGGAGGTCGTTAAAGGAGTATTGCTTGTTGCACATTGGACATTTGCGCAGGCGAACGTTCAGTCGGTCTTTGGCGCAATCACCACAGAAGACATGTCCACACGACTTGATCGCAGTGTCCTTCCAATTCTTAGAGCACAGGGAGCATAAAGCAATCGACCTCAATGCTTCAATTTGTTCTTCAGAATCAGAACCAGAAGAAGCAGTAGTAAGGCGCTTCGTTTCAACCTGGCGCTTCAACTTTTCAACTTGAATTTCTAACGCGCGTCGACTTTCAATTTCTTTGCGAGTTGACGCATCCTTTTTCTTCAAATCATCGTACAACTTTTCGATATGTCTATTAGACGAGTCAATACGATGATCCCGTTCACTCAGTTTCATGCGAATACTCTGAAGTTCCTTATCACTGGTGACACGAGAAGAAATGTTGTCTTGGATCTGCCGTTCCAGCTCAGTAATTTTATTAGATTTTTGTCGTTCAATGTCTTTTAACTGTTGGACCATGTCTGTGCTTTTGGCCAATTGAGTCTTGAGTTTATTGGATTCATTTGTAAGTATGTCCTTTGCCCGCATGGCGCCAAAGTATTTTTCATCTGCCTTGGATTTTTCAATAGTCAACTTGTGCACTTTTGCTTCGTGTTCCGACAAATCAAACACCTTAGCAGTAGCTTTTGAATGGGCTTTGGCATATGCTTGTTCGAGTCCTGGAATTTCTGCCGCCAGGTTCTTGTTCTGCCGTCGTAACTTTTCCACTAATTGCTTCAATTCGTCCACGCTGGCCCCATCAACGTTGTTAGTATCGTTCTGTGTATCATCTGATACTCCTTCATCTTTGAGTCGTTTAATCTCATCTTCCAGTGTCTTGATTCTCGCTTCTCGGACTTCTAATAAACTCTTCAATTGCTCCAGACTCTTATCAAGCCCGTGTTCGGCAGCCTTTTTTGTGTTTAGCTCGGATAAGAGGTCATCGCGAGCAGATCGTATTCTAACAACATCTTGCTCCAATTTTGTCATTTGTTTCTCTAGTTCTTCCTTTTGGTCGCGAAAGTTAGTCTTGAGCTTGTGCATGTAATCCTCGCGCTCGATCATCAAATCCCGTTTCTCTCTCATTAGTTGTTCATTATTATAGTCCAGTTTACTCATTCGATGCTTGAGATCATTGTTCGCCATCTTTAACGACTGGAACGCATTCGATTGTCTCATGTCATCTTCCGACAGATTCATAAACCGAGCAGAGAGTTCTCTGATGTGGTTATTCAGATTAGCAATCTCAACTTCCTGTTGGTTTAGCTGTTCCTTCTGCTTTGTCACCACAGCTTTGCTTTCTTCAAGAGAGTTTTTGATTTCCTCGACGTCTTTGGACAGAAACTCTTCCTTTTTTTCTCCATTAGTACTTCCATTCGCTTTGGCGTCTTGGTCTTTTTGTTCTTCGTCGCTCTTCCCATTGCTCCGGTCATTGTTCATCGATGCCTTGACTATTCGGTTCAGCGAAGGCGACTCTAGCCGTTCAAGCTTCTTTTCTGCATCAAGATATTTCTCAGTGATCTCATTAAGCTGAGATGACAATGTGTCTCTATTTAGCTTCAATGCGTCATTTTCGGCTCTAATATGATTCAAATTTGCCGAAACATGGTTCAAAGAGTCTTGTAGCTTTCCAGCCTCTGGAGGATTTATCGAATTTATCGCCTTAAAGATTGGCTCCAGTTTGGACTTGACAAGCTCACTCTTTTTGGACAACACCCCGCTTTCAAACGAACTCGCGTCATCGTCCACGGCTTTTAGTAGCAGCGTCTTCGGAATATCGTCTCCTCCTGGAATGGTATCAGGAACTAGGTGGTTTAATAAGTTGTCCCACCACACGTCCAAAGTAGAAAATGTCTTTTGCAAAGAGATGTATTTTGGTTCAATCTCATTGATTTTATTCTGCAGCAAATCTCTTTCGCGCGCATAAGATTTCATCTGTCGGAAAATTGCTTCCTTTTGAAACTGGACGATGTCTTCTTGTGTCAACTTCCCCAAGTCATCCTGTTCGATATGGGCTCGTTTGGCATCCTGCGTTGATTCGAAATCTGACCCACGCTTTTTGTCTTCCATTTTACTATTATTACTTCTTCTTTCTTTATCGTGTGCTAGAACGCGCTGCTGACAGAAAGAGAGAAAAAAAAATTGTGGTGATGGAAAAAGAGGTTCCTTCGTGCCGTTAATCAAGTTTCCACAAAATCCTCAATTATATTAGCCAAAACTCCCAACGCGCCCAACGCGAATATCTGTCCGATTTCCGAAGTCGGCGTCTGTGAAGTAGTAGCGTAGACCTAGCATAGAGAGGATCCTGAATCACATAATGATAGTTGTTTTGAGCTCTGAACTCACAGAGCTTTGTTCCCCGCTTGTTTCGAAAAAAAGGAAAATCGCCAGAGGTACACACCTTCATAGGACCAGTGCGAGCCTTTTTTTCTATAAAGCATTACACTCACCCCGCTGAGGTATGTGGTTGAGTCCATACGAGACAATTGAGGTTGTGACTTACCTAGTGTTGCCCTCTTGCCTGCTGTCCTTAATACTCATTCGTCCAGAACCCCCCCTTCACGTTGTGGAGAGCTTATTGATCATCAACGCGTGCGGCTAATGATCCGGCAAATTAACTGGAGCTGACGTAATCAATGAAAATGAACCCTGCTATTTCTTTCGTCATATCAATTAACATAGTCTATAACTCTTGATGACAAACACTGTGGTAGCTCATTGCCGGCGTGTTGTGCCGCATGCGAAACGGCTCATTTGATACCGAAGAAGTCAGATAGACGGCAATCGGCCATCTTGGTGCCACATTATACAGCAAACAGGAGACTATGACAATCCACTGCCTATGTCAACCAGTTGATACTAATGTTGCTGTGATCGTCTTCTTACGTTCGAGCATCAGCTTATCCACCTTCATAATAACATACAAGTGTACTAACATGGCGTCTTCCAATTAAGGTGTTCCAATGCCAGCGTATGCGCGCTGGAATACCACGCGCAGTTTGCTTTCTGCCCACACACACGCACGTGCACAGTTTCTATGCCCAAAAAAAAAAAGAATCTCGAGTCGGTATGGTCCCAACGGCAGCAGCAAAAAACAGTCACAACTGGTATACCCTAAACTGCGCAGTGGGAAACCTCAGCACCGCAGATGGGAGACACACCAACGGGATTTCAAGTTTACGAGTTTCTCAAATCAACGAAGTCCATCACCGGCACACATTCGACAGTCATACAAAAATGGGTAAGGACGACGCAGCAACGAAAATGAACGAGAGAACACGATCTAACATGTTTAAATAGTGAACGTTCCAAAGACTAGAAGAACTTACTGCAAGGGCAAGGAATGCCGCAAGCACACCCAACACAAGGTCACTCAATACAAGGCCGGTAAGGCTTCTCTCTTCGCTCAAGGTAAGAGAAGATACGACCGTAAGCAAAGAGGTTATGGTGGTCAGACCAAGCAAGTTTTCCACAAGAAGGCCAAGACCACCAAGAAGGTTGTTCTCCGTCTCGAATGTACCAAGTGCAAGACCAAGCTCCAACTTCCATTGAAGAGATGCAAGCACTTCGAACTTGGTGGTGATAAGAAACAAAAGGGTCAAGCCCTCCAATTCTAAGAATATTGTTTTTTATGTAATACGAAAAATATGATGTATAGTTTTTTTTCATGTTAATTGAATGCCACTAAGAACCCGCATGTCCCCGCATCTGAAGAGAGATCGAAAACCCGAAAAGAAGAGAAAGAAAAAGATTATGTCATAGCAACATTTGCTGGATTTTTAAGTAATGCAGTTGATCACAGCGTTTAGGCATGCCAAACCAGCCGACTGTGTGACCTCATCTGGCCGATGAACTGGTCCGGACCATACAGTGCCCACTTGATTGTGCTCGTTCCGATTCTTTTCCCATAGGCTGTCAGCATTCGCTTGCAGGAAGAAAGTATAATTATGCTCAGGGGTGATTTCATTCAGCATGTCCAAGTTGCGGATAAACACTCCCTTAAACGATGCCCAATTGTCGCAGTCGGGTTCACAAATATCATGTAAAACGTTGTCCCGGGAGAGCTCATTGATTGCAGAATCGGCAATGTGATATGCTCTAGAGAGTAGATATGGATCTTGGTTCTTCTTGTACAATTCAACTAGACCTCCCAAAATCACGCCTTGGTTATAGGACCATACAACTTCGTTATTATTATTGCACTCATTATCAAGACCATCATTGATGGTGCCTCGTTCATTCCACATTTTGGAGTTTTGGAACCAATTCCATTCCCGTTCGGCCCATTCCAAATAAGTAGCATTTTGAGGAATCCGATTAGCTAATGCGGCTGACACCTGGAAAAAGAGTTCATTCGAAATGGCATTTTTATAATTCGTATACAATGTCCAAGGTACACCTCCGCCACAAAGTGTTTCATCCCACCCCGTTGTCATGTGTTCAAAAATATATCTAGCTGCGTCTAAATATCGCGGTTCAGTTGTAATGTCAAAGATTTTGATCCACACCAGCGCCCACCATCCATCATCATCATAATATTCATTGACAAACCCTTTAGGTACCGCTGGCGGGGGAGATGCAGATCTGAGCTTTTCCAATGTAGCCATGTCATTGTGGTTATGGATCATAGAAAACTCCTGACATTTGGAGAAGGTGTTTTCTATCACCCATTTGTATTTCGGGAATTCGGATGGCACTTTGGCAGTGTAATCGGCCAATGCTGCCAGGTGGTTTGCGCTTGTCCACCAGATTGTGTCCTTCCACATTCCCGTTATGGGGTTATACAGGTCCATCAAGGGACCGATTAGGGCCGTTGCACGGTCAAAACTTGAACAGTTTAGAGGTGTCGTCTTTGCACATCTCGAATTGATCAGCAGCAAAAGAAGTATTATTTTCCACATGGTATGTGTCACATTGATTTGTGGATGCTCATTGATGTCCATTATGTATATATTTCCTTGTAATTGCAGCCAAGTTCATTCCTTATCTTGGCCCATCATATGCAAGACTATCAGTCAATTGAGTGACACTGTTTAGCAGACAATAGGTTTGTTATACACCTGTGTATGCAGGTATCAATGGATATCATGTTTGGCCCACTATATGAGTAGCGGATAATTGCATTTTACGTGCTGTAATTGCACTGAAATAGCGACCAATCGCAAATCACAACATGACATTTTACTTTCACAGGTGAACAGCCTTCCACATTGCCCCCATAACTATTCAACGTTTACTGGATTGGGGTGACACTGTTGCCAATATGTGGATGGACTTCACAATCGGACCTCCCAATCTCACACTTCACCACCCCAGAGATGGTATTGCAGTTCATTTTAATACAGAACCGCCAGGGCAAAACGCGGTTAGCGAAATGGTATTCACCTTATGAAGATTCAGAAAAGGTAAAACTCAAAGGCGAAGTCCATAGGCTTGTTGCGTCGAGAGATCAGAAATTCCAAAGTAATTTTGTCGAGTTCCAAAACTATAAAATAGTCTATCGAAGATATGCTGGTCTGTTCTTCTGTGCGTGTATAGACGAAAGTGATAATGAACTGTTCTATTTGGAAGCGATTCACCTGTTTGTGGAAATTCTAGACACATTTTTCGGCAACGTGTGCGAACTTGATATTGTTTTCAACTTTTACAAAGTGTACGCAATCTTGGATGAAGTATTTTTGGCAGGCGAGATCGAAGAGACTAGTAAGCAAGTGGTCCTGGACCGTCTCGAGGAATTTGAAAAATTGGATTAATTTTTTTTTATGTAGCATATTTAATGACCCTTGTTATGATTTCTGTTTTTCGGTGGTGCAAAATGCCCCTGGGTAATGTTTTTGTAAGCTTGCACTTTAGTTTGATTATGTCATATAAAACTGTGCTCACTTTTCATGTATGCATATGAAACTTCGGTATTTGAAATATGCCTAGTGATTACATCTTATTCTTCTTTCTGGATATAAAATTCTTGTACGCATATCGCATCTGCGTAGAATTAACTACAAATATCCAGTCGCGCCTAATCTATCATTGACGCTCTCGCTTTTACACATACAAACCCAATTTGATCTCAATAGTCAGCATTTGGTTTGTTTATAACAGCTCATCCTTCGTTCCAGACGCTCCACAGTGGCAGTGAAAGTGGCAGTGAAGTTGGGACTGGCCGGCCGGGTAAATCGCGAAAGTATAATTGGAAAATTGAAATAGTTTCGCTTCGGCGACTTAGCAAGAAGCAGCAGCATGAGTGCAACTACGTACGACGGTATTTATTTAAACCAATCCCGGCTGCCTGGCCGAATGAGGATCATCGAATCAGGTCTAGGATGGAAGCCATCGGACAAGGCACAGGGTGGAAGCGCCAAAACAGAACAACAAGTGTACACGATTCCTTCGGAGGAGATCTTAGCAGCATCATGGAGTCGAGCAAGTCGAGGATATGAACTTCGGGTACAAACAAAGAACAATGGGATATCTCAGTTCGACGGATTTGATGGAGAAGATCAGAATTCATTGAAAAACGCGTTGAAAAATCATTTGGATGTAGCCATGGAAATTCGCGAGCATTCTGTCAAAGGATGGAATTGGGGAAAGACTGATTTTGAACGCTCAGAATTGGTGTTTAGTGTTTCTGGGAAGCCATCTTTTGAAATCGCCTATTCAGACGTCAGTAATACAAACGTCGTAGGAAAGAACGAAGTGGCGGTTGAATTTGAACTGCAAAACGCGGCAGAACGAACAAAGGCCGGGGACGAACTTGTAGAAATGAGGTTTTTTGTCCCAGGAACAGTTCCAAAGAATGAAGATGGTGACGCAAAGAGGGAAAACGGTGAAGAAGGCGAGGAAGAGGAAGAAGAGGAAGAACAAAATGCTGCTCAGGTATTTTCCGAATCTCTCAAAGAAAAAGCAGACATTGGAGCGGTCGCAGGTGATGCAATTGTGTCATTCTCTGATATTCTCTTCCTTACTCCAAGAGGTCGCTATGATATTGACATGTACCAAAACTCCTTCAGGCTCCGCGGTAAGACCTATGATTACAAAATTCAATATGACCACATTGAAAGATTATTCCTCCTGCCAAAGCCTGATGAGATTCACAATATTCTCATTATTCAGCTTGATCCGCCCCTGCGTCAAGGCCAAACTTCTTACCACTTTTTAATCATTCAGTTTCTCAAAGAGGAAGAAATTGAAGTTGAGTTGAACGTCGAAGAAAAGGAATTCGAAGAAAAGTATTCGGATAAACTCAAAAAGAGCTATGATGAAGCAGCACATCAAGTTGTCGGTCAAGTCTTCAAAGGTCTCACTGGTAAAAAGGTCGTTTTCCCTGGCTCTTTCCAAAGCGCGCATGAACAAGCCGGTGTCAGTTGTTCTCTCAAAGCTAGTGAGGGCTATATTTATCCGTTGGAGAAATGCTTTTTCTTCTTACCCAAGCCGACTCTCTACATACCGTTGGTTGACATATCCCATATCACATTTTCGCGAGTTTCTGGATCAGTGTCATCCTCCCGAACATTTGATTTAACGATCACTCTGAAGAACAATCGAGGTGAACATCAATTCTCCAATATCGACAGAGAAGAACAACGCGGTCTAGAAGAATTTATCAGATCCAAAAACATCAAGCTTAAAGATGATATGGCTGAGGAGCAAAAAAGGCTTAACGCTGCTCTTTCCAAGGAGGCTGACTCTGATTCAGACGTTGACATGGAAGAACCTGATAGAGGTTCTGCTGGTGAAGACTCCGAAAGCGTAGATGAAGATTTCCAGGATGATGAGGACAGTGACGTTGCTGAGGAGTTTGATTCTGCTCACGAGTCAAGCGGCGGTAGTGATGATGAAGAGGGTGGTGGTAGTGATAGCGAAGAAGAGTCCAGAGTGACCAAGAAACCAAAGAAATAGTATAGTTAATTGGCCTATTATTAATATTAGACGACACGAAGTTGCAAAAGCAAATTTGGCAGAAAAGGTCCGAGCTTGTAGTAGCTATGGTCATACGTACTAGTACTGTTGACCGATGCATACGCGATGGGAGCACTGAATAGGATCTCAAAATTCTTCCCGATAAGACAATATGCCTCGCACGTCAACTAGCTACTTTATTATGCATACGACCTCTATAGTTCAGTACCGATATGCATATGCGTATATGATAGAACGAAAAGAGAGACGAGATTTTCGTATTTATGTACGTGCATCGGCATATGCATACATATGTTCATAGGCATAAAAACGCGGCGCCTCACTGTCCACGATGGCGGCTTCCTGCCACTGCTCCTATGCATATGAGCCATTTTCAGGATATGCATAGGCATCACACACACATTTATACATATTCTGTAGAAGTATGCATATCAAATGGTGGAAAACATAATAATTCTCATTATTTCCAAACCTCGTGCATAGCTGTTTACTACCGACTCCACTTTCATGGTCGGATCTCCGATGTGGATAAATCTGAACGATCAACGGCGCATCTTGTGAGGCGCAATAAAAAAAGATTTGCCACCGACTTTTGAACAGTAGTATCATTTCTATGAACCCAACATGAGAACGTTGAGAGACGGCAAAGCCCTCTATAAATTCTTTCATAGAGTGGTCCACGGCGTCCGTAACTCACTAGTGGAAGTTTCGCACGTCATCTCTCCTTGGGAAACTAAAGTTGCTCTGGCCGTTGCACGATGTAAGGCCACGAGTACTTTTACCCATTATAACATCACCCGATGGAATAGATATTCGCGCAGAGGCCCAACCCTATATGGCAGACGTTGCTTTTCCTCTGGTGCATTCTGTCGTCGGATGCACAACAGTGGCGTGTTTCGGCCTGAGTTGAAATCATGCTTTTGGAAACACAATACATCGTTTACGCGGAATATTAGTAATATTTCCTTGTTTAAACGGGCCAGTGTATCAGCACTGTTCAAATGCGATTATTCTACCAGCAACACTAATTGTCCTTTGAAATGTTTAACTGGATATACTAGGAGAATTATTACTCCTGCTCTTAGTGCCAAAAGGCCCAGTCAGGTTTTGAATGATCTCTGGCAATGTGAAAAACGGTCATTTGTTACCGCGAGTAATGCGATCAACGACTCATGGCACAATTTCCCGGAATTTATTTTCCCAAGATCTGATGATGCTCCTTTTTTCCCGCCAGCTTCGTATACTCTTCCACGATTGGCCCAACCACATGTTGATGATGTGGAGAGCCATCCATATGTTGATTTTGAAGTCACTCCTCAGTTTACACTTCCGCGCACTTCTGATTTGACTCAAGAAACAGTTGACACGCTTGAAAAGGACTTGAGTCGGTATATCAGCCATGTGAAGGGTGTTGTTAATGATATTAAAAGAGTGGCTGAACTGGGTGAATTACCTGTTTCTATCGAAAATAACAACGGAGTCATTCGGGTACATTTCCCGAATTGTGATGCTGAAAAGGTACATCGATTGATAGCGGATGTGGAAGTTTCTAGAGGTGTTGTTACTGATAATGAAGGCACATCTTCCTCTGCATCGTTGTCTGATTTCCTTGTGACTGCAGGAAGCATTTCCGATAGTAATTCGTCTGCATTTTATGGGGTCACAAGTGGAAGTGACGTTTATATCGAGTCTATGAATAGTGATGATATCCCGACTCCAAGTCTCACACGAGAAACCAGAACGGTTAGCAGCAGTGATGAGAGCGTCTTATTAGTGTAAGCCCCCAGTTATTGTATGCATATATTCATAATAATTGTTTCATAAGGAATTGATGATGGTCCCTATATATATATAAGGTGTTATGGTGGTGATACGTGTGTGTTGGACTTGATATAATTTTTTTCACACCCATTTTAGGAAAATTTCGTCATAACTGATCGTCGAGTGTCCTTACCCTCACATTTTGTGTCATCTGCTTTTTAACAACTTTTTCGAATGCTACAACTTGAATTACAAAAGTTCTCCTTTACCTTCTTTTTTTTTTTTTTTTTTTTTTT
>JAJLUK010000027.1:0-163119 GCA_030570055.1 Blastobotrys chiropterorum
TTTTTTTTTTTTTTTTTTTTTTTTTTTTTTCTCTCTTTCAGAGTTCCGTCACCAAAGATGATCTGTACTGCGTTGTTTGAATCAATGCAGCTAGTACAGTAACGCACACCAGTGTCTTGCACTTTGTTGCATTATTACATCGAGGATTGTCGCTTTCTTGACCGACACGTTTGGTTAATGAACGTTGTCAGCTCACATGTATACGGGGAATGGACAGCTGAAAGCCTGAGGGAGCTTCCGTTAGCAACTACTGATGTCGGTTAATTCGATATAATTCCTGGTCGCTTCAACGTTACGCAGGCAAGACAGAAGACTGATAAGTTTCAAAATTTTCAAATGTAAACTCTCCGAACCAGCGGCACTGGAGCGGCACGTAGTGCAGTATGCAAAGATGGCGCACAGATTTTTAAAATCCTATTACGACGTGGAGCGTATTCAAAATATTATGCGTAAAAGAAGCAAGGTCACATGACCCTGGATATATTAGGTGAGGCATATGAGGCATACATCTGCGTATATAAAGGCCGTTTCCTCCCTGTTTTAGCTTTCCTCTTTCCCGACAACCACAAAATATAGTACAGAAATCAGGAAAATGAGCGAGACAAACCAAGAAATACCACCATATACGGTAAGATCTATGCATATGCAAACCAATCCAGTCTACAGATTAATTTTGTAATTTTAAGTGCCGCCTCTAACCTTTTATTTACAGCTTGTTGACTCATCAACTTCCCTTGCATAAGGGCGCACTGTGTTTCTTGCCGATGGCACTCTTGAGCGGGTTGAAAACCTAAAACCAGGCCAGGAATTATTAGGCGTCAATGGAAAAAAGCGAGTTATTGAAAGATTGGAAACGAATGAAAGGTGCTGCTGCGAAGAGTGTGCTATAGAGGTTAAAGACGGTCGTATTATGCACAATGGGGCGTAGAATGGTTTCCTGATGTCGCTATTTATTGTTGCCTTTATTTAAAATATAATTTCATTTAGAATGAGACAATTTCTGTTTTACGGTTACCACCAAATTTGTTATGTTTCTTTCAGGGCTATCATTCCGCGGAGCAGTCATCATCAGATGTAACGCCATTTTGCCTAATGACAACAAATGACGAAAAATGCTAACTTTAAGGCCATTCGGCTCTCTATCAGTACGCGTTCTCTCGTACCCATCACGGCTGTCATTGCTAGTCAACGGCTGTGGGTCTTTTAGATGAATACCCGGAATCCCACGTCTTCGATGGCTTTAAAACTGAACTCCGCGTTGAGTTCTAATGAGATATGAGGGTTCCTGTGAAAGGCCAGTTATTCTGCGTGGCCTGGACAGGTCGGGACTAGAATACTTAAGGTATCGCATAACTTTCTGGACGCCTTATTCAGCAGATTGTTACTATTGAACCTACGGACATAGACGTCAAAACTAAGCGGAATGTTGCTCATAACGGTTTTTACTCACCTATCGACATAGGGAAAGAGACACATAAAACCTGATGGCCGGTTTATTGCCAATTAGCCTAGCTGAGCGCCTTTTAAGCCTCCTTTCGGAGAAAAAAGAAGCCGCCAGACGGCCAGAGGCACTGCAACCCTCCACGGACGATATGTCCTGCGGGCCGCCTTATTTTCTGGAAAGAAGCAAACCACTGGTAATTGGCCTCGTAGAGCTACCTCTTTTGCCTCTTTTCGGAGAACCCCCTAGGCCCACTGGTGTGCAGTTACCCCGAAGATGCCTCCTCATAAGCGCTGAAAATGGTGTCGATGCGTCCCTGTTTCGTGGTGGTCCCCAACTACACTCTCCTGAGAAACCGATCTGCAAAAGTCAAAGGCCGCGCGCAACACGCGCGCGGAGGGATGAACACGTAACAGCGTACCATTGACGGGCCTCACACGTTTGGCAACACCCTTTTTTGCTGCTAGTTATCAGTTCCAACAAGACATGAGAATGGCCTCGATACCTGAGTGAGTTTTATTTCTGCGATTGCGCTAGTCGGTATGGACGCAAAGCTAACATAGACGTACCATAGGATCCTTGAAACGGAGGTGGGAGAGTCAATTGGAGCTAGAACCAACTGCCTGGTGACGTTTAAGGAATTGGGCCCGCCAGATCTGGTGCATCTGTCCAAATCTCATCCCAAGACCAGCCTGAAGGAGAATGGCACGTACCATTACATCACTGGGGTAGACACCTCGGGGACGGCCTCGGTGGCAGCATATCTCAACACTCTGACGTTTTCATTAGGAGAGAATCAGCTGTGGTTCGGCAAGCATCCAATGTGGAAGGTGCACTCGGGTACATATTGCAGCTATAATGCATTTTCTCGGGTGGACGTTCGAGTTGTGGTCAAAATCCCCGGGACGGTGGAGGCCTATGTGGTGGACGACAAGGGCACGAAGGAAGAGGCCACGGATGACCACTGGACAGAGACGTTTATGAGCGCAATGCTGCGGTCACTACTGTTTGCGGACGATGATATGTATTACTTGACAGCATGTCGCAGACTGGACCCATTAAACGACGGGGTCTCTGACAAGTTTTTCGACGCATTTGAAAAGCTGTTTTATCAAGGACCGAGCCTCGGAGTCGTTTCTGAGATTCAAGCGCCCACGTTAGTGTGCAATCTGTTGATTGACGGCTTTTTCAAGTTTGTCGAAGTGACTGGATTATACTCTCGAGCAATTGAGGTGGTGGAACGTATCCGAGACAAGAATGATGAGCCAAGTGTCATCTCACTCTTGTCCAAGCTTTATTTATTGAAGAACCAAGAGGTCGAAGCTGTCCAAACAATGCATAGCGGTATTATGGATAACTCTCGTGACGCGGTGCTCTTGGAGCAAGAGGCCGAATTCTGTCAGCGTAAAGGTCGCTTAGACTTGGCATTGGATTGTGCGGTTCGAGCTGTCAATGCGTCGCCATCGGAATTCTTCACATGGGCCCGGTTGGTGGAAATTTACACTGAAATGGGGGATTATGAACAAGCATTGTTGACCTTGAACTCATGTCCAATGTTCACTTATCATGACCTGGACCAGCACCGAATGCCACCTTCTCTAAAAGTGCATCTGCCATTGCCGAATGATGGTGTGTTGGAGGAAGTATGGAACGTTGAAAGCAAGTCCATCACAGAACAGCAGGCCGAAGTGTCTGACACTGACTTATTGAAGCTTCCAGCACCAACTCTCCGAGCCACTTTCCAAAAGGCCTACCAATTGCTCACTGCGATTGTCAGCAATGTTGGTTGGGAGAGCTTGTTAAAGTATCGTACGCGGGTGTTTGTTATGGAAGAAGAGTATCGTAAAGAGGTGGTCAAGACCGCATCGCGATCACGTCAAAACTCCGTTGTTGGAGATGATGAGCATAAAGACGAGGAGAATATCAAACCGCCTCAAGAAGCCAAGAAAATGAATGGAACTACAGACGACAATAACAACAATAATGATGATGAGACTAATACCAACAATGACCGGGCATCTGTTACTGGCATTCCTCCAAAGAGCAAAGGCGAGTTGAAGAACAAGCGTTTATGCGAAAGATGGCTGGACAATCTCTTTATGGTTCTGTATGAGGACCTACGTGTCTACACCGTCTGGAGAGCTGAATTTGTCCACTACCAAACTCAACAACGTGAATACAAGAAGAGTGCCTTGGAGTGGGAGATTCTCGGAATGGTGGCCAACCGACTCCATCACAAGGAAGAGGCTGCAGAAGCGTTCCACGAAGCATTAAAACTCAAGTTTTCCCATCGCGTGTTGTGGAAGTTGTTGGATTACTACTTGGAAAAGAACAAGCAGCAAAACAAATCCAACACTGCGGCCACTCACGCGGCTCTGGAGTCCATTGTAAAGTTGGTCGCATGGAACCATCGATGGTATACTGAATTCTCGCCAGCGCTTTATCTGGCACTGCGCACAATTGTCGCTAGCGAAGGACTTGTAAAAGTCAAGAGTAGTGTAGAGGCGCAATTCAGCCGTGAGGGCGTTCTCGAGCTCATGGAAAAGTTCTTTGCAAAGTTGGAATACTTTAATGTCCCCGGATGTGAAAATTAGAATCGTAATTAACCATATATATATACCAGTTAGCACAGGAGATGAATACAAAAGTTCGTTCGTTGCTCCGGCAACTTTAGTAACATTTTCCCCTGAATGCGTATAATATGTCACGCCCTTGTTTAAGCAGATAGAGGGATGAGGGAAGGACAGAGGTATTTAATGCTGTACTTGTGGTATCGTCCTTTTCGACAGCATGTTATTACGATAGTGGGTATGGCCCAATTGTCCTGAACTGAAAAACCATTCCTTCCTGAGCCGATTGCAAATTCGGCCATCTCCAATGCTACAGAGGTTCCGGAGTATCGGACCGAGTATTACGCACAACTCAGTATCGGGGTCGAACAGTAAATATATAGCTCGCTTTAGACAATAGCTCTCCAGCATGGCGGATAGAAGGGAATTGCAGTGGAGAAACTGGTTTAACTTTTTGTATCTCATATAAATAACAATTGAACAAAATAAGTGTATTTTTGGGATTAGATAACCTACTGCAAAGCAACAGCCTCAACTTCAACATCGGCGTTCAATGGAAGTTCTCTGACAGCGACACAGGATCTAGCTGGCTTGTGATCAACAAAGTATTCAGCATAGACCTCATTGACCAAGGAGAACTTGGACATGTCGGTGATGAAGATGTTGAGCTTGACAAGCTTTTCCCAGGAGGAACCAGCACCCTCAACGACAGCCTTCAAGTTGTTCAAGACTTGTCTGGTTTGGATCTTGATGTCGTCCTTACCGCCTTCAACAAACTTGTTGTCGGTGGTCAAAGGAACTTGACCGGAAATGTAGACGAATCCTGAAAGAAGAGAGTGATTAGTCTGTGTCTGTGATAATATCCTTGACAATATACTTACCTCCAGCCTTGATAGCTTGGGAGTAGGCGGCAACTGGAATTGGGGCGTTCTTGGTGACAACTGGGATGAGTCCGGACATTTTTGATAAAGTAATTGACAATTGTTTTCGTGTTGCTCGAGGAGCCCGCGGTATTTATAAGTCCCTGACGATTAGTGGGGAACTTCGGACAACACCGGTCCCCCGACGACAACACGGGGCTCGCCCTTACACGGTCTGTTGCTGTGGTAACACAGACTGATGAGCCGTCGTCGGGGCTATTTTCGGGCGACATGGCCCTGATTGAAAGGCTTGAGAGGGTGGTCTTTCAACTAAGGACCATAATCTATTGTGGGCCTCTGTTATTGGAGGGGGGCCTTGCTTCCTTGTCATGCGTACTAAGGGGCACGCATAAACTGTATTATTAGTCGGAAATGAATTCTATAAGAGTAAATTTTGTTTTGATTAATTAAATCTTATGCATTTTACAATTGTTATTACACAATGCGGAGCCCAAGGCCTGCAGAAAACCGTAAAAGTTGAATCGTCACAATCCTCCAAGCCGGATGAAAAACTGCAGGCAACGCCGGACAAAAAGGTGGAACACATGTTAGAAGTTACTTGCCAAAGTAGTGGTCATACGTTGTCACAAACTTGAACTTGATTGACTTCCATTTCAGCTTGAGGCCCTTTCTGACACTGACTTCGCTGACCGAAAAATCGTCATCCCTTGAATTATGTTTTGCTTCGGGATAATCGTTAAATCCGCAACCAAAAGTGGTTGCGTAAAATGTTTGTTGCTCAGGCATTTAATAAGGCTGATACTATCCTGTAGTTAGGAGTGTAGGGAAAGAAGGGAGAGAAATGGGGATAGAGTGGGTTTATATAGTGCTCTGGTGCGTTTTTAAATTTGACTACTGCGCAGTCATTTTACTTTAATTCGATTTCTAAATATAGGTTATTGGAATTATGATCAGGAGAATGAAATAACATTGCGTAGTAAATTAAGCGAACATTTTAAATCGCCACAGATCTTAGTAACCGGCGAGATTTGTTAAAATTAATAAAAACAATTTCTATGCATACACAGATTGACACGTTTGGTTATGCATGTATACACTTATTGCCGGTGCCATACGGATTGTATAACAGGCATAGTTTATTAACGCATATAATTATGTATAAGAAGGAAAATTTTATTTAGAACGCCACCATTGCAGCAAATGCTGCGGCAATTAGAGCAAGTACGCCATTGGTTTTCTTGAAATTGGCACTATTAACCTGGCCCGGAAGAGAGTCAGTTGGCTCCGAAACTGATGCAGTAGTGGCACTTCTGGTGACATAGACTGGAGTCCCCAAAATTGTGGTTGCAGTTACTGAACCAGCAGCCGTATCGGCTCCAGCGCCCATTCCAGGATCAAACAATGCTGATGAGGCTGCTGATCCGGCTGCTGAAGAAACAGCAGAAGAAATTGCGCTTGAAGCGGCAGACGCCACTGAAGCTGCTGCAGTAGCAGCGCTAGCGGCAGATCCAGTTGGAATCGCAGGGACCATTGGATTATATGCCGTAAATGTTGAGACAACAACAGAAGGAGAGCCAGAAATGTAGGCAGTATACGTGCTCACAGGCAGGAATCCTGATAAACTTCCAGATGTGATGATGGCAGCAGTTGACAGGGCAGAGGACGCGGACACAGCTGATGCAGATGGCGAGGATGCTGCGGAACCGGTGACGGTTGTTCCCACAGGTGAAGGTGATGACGGAGCTGTGATAGCAGTAGCAGTGGCAGTAGCAGATCCAGTTGGCGTAGTTGCGGCAGAGGATAGGAGAGATGCACTAACAGTGGAGGTTGCTGAGACGACTGAAGTGCTACCAGAAAGAGTGTAGGCATAAGAGACGTACCCAGCAGAGACGTTTGAAGTGCCAACACTGGTGAATCCTGAGGCTGTAGCAGTAGTAGCAGAGCCACTGGAAAAGGTAGAAGAAACAGTAGGCGAAGCTGTGACCGACACAGTCGATGCAGCTAGGGAAGACGAGAGTGCGGATGATGACAGAGTGGATAGTAGGGAGGATGATGCTGAGATTGATGACGAAGATGCAGAAGACAGCGATGAGGATATGGGCAATGCAGAAGACGTTAATGATGATGCTATCGACGATGTCGCTGCTGATGACAATGTAGTTGACAACGTTGCATAATCAGTCACATAGGCGGTTTCTGTGACCACGTACCCACTGTCCGTACTAGTCAGTGTAGCAACTCCCGTAGCTGTGGTATCAGTAACATACTCGGTAATTGTAACATCTGCAATAGAGACGGTCGAAGTACCGGTGGCAGCACCAGTGTCAGTAGCCGTGGCAGTAGACGTATCAGTTGCAGTGGCCAAGGCAGACGTTGAGGTTGAGACGGCAGAGGCAGTCGCTCGGACATTGAATGGGATGCCACCTGTAACAGATCCTGCAAAGACTTGGTACGTTCCTGGATTGGCCGAATCAGGGACAGCCGTAAAATCTTGCGATCCCGCATATGACAGGAAATTGTTGCTCACTGTGAACCCTGGAGTCGGTGCGTTGGAAAGAACCAATTGGTAGGTGGATGGGTCAACAGTCACGATATTGGGGACCGACTTGCCCTGAACCACAAGCGCTCCATTTTGGAACGTGCCAGAAAACGGAGTACCAGACCCACCAATTGTAAGCGAATCCGTTGACACACGGAGTGGGAGATTCTGAATTTCCGAATCTCCGGAGGTCTCTGCTTGTAACGAGGTGGTTAGAACTGGAGGAACAGCCAATTGCCCCGCAGCATAACCAATCAAGCTGATAAAATTAAGGATACCGACACTAGGGCGCATTATTTTTGGCTCTATTCTTCGTTGACTTTTTCTTGATCTTTTATTTGGATATTTGTTTGTAAAGCTGCTACAATTTATATCTCGCTTCTAGTAGTTCAAAAGATAGGTTATTTCCGCTGCCATCGCTTGGATCCTTCTTATCTAATTACCAGCAATCTTAACAGCTTGTAAGCCAAGAAATGGTAATTTACCTGACCGATAGGATTCACTACTAGTCCAACATTAGCCTGTTCAGACTGCTCAAACAAAACTTCTGCTATACACATTGCTGTGCTGCACGAATAACCAGCGTTACATAAG
The DNA here is from genome assembly GCA_030570055.1 of Blastobotrys chiropterorum. Taxonomy (NCBI): domain Eukaryota; kingdom Fungi; phylum Ascomycota; class Dipodascomycetes; order Dipodascales; family Trichomonascaceae; genus Blastobotrys; species Blastobotrys chiropterorum. The sequence goes on from JAJLUK010000027.1 coordinate 8,026, forward strand.
CCTCTATCGTGTCTGCCCCCCATGTAAATCTATGTCAATCCTTGCATTAAGCTCACATAAGCTATATAACCCCTCCCGAATCAGGCACAAGATGCTACAGCCAAGTTTATAGAGAGATAATTCCTTCAAAACATGAAAACATGCCTGGCGTCGTCTTGGGTTATCATACCCTTCCAACCCCCTCGAGACAGATCATCCTTGGGCTCTTTCTCACTCACTCATTCACTCTTGCGCTGTTCTTGGTCTTAGCGGTTACGTAACCGCCAACCGACGGCGGTGCGCGGTACTATCGGTAACTTGAGCCGCACACGCATGCGGCGGTGGCGAATTATAGGAAAACGCGGAAAGGAAACGAGAGTTCGATCCAAGCGATAATTATATAGATTCAAAGCATGTTTCTGAGTCGGTTTATTTTTATCCCAAATTTGATTTAATTTCTGGTCCTTCCAGATTTAATTGCAATTGAATAGAAATAGCAAGAGCATCAGTTCAGCTATACTGTGCTCGTAGCCAGAATGCCCTATTTACCCGGAAGTGTGACTCCTTCGGAATCTCCACATGCGCGCACGTCACACATATAGAAAAGGGCCATTTCGCGACTCCACTCCCAATCGAGCGCTTAAGAGCTGATAAGGTACTTTTATAAATAACGCCCGCTATCATCATCTTTGTTTCTTTCTTATAACACTCCCTCTTTTTTTTTTTTTTGAAAGACTTTTTTTTCTTTGACCTACTGAGAGAAAGGAAAAAAAAGGAAAAAGAGGAAACACGAAATATATATATAATCCCCACGCACCATGAAGTTCTCCACTCTTGCCACCATACCGCTCTTGTCGGTACTCGCTCATTGTTTGGTTATTCCGCACGACACCAACTCGTTGGCCGCTTTTCGTGAAGGCGAGTTTAGAGCAGCCCCAGTTGAAGAGTCTAATATTGCTCCCATCGTCACTTCTGAATCTGCATCCAGAAAGTTGATTGATGATTCTTATATTGTTGTCTTTAAGGACTACGTTGATGGCGAGAAGCAAGCTCACCATCACACATGGATCCAAACCATTAATGACGAGTCCATTGAATTGCTTCAAAAGCGCGATTCGCAAAACCCATTCCTCGCCTCGGGACTTTTGAGCGGTCTCAAGGAAACATTCGATATTGGATCCACTTTTAAGGGCTACTCTGGTCGATTCCACAAGGATGTTGTTGAGATGATCAGACATCACCCAGACGTTGCCTATGTCGAGCATGATTCTATGGTGCATGCAACTGAATTCGAAGTTGAGAAGGACGCTCCATGGGGTCTTGCTAGAGTTTCCCACCGAGAACCCCTCTCCCTGGGCTCCTTCAATAAGTACCTTTATGATGACGAAGGTGGTGAAGGTGTCACTGCATACGTCATTGACACTGGTACCAACTATGAGCATGTAGACTTTGAAGGCCGAGCATCCTGGGGTAAGACCATCCCAGATGGTGATGTCGATGAGGACGGAAACGGTCACGGTACTCATTGCTCCGGTACGATTGCTGGTAAGAAGTATGGTGTGGCCAAGAAGGCTCATGTCAAGGCTGTCAAGGTTTTGCGATCCAACGGTTCTGGCTCCATGTCTGATGTGATCAAGGGCGTGGAATGGGCTGTGTCCGATTACCAAAACGACGCCAAGTCCGGGAAGAAGGGATACAAGGGCGCAACTGCTAACATGTCTCTTGGTGGTGGTAAGTCTCCATCTTTGGACATTGCTGTTAATGCTGCAGTCAAGGCCGGTATCCACTTTGCTGTTGCTGCTGGTAATGACAATGCTGATGCCTGCGATTACTCTCCAGCTGCTGCCAAGAATGCAGTCACCGTCGGTGCCACTGCTCTTTCTGATGACCGTGCATACTTTTCCAACTATGGCAAGTGTGTTGACATTTTCGGACCAGGTGTCAACATTTTGTCCACCTACATGGGCTCCAAGCATGCTGTCGCCACTCTCTCTGGTACTTCGATGGCCTCTCCACACATTTGCGGCTTGTTGACCTATTACCTTTCTCTCCAACCACACACTGACTCTGAATTTGCTGTCAAGGGCTCTGTTACCCCAGAGCAACTCAAGAAGAACTTGATTTCCTACAGTACCAAGGATGTTATTAGAGGTTTGGATGACGAATCGCCAAATGTTTTGGCCTACAATGGTGCTGGTCACAACATTACCGATTTCTGGGATCACTCTTCTTCCAATGAAGAAAAGAACGCTGATAACGACTTCAAGCACATCATTGCCCCAATTGATCATGCTGTTCAAGATGCTCTTGATGAAATTGACAGTGTCATCTCCAACGTTAGACAAGGTTTGGGCTTCTAAGTTATATATATATATTATTTTTATTTACATCTGAATATATCTACACTACGAAGTGTGAATATCGTCAACGTTGGCAACTTGGCTTTCTAAAAGTCTTCCGTGTTCTCGGTCTTATCTCGGCTTCTGAACGGACACAGGCTGGGAAATTAAGTGTGGCTGGGAAGGATAACTCAGACAGGGTAATGGCGGATTTAAGTAACCGCCGATCTCCCCGAACAATACGTTTGTTTATACTTGCCCGATTGGGAAGGCCGGTGCCTCACCCAGTCGCCTTCACCACAAAAAATTATTATGACCACAGGATCTTTTCGACGTACGTGGTTGAAGAGGGACTAATGCATAGAAGCGTGAAAAAATTGCACACACATACACGCACGTCAGCGGCTGTACGAACAAAGAAAAGTTGATAATGTCGCAACGCGTATAGTATGGAAATCTGTTTAGTTTGCGGTCTCTTTGTGCTTTTCTGGTAGAACTGTTTTTTTTTTTTTTTTTTTTTTGCTTTTTTTGGGGCCTACAGCCGCATGTTTTGTGGCGGCCTTCAGGTGGTGGCTGGAGAAGCAAATGCTGCGGGACAGTGCATATAGTACGTACCTATATTTAAAAGGGGAACCAGCCACCAGGGATGGGAGGTTTTTATTTTAATTTTTTCTCTCACGAAGGAATAGAGGCGTGTAATTTTTTTCGAAAAAAAAGTTAGTGATAGAGGGTGGCTGGTTATTGAATCGAATAGGGAAAACGTGATTTTTTTTTTTTTTTTTTTTTTTTTACTCTTTTTTTGAATCAGTATTATTTCATTTTTTGAGGCGTCTACCCTTTTGAACACTCTTTTCCTTCTTCTTCAATAGTCTCGCCCATCTACCATGAACGATCCGGTCGAATTGGACGCTCCTAGCGCTCATTCCACGGACAAGGTACTCTTGAATGAGGTCTTCGTAGCATCGAAGCCCAAAAAGAAGATCAACAAAGCGCTGCGATCGTTCAACAAAAGAGTGTCAACCTTTGCCACTGGTATGGTAGACAAGGAGGTCAGTGATTCTGAGGCAGAGATTGACGATAAGCTCCCACAAGTTGACGACTATTTTTACGGGGATGATGGAGAATTGAAGTATGACTCCGAGTTTCGGATCATTCACGACACGCTTGTTGCCGGACAAGATTCGGATGACGAAAAGCTATTTAATAACCATGGCGGCGCGAATTATTTAGACCAGGCCGAGGCCGAGAAAGAGCGAAGAATCCAAAGAAATGAGATTCAGCTGCGTAATCAGGCTCATCAGCTCCAGGTGCAGTTCGCGCAGGATTATCAAAACCAATATCAACAACAATATTTACAACAACAGCAGAGGCGGAACAGACCACCGAAACAGCAACAACAACCGTTTCGAAGTCCCGCGCAGGCGATGGCGGCTAGAAGCCCTCCTGCTGCCTTTGCCTATAACTATAACGCCGATCCGTATGAAGAAACGTATAATCGAGGGAGACCGCCAGCACAACGAGGGGCAGTATCCGGACCAAACCCGAATTCCTTCTCCTACATGGACGATGTATATCGGCAGCAACAACGACGAATGGCCCAGCAGGAGCAAGAACAACTCAACAAGCAGCAATGGATGCGGTTCATCGATACTGACCAGGATCAGCAGGTAGATGAGAAAAGACCGCTGATGGTCGACCACTCAACAAATGTGAGCCATGCGCCTACTCCTCGTCCAATAACCCCTCAAAAGATGAGACAACAACAGCCCCCTATCACGCCAATTCCGGAAACCCCAGCTTCTAATACGCCAGCATCGGCATCCTCGTCGCCTCGGAGCTCATCGGGCAGGCGCAGCGTTGCAGCTGCAACACCCTCATCGACCGCTACGGTTTTGACCGCCCCTGAAGAGGAAGGAGATATGCATGAAGATCAGCAGCACAACAAAACTCGTTCCACTCCGGCTCCAACTGCGATCTCGAGCCACAAAAATAGCTCATCTGCTGCGGGCCTCCAACCTTCACCTGTCGTTGACCCACGTCCCAAATCCAGGGGTTTTATGATGTCGTTAGTAGACGATTCTCCAGAAAACCAATCAAAATATTCGGCAAAGGCATTATTCAGTAAGTGGAAAAAAAATAAGCCTCAGGAGCATCCGTTGAATGACCCGAACCTGATGGTTTCCACACCCTCTGCAGCCAACCAAGCGCCACCAAGCCAATATAGGGTTGGAAGTGCTAGACCCCATTCTGCCGTGTCCCATCCAGCGGCCTCTGGTGGTGCAAGATCCATTCGGTCCAGTATGGCCAAGCCTCATTCTACCGGAATCCGGACTCATCGCGGTAGCGAGATTACTGTCAAGAAAACCAGACCGCCAACCCCGCCCGAACAACCCCAACAACCACAGCAACCGGAATCACAGTCACAAGAGGACCCGGGACTGGAGCTGTATAACTATTGGTTGTCCGCACGCAATGCAGTGGGTAACTTTGTTGGTGGGTTTTTCACTGTGGACAAGGATACAATGAATAATTCTAGTAAAGAAGAGCAACCACAGAAGGAGATGAGGTCAGTATCTGGAAACCACAAGGTGACCGACGAATTTGAAGAAGATTACAGTGCACGCTCTGTCATGGACCTCACTCCTCCGTCATCACCAAAACTTGCGCCACAATCACCCCCTCGGTCAAATGCGGATAGCAAAAGCAGTCAAAAGAAGTTAAAAAAATCCATGGGATTTTTCTTCCAGAGGCCGGTTAGAGAGCACAGTAAGTTGTATGCTCATGGTCCGGCCAGTCCAAGTTTGAAGCATAAGAGTTCATTTGAATCTACCAGAACTCATACAATCGCACCGACAATCCGGTCAAGGGCGTCTGATCCTGAATTGAACGAGGCCTCCGGCTCCAATGGGAATATTCTTCAGCCAGTCATTAGCCAATTTGTTCTCATGGCCAGGCAATGTGCACGTTTGTCGTTTGTGCTCAGACCACTAGATGCTGTCATTGATGCGGCTCCGTCGTTGCAAAACGTTGTAGTTGTTGTTGAACTGCTGTTGTTGATGTGGATATTGTATCAAGTTTCCATTATCATTGAAACAGTGGCAACTGCCGTCAAGACTATTTGTATGCCAGTTATCTTAATCTCCCGAATCTTAGGAGTAACGTCCGGCTCATCGAGTTCAAAGTAATATTTGCATGTCTATAAACTTATATAGAAAATACTAATCAGAAAAGAATCTAACGAAGTTATAAAGACTCATATTCCGTAATTCTTGCAAACTCTTTTGCCAATATTGCAGGTTGGTTACATGTTGAAGGGTCTCGGAATTTGAAACCTCCCAGTTCATCACACACCATCTTACACCAACAAGGCCAATGACGACAACCTTTCTACCAGGAGAGCCGAATTGTGGACTCAACTGTGTTGATTCGACCCAATGGGACAATTTTCGAGTGGTTGTAAGTATTGTGTTAGACGGGGGAGCATCGTGTGTGAGTTTTCTAACTGATTAAAGGTGTATTGCTCCGGGAACAATCTCATCATCCTCGAGGATACATCCACCTTGTTACAAACTATTTATTTAAAGGGCGATGGTCGTGCAGTGAAAATTGATCCCGAATCCGGTAGAATAGCTGTCTCCTTTGGTAGTGGTGTTTTAGTCCTGCGACCGGTTCTAATTTACGATAAGCCATTAAGATGGGATGAGCTATGCATCGTTGCAAGTGACGGAGATGTTGTGTCTTCATTGGGTTGGAGCACGAAAGATGAACTTGTAGCTGGTTCTCAGAGCCTGACCCTCTGGGACCTACAATCGTGCAAGTCCATCTGGAAAAAGAAGTTGGCAGGACCTATTCATCAACTTAAAGTATCTCCAGATTCCACGTTAATAGCGACCATTGGGAAGAATGACCGGCTAGTAAAAGTGTGGAGGAGGTCCTCTTTTGATTCCCAGTATACGCAATTTGATTTTATTTATTTATCACACCCTAGACCAGTGGAGAAATTGGAATGGCGAACAAAGAGTACGACTAATAGCAACAGCTCAGAAAACTTACTTTATACATTTTCGCGAGATAACATAATGCGGCTTTGGATGTCATACGATTCAATAGATGGTGGAAATTTACGGTTATGGGGTAGCGTTGAAGTCAATTATGAAAATGCATTCATTGTGGATAACATGACAGTTTCGAGGTCAATTGAAAATGCCATAAAGCAGGCAGGTGGTTCTCGAAATAGCCCAGCTATATCTGATGCAATCAAGCTAGGGCAGCGGAAGTCGGATTTCTGCGTTACAATTTCTGGGGACACGGTATCAATTTACGCTATAGAGAGTTTGGGAAGTGTCGATTCCAAGCATCATAAACGACTAATCAACGTGAACAAAGTGATGGAAAAACCGGTATTGGTCACTGACTATTCCAGGAACCTACATTTTATTCCCTATCCACCTAATTCGAAACTCTCTGATAACGACCAGCCAGATTTGTCCTTGTTAGTCCATGATAGGTTGGGGCGCACAATTTACCACTACACTTTGAATGTCAAATGGCTATTTACCCGAGGAAGAGAAAAGAGCTGGATACTAAAAACTATTCTTACCGGTCATAACAAATCAGTACAAAGCATCGGTCGAGGTAACGATGGACAGTCTCTCCTATCCAAATCTAGATTTGACGAAAATTATGTTTGGAAACCGAAAAAATTGGCTAATGGTATGACTCTGAAACGGACTAGTTTAATCCAGGGAGAAATTCTCAGGGGCACATTGATTGAGGAAGGAAATTTCGTCGTAACCCTCATGAAGAACACATACGAGCTTGTACTATGGGATTGCAGACTGCCCCAAGCCAAGGTAATATATAGACTTCCGACAGGCGTGAATGAAGAGCCATTATGCTTTTTCCTACCGCCAGAAGAAATCACTCCGTCCACACAACAATATCATCACTTGGTGGCTGTTTACAGTTTTAGAAATATCAAAGCGTGGAGAATATGTCTACCAAACGGGGAAACTGACAGTAAAATGTTGGTCGATATGGGTGTGTTTGGAATCACCGCGGTGGCTGATGATGCTGAGTTAGTTATTGCTCAACCGATAGACCCGGTTGGATGGAGTGCCAAAATAGATTTGGATTTCTTCGATCCGTATCAACGAGATGTACTTACCACAATATCCAAGGCGGGCACTATACGGACGTGGACTGCTCAAATTCGTGATGACAACAATAATAAGGGAACTGTGGAATGGCTAGAAACGGGTAAAATTGAAACTGGGGTTGAATCAATTAGACGAGCTGAGGTATCATCTACTCGAAAAGTCGCGACTACTAATTATGATAGCACTAAACTTTGCATATGGGATGCCAGGTTCAGGCTGTTGGAATTTGAGCAAACGTTTGATGACCGGATTTCAGATTTAGATTGGACCAGTGCGCCGGGTGGTCAGTCAGTACTTGGCGTAGGATTCGCCAGCCGGAAAGTGGTTCTATACTGTCAGCTCCGGTTCGACTACACCAACGATGTCCCAGCGTGGGCTCCATTTAAACGTGTGGATATTTCGCCATTTACAAATCATCCTATTGGTGATTCCATTTGGTTAAAAGATGGTGCGTTTGTCGTGGGATCTGGGAATCAATTGTTTATTCAAGATAACAAAATTGATCCCAATGATAGTGTTACTAGTCAGATTCTGGATTCGAGAATGTCTGACGACGTAAAGGGAGGAACTATTTTCGATGCATGCGCTATTTTAAACGGACCTTTGCCATTTTATCATCCACAGTTACTCATTCAGTGTGTCTTTGCTGGTAAAATGGATGTTGTAAAGAAGATTTTGGTCAACCTGCTGAAACAATTGAAATTTTCTCCAGAAATAACCTCTGATTTGGACATCCCTGATGTGTTTAACGATACTAACAATGGCAGACCGTTAGATGAGAAACAGAGATTATTCCGTCGAAATAGTTTTGCAGACCACAACGATGCTTTTGATGAGGCGGTAGCTCAACAGCTCTCCGAATGGATGCAAAAAGTCTCTTTGCCATATTTGACGCGACATCAACAAATTACATTAGTAAGTGTGATTGAAGCGTTAGCGCAAACAGATATTCATCGACGATCATTGGATGAAAATGGTGTTCGATTTTTGGTCGGGTTCAAGCTATATAAGGTCCATCCGCGACAAGACTCCATGACTATTCGTGATTTCAATTGGGCACTGCATTCAGAATCGCAGGACATTCTTCTCCAGTTGATTGAAAAGAGTTCAAATGGACCAATGCTATGGCCAGCGATGCGCGATGTGGGTTATGCGTATTGGCTACGATCCGAAAAGCTGGCAGAACAGTTTGAAATTGTAGCCCGGAACTCGTTCAATCATGAAGGCAAGCGAGATCCCACGGCATGTACATTATATTATTTGGCATTACGGAAAAGGACCATCCTAATCGGCCTGTGGAAAACTGCTGCATGGCATAGAGAACAGACCAAAACGATCAAGTTGCTATCAAACGATTTTACACAACCACGTTGGAGGTCGGCAGCTTTGAAGAATGCATTTGCGCTGTTAGGTAAACATCGATTTGAATACGCGGCAGCGTTTTTCCTTCTTGGAGATTCTCTCAAAGATGCTGTTAGTGTTATTATTAAGAATATGAAGGATATTTCGTTAGCCATCGCGGTTGCTAGGGTATATGATCGCCATGATGAGAAGGGAGTGTTGCGCGACATTATAACGAACCACGTCTTTCCTAAAGCTAAGGAAGAAGGGGATCGGTGGACCATGAGTTGGTCAAAGTGGATGTTACATGATAAAGCTGGAGCCATACAGGATCTGGCATTTGGTCAACACCAACATCCGTCTCAAAACCTTCTTTCCAAGAAGCAGGCCAAATTGTTTTTGGTTGATGATCCGGTTTTAGTTGTGTTGTATAGATACTTGAGAGACCGAAGCTTGAAAACTACTGATAGCGGCGGGACTGGGAACTATGAAGGCTTGGATGTTGGCAATGAGTTTGATTTTCTTATCAAGACCACTTACATCTATGCGCAAATGGGGTGCGAGGTGTTGGGACTGGATTTGGTTAAAAATTGGAAGTTTATTAGACAGTCAACAAAAACGGCATCCACACCTCCACAGGATGAGCGAGTTCCTCCACGTCTTAAGCGCAGACCAACCTTGGTGTCAATTGATAGTACATTGAGCAAGGACAGTATCAATGGAGATAAGAGCGATGGTGGCATTATGAAAGACTTTAAACCAGTTTCTGCGCAGGCATTCCAAGAACCAGACATGAGTGCATTTGATTTTGGATATTAAGACTGTTTTGAGAGGGTCACTCGCATCACACAGAAATAACTAACTGTTATCTTATGTAGAAACATAGCATTATAGTATAACCCTTCATCAAGAGGACGCAATGGCCATAAAACCTGGCATTAGAGAGAACACGAAGTACGCATGTGATAGTTCCAAAACCACACGGACGTATTCAGACTATGATATAACAGAACTATACGCCTCTCGCCAACCTGAGCGCAGTGACAACCACTTCGTCGCGTAGAACTCTATACAGATTCAAAAACTACACATGCACATTGCTCAAGCCACAGCTAATTAAACTGGCGTCTAAATAACTATTAAACATTAAATCCACCGCGCGCCAGCCTCACGCCCCTTGTCAGGTAACTTGTTCAAACGCGCATTTGTCCCGCCTCAACGCGCGCACTAGGAGGAAGACGGTACCAAATCACGAATGTCGGGCACGGTACAGCCACAAAAGTCTCTTTGGATCGTTTCTATTACTGTGTCATCCGTCTTGTTTGCAAGCAACGGATTCTAATTTATTGTGCTGGTGTGCGGGTTATTTTTTTTTTTTTAGATATTGAACTTTTTTTTTGCATCTTTTGAGTACAGCAGCTGATGGATTACTCACCGCGACGAAACAACTTTTCAGGTTCTGGCCACGGTAGTCGTAACAGCACAGGCAGCATTTCGTATTATTCTACTATTCCAGAAGAAGAGTATCAGCCTCCGTCGAGCCACAAGAGACAGTCGTCTTCGGGACTTAGAAACATGATTCATCCTGATCAGCAGCACCAGCAGCAACAACCACAACAACAACATTTGCTACATCCTCAGCAGCAGCACCAGCAGCAGCCGCAACAACAACATCCGGCATCAATCCAGCCTCCTCCACAGCCATACTACTATTCGAGTCCGCAACAAACGTATCAGGGACACCAACGATATTCTAGCGGATCGGGCGCTTATTTACCATATTCTCCTATGGCAAGCCCGTCTACCCCTAAATCCATGTCCGCAGCGATGTCGCACAATCCATGGTCCAACCACCCATCGTCCCCCTCAGCGAAACATTTGTCTTCGCCGCTACCCACCCGATCTCCTGGTAGCAATAATTTGAGCGGTGGCATCTTACCGCAACCAGTGTCGTCTGCTTCCAAGCCACCGGCTCCAAGCACGATTGAAGCACCAACCTTTCGACGAGTACGATCCAAATCTGAGCTAACACCAGTATGTCACTCACAGCCACGTCATCGACGGGCAGTGCCCGAAGGTGGGTTTATGGGCCCCCTTTCCGGATTAACTTTGCATTTGTCCGCAACATATTCAATCTGCAACCCACAGTTCAACTATCAATCGTCCAAAAACCCGCGTAGGGTTCTAACCAAATCAAGCGAGGCCAAACTCAACAATGGCTACGATAACGCTGATAGCGACTATATTTTGTACGTGAATGATGTTTTGGGCACTGACGAACAGCGTCGATACTTGGTCTTGGACATTTTGGGTCAGGGAACGTTTGGCCAAGTGGTCAAGTGCCAAAACATGCTCACGAAGGAAATCGTGGCGGTCAAGGTGATCAAAAACAAGCCTGCCTATTTAAATCAATCCATGATGGAAGTTTCGATTCTGGATCATTTGAACAACCACGTTGATCGAAGCGACGAACATAACCTCTTACGACTGAAAGATAAATTCATGCATAAGGAGCATTTGTGTCTGTGTTTTGAGCTCTTGAGCAGCAACTTGTATGAGCTCATTAAGCAAAACCAATTCCGTGGACTGAGCACAAACCTTGTTCGAGTGTTTACTCAGCAGCTATTGGATTCATTGGTTGTGCTCAAGGAAGCACGATTGATCCATTGTGACCTCAAGCCGGAGAACATTCTGCTAAAATCCCTAGACTCACCTGTCATCAAGGTGATCGATTTTGGCTCCGCGTGCCACGAACGGCAGACTGTGTACACTTACATTCAGTCACGGTTCTATCGTTCGCCAGAGGTACTTCTTGGCCTTCCGTACACAACATCCATTGACATGTGGTCGCTCGGTTGCATTGTGGCAGAGCTGTTCCTCGGACTGCCCATTTTCCCTGGCACGTCCGAGTACAACCAATTGTCGCGAATCACAGAAACACTGGGAATGCCGCCCAACTGGATGGTGGAGATGGGTAAAAATGCCGGCCAATTTATGGAAAAATACACAGACGAGTTTGGACGCAAGCAGTACCGACTCAAGTCGCGAGAACGATACTCCCGAGAACACAACACTGACGAAAAAGTGTCCAAGCAGTACTTCCCGTCAACTGATCTACGCGAGATCATCATGAGCTACCCATTACCGCGAAAGGGCATGAAGAAGGCCGACATTGATAGAGAAATGGCCAATCGAGTGTCTTTTGTGGACTTTGTTTCTGGGCTTCTCAACCTCAATCCGTTTGAACGATGGACCCCACAGCAAGCTGCTATGCATCCATTTGTCACCGAACAAAAGTTTGTTGGTCCGTTTGTTCCAAATCAGCATCCACCTCAGCAGACGCCCGTGATCCGGACACAGCCGCAGCCGCAGCCGCAGCCTCAACCTCAACCAACAAATCCGGCCCAGCGAATGCGATTCCAGCAACCCCAGCAGCAGCAGCAGCAGCAGCAGCAGCAACAGCAGCCATCATATTACAATCCACATCTCCAGGCTCAAGCTCAGGCACAGGCACAGGCGCAAGCGCATGCTCAAGCTCAAGCTCAAGTGGCACAGGCCCAGGCTCAAGCCCACGCATATCAGCAACAACAGCAGCAGCATCAACAGGCTCAGGCCCAAGCACAAGCGCATGCGGCACAACAGCAACACACCACATCATCGAGAAGGCCGCGGGCGTCAACAATTGGCAATTTGGACTGGATTCCAGGGCCAATTCAACGGGCCACGGCAATGGTCAACCCTGATGAGTCTATTAGATCACAGCCCTCTCCGGCTTACATACCACCGCCCGATCTGTACGCTCAAAACAGCACACGCGAGCAGAAGCAAGGTGGAGAGGTTGTGCGCAACTTGGAGGATGGGCTTTCGTATATGTCTTGAGAATGTATAAATAAACCAAAAGCTAACATTCATTGTAATAGAGTTGGAGATCAGCCTTTTTAGTCCAAATGAGAGGAAACTGCCCTGTGACCAGCATTTTCCTTTCCAGAAAAAAGAAGCAGAAGCGCTGTCGTCTCAGCGCTTAGCGGAGATATAACGAGTCGTGCGGCGCATCCCAAATAGGAAGGTAGAGAGGTGTGGGCGCTTAGCACCAGAAAAGTATATAATAACACGTTTTCTCCCGGCTTTCCATCTCCCCGCATATGAGTGGTTCACTCCAGCTACACAGTCAGTGTTGCAGCGTTAACCCAGTGAGTATACACTACGAACTATGGAATACTCATAGGAGCTATGAAACGTGTATCCACAGGCGATGCGTCAGTCAATGCCTCGCAGAGCTACTTTTTTTTGCTTCTTTTCGGAGATAAAAAGAAGCCGTGAGAGGCGCTACAACCCTCTGGGGGTGAAGCCGCCGGAGGCAATCACAAATCACCGAGATCCACAACCGTCTGACGGTGTGGTTTAGGCGGTGAGCACTGGCGAACTTTGGTGCCACGTTCGTTCTCCCGGCCCGTGGGCCGGGACAGTTGCAGTTGGGACGTCATAAAACGTGCGGACGCTTATCGGTGAGGCGACCATTCAAAACATGAGCCACAAGAGTGAGTGTGAACTTTGAGTTTGATATATACTTTTGTTCTAATTGAATTGGCATGGTAGTCCTGTATAGCGTGATAGCGGATGGAACGGACGTGCTTGCGGAGTGCGAATCCGCGGAGGTGAGGGCGGACGACAGACAGCTGGTGGAGCTGATCCTGGAAAAGTTGGACCCGCGTGAGGACCGCAAGCAATCGTTCATGCACCAGGACAAGACGGTGCACTGTTTGACTAAGAACGGCGTGAGCTACATCGCGGTGTGCTTTGGCGACGTGGAGCGCAAGACGCCGTTCATGTATCTGCTGCGTCTGCAGCGGGAAGTGGAAGGCAGTTTAGACGATACGAAGGAGGTACAAAAGCGGATGCGGTCACTCGTCCAGCAGGTCGAACAGGGCGACGACCCTGTGAGCGAGCTGGACAAGGAGCTGGACCAGGTCCGCAGCATTATGGTGGAGAACGTGGAGCGGCTGTTGGAGCGTGGGGAACGCATCAACCTGCTGGTGTCCAAGACGGACCGGATGAACAACAACTCGCTGCAATTCCGGCGCAAGACGGTGACGATGAAGCGGAAGCTGTGGTGGAAGAACGTCAAACTGCTGGTGCTGCTGGTGGTGCTAGTTCTGGTTACGCTCTACCTGGTCTCTGGCTTTGTGTGCGGGCTGCCGCTGTTTGATAAGTGCTTTTGACGCGAGACGCGACACACCGACTTTTTTCTCCTTTCTCTTCACATATTAAAAAAATGCCACCAAAGGGCTGGAAGAAGTATCCGGACGGGTTCAAGCCTGTGAACTCGACGGGGACACCCGTCAAGGAGAAGGAGAAGTTCAAGCTGGATGTGAGTAGTGTAGCGATGTGTGACAAAGTGGAGTTGTGCTGACCGCACCAACCAGGACCTGCTATTACCCAAGGCCACAATCCACAAACTGGCGATGGAGTCGCTCCCGGAAGGGTCTCAGATGCCCAGCGAGGGTTCGCTGGCGTTGCGACGGAGCACGGCCGTATTTATCTCGTATCTGGCCGCAGAGTGAGTGAGAAGAAAAATAGAGCCGTTTATTTTTGTGGCTGCTAACGTCGTAGAGCAAATAACATCGCCCAGGGCGCTGGCCGCAAGACGATTCAGCCGGGCGACGTGACCAAATCACTCGAAAGCCTGCAGTTCGGCGGCTTTGTGCCTGAGGTTCGCCAGCAATTGGAACATTACGAGCAGTTCATGAAGGACAAGAAACGGGCAAAGGAGGAGGCGAAGGCCGCCGCCGACGTGAACCCCGAAGACGACCATGCGATATCCGACGACGAGGACAAAAACCTGGAGGAGGAGACGCCACAGCCACTGGCCAAAGACGAGCAACCAGCCAAAAAAACCAAGATCCACTTTGTCGAAAAGCGCTAAGTACTCTATTTATTTAATTGTTTCCAGCTATCCGCACGCAACGAATATCCCCGAAGACTGTGCATGCTAAAAAAGAAGCAAGAGCATTGGTCAAGGAGCGGTTTTTTGCTTCTTTTCCGAGAAAGAGGTGGTGAACACTACCGAGGATCACTGGGAGTGTGTATGCCCTGCGGGCGGCCTTCTTTTCTAGAAAAGAAGCAAAAGCATTGGCCTCGCAGAGCTACCTTTTTTTGCTTCTTTTTCGGAGAAAAAAAGAAGCCGCCGGAGGCAACCACCTCCCCCTAGACACCATAAAACGCACCCTTTTTTTTGCTTCTTGGAGGGCAACCCCTACAATAAGCAAAAACGCTCCTCTCTTTTGCTCCATTCCGGAGAAAAAAGCTGCCGGAGTCTAGGACGGTCGTCTCTTGCGAGACAGAGATAACATCACTGCGCCGTCATGATAGTGTGCGGCTCGCGGAAAGATCTTTGAAATTCCACACAATGCGAAGCTTGTCTCGTGGGCACTGAGGTATGCATGAGTGGCCGATCCGTGTCTGTCATACATGCATCAGGATCGACGAACCCTCGTCTGGGAAGTGCAGGCCCCTCGAACCCGAGCATAACACTAGAAGAGCACGACCCATCGTGATCGCGTTCAGTGTGCAGTTATATTTATAGATTATTATTTGACGTATCGAAAAAACCGAACGGCCCTACGGAACCCCGCCGCTTCCTACTCGCCTATATAAGAGGCCGCATTCCGCACTTTAAAGAGTCTGACCCACCGGTGAAACCGCGTTCGGCGCGCAACAACAACTTTTTTTTTGCCCAAAAAACGCAGTGACGTCACTATAGGTGGTGACGTTATATACGGGAAACGGAAAGAGGCCTAAAATAAAGGGAGCCCAGCGCCGCTTACGTAAGGGGGGTGCGGACGTATAGCACAAATTAATAGCACACGCTCTCTTTTCACCCACTCTTTTGTTGTCACCACACACTTGTAGGGGTATAGAGACACACGAGCCACGAGGACATAGATGGGACGATGCCTGTTTTTGAGGTGAGTTGAGTGTGAGCGGCGGCATGTGGCGAAAGGACTGGCGAGCAAAATTTTTTTTTTTTTTGTTTCTATTATTTTGCTGTGCTGGTTTTTTTTTTTTTTTTCCTATGCCGCTCTATAGGACCCGTATGCTAACGATTTGCAGAACCTAAAGAACTTTATACGACATGGGAAGCAGGCGTACACGAGCCAGGACCAGCCGGCAACGCCGCCTCCACCGCCAACGGCGGCAGCAAAGGACCATGATAGAAAAGACGCCTACAACAGCGCCGTGAAGCAGATTGTGGCCGAAGAAAACGAGCAGCGCACAAAGCTGCCGCGATACCACGGGCTGCGGGAAGACCGCTTCAAGCTGCAGGAGAAGATTGGCGACGGCGCTTTCAGCGTGGTCTACAAGGCGCTGGATGTGTCCACAGGCCAGCCGGTGGCCGTCAAGGTCATCTCCAAACAGGATCTGAGCTCTTCGCAGGTAAGTCGCAAAAGCCACTCTTGTCAGCATGCATAGTGTAACACCCATCTGTTTTTTTAGAAACATCTAGGGCCTTCTGCCCGAAAGGAACAAGACACTGTGCAGGTATGGTGGTTCAGTCATGTTTTTTTTTCTTCTTCTGACTAACCGTGATTTGTAGCGATCAAGCATTCTCAAGGAGGTTGCAATCATGCGACAGCTTCGACACGAAAACATTGTCGAGCTCATTGACTTCAGCGAGTCGCCCGAATACTACTTTATTGTGCTCGAGCTCATTCCCGGTGGGGAGCTGTTCCACCAGATCGTCCGGTTGACCTACTTCTCCGAGGACTTGTCCCGGCACGTCATATTGCAAGTAGCCCACGCCATCCGCTATCTCCACGAAGAGGCTGGGGTGGTCCATCGAGACATCAAGCCCGAGAACCTGCTGTTCTATCCGAGCCAGTTTATTCCCTCCCGAGTGAAGACGGTGCGGAAGGGCGAAGACCTCGAGTCGAAGGAGGACGAAGGCGAGTTTGTACCAGGCGTCGGGTCCGGCGGCATTGGCCAAATCAAGCTCGCGGACTTTGGCCTGTCCAAGATCATCTGGGACTCCAAAACAATGACGCCCTGCGGCACCGTCGGGTACACTGCGCCGGAAATCGTCAAGGACGAGCGATACTCAAAGTCGGTCGACATGTGGGCGTTGGGCTGCGTCCTGTACACGGTTTTGTGCGGGTTCCCGCCCTTCTACGACGAGTCGATTGAGGTGCTGACGGAAAAAGTCGCCAAGGGCCAGTACACGTTCCTGTCGCCATGGTGGGACGACATCTCCAAGTCGGCCAAGGACCTGGTGTCACACTTACTAACCGTCGATCCGGACAAGCGATACACAATTGACGAGTTTTTGGCCCATCCGTGGATCGCGCAGACATCCGAGCCCACGGCCCCAGCATATGACGCTCCGGCACGCAAGGTTGTGCCGGCCCAAGTGTCCAACTCGAATGCCAAAACGTTTGTTCCACGGTCAACGGCCGATCCGGCCAAGGCCGGCGAGTTTGAGCTCGTGGACAACAATGGCGCCGTTCTGTCGCCTGCAGCCGTCACCCTCAAGGAGGTGTTTGACGTGTCGAACGCTGTGCATAGAATGGAGGAAGAAAACTCGAGGTCCGCGCGACTGGGCAACAACAACCATGCCAACAAGCGCAGAGGGGTCGTTCTAGACAATGTGCAAGAGGAGGAGCCTGCGATTGACGGTGTGCAAAAATCCTTGGAAAAGTGCGACATGAAAGAAAATAATATTAACGACGGTAATTTATTCGAATTGCATTTAGAGGGGGCGACGCTTTTGGAACGCAGGCGCAAGAATGTAGCCTCCTAATGCCCTTCCGGTGACACTTTTTATGATAATAATATTAATTTATGAAGTACTTACTCAGGCTGTGGCCGTCGAATACTAACCCGCCAGAAGGCGGAGTTGAAAAAAGAAGCAGAAAAGCTAGTTCTGCGAAGCCATGACCAGTGCTTTTGCTTCTTTTCTAGAAAAGAAGGCTGCCTGCAGGGCATACTGACTCCCAATGATCGTAGCAGGTTGGTGATCGCCTTCGGCGACTTCTTTTTTCTCCGAAAAGAAGCAAAAAAGGTTTCTCCGCTTCGCAGAGTGTTTGTCGGCCAGTGCTTTTGCTTCTTTTCTAGAAAAGAAGGCCGCCCGCAGGGCATACTAACTCCCAATGATCTTAGAAATTGGTGATCGCCTTCGGCGACTTCTTTTTTCCTAAAAGAAGCAAAAAAGGTTGCTCCGCTTCGCGGAGAATGGATGTAGTCAGTGCTTTTGCTTCTTTTCTAGAAAAGAAGGCTGCCCGCAGGGCACACTCATCCCAGCGGTCCTAGAAAAACGCCTTTTCTAGAACCCATTCTGTTTCAGATCCGACTGATGGCCACATCCCGGATCGGGACCAAGGCATTGTCTCTAGCCAACGGCGTTCCTGCGTGATCTTCGATACAGCTACATCCGCCAATGCTGACCAAGAAAATTAGTGCAACATGCACAAGACAGCAAAAGCAATGCAACGTATGGTGCGGTACGTGTCTCGAGCGCCGCTCCAAAGCTCCGCCAGCCTTGGGCCCCGCATTCGTCCTCGGCTCAGACCCGAGGCTGGCGGATAAGGCAGCCCGTAATGCGCCCCTGCAGCATAAAGCATCGTGCACGAGGAAAAAAGGGTGAAAATTTTTCGATTGTTCCGGAGATACGGGTAAGAATGTCTCTGATAACGGTGGAAAAGTCTCCCAATCGGGCATATCGGGCAGACGATCGGACGAGGAAAAATTTTCACGCTCCTGCCCAAAGGGGAAGGTGGCCGTGGTCGCCCACCTCGGCCGTCCGAAGATGAGGCTGAATCGGGTTCGAATCCGGTAAAAGGCGAGGGGCGAAAAATTTTTTCATGCGGTAAAAATAGGAAATGTGATTGGGAGAGTGCGGCCGCCGCGCGCGCAAAGGATGGGTTGGGGGGAGAGTCGCGCCGCGCCGCGAATGTTTGTGAAAATTTTTTCATTTAATTTCTTTTTGTGAAATTTTTATCGGCCACACTAACTACGGGCCCCCTGATTGGTATAAATATTTGGCATTCCCAGTTGCAAAATTTTTTTTTTTTTTTTTTCTTCTTCTTCACAACTAACGTTTGTTAAAAACAACTTGTACACAAGTTTTCCCACATTTTATTTATTCAGTACAAGGTTTTTTTAAAAAATGTCAGCTGAAAAGGAAAACTCTCAGTCTGTTCAAGTTTTGAACGAGCTGTTCTCCAAGCTCATGGTTGCTGAGAACCAAGAGGACCGTTCCTCCGCCGCCCACTCTGTGGCCCAGTTCATCAACGGTCCTATCGAAGAGCACGACGTTCCAGTCAAGTTCTTTGACGACCTCAAGAAGTCGTTTGGCGACAAGAAGAACGTTGCCGCCCGCTTGAACGCTTTGGAGGCGTTTGCTGCCATCTCTGGTGCCAGCGAAATCGCCCCAGGCGTTGAGCCATTGCTTGTTGCTCAAGCCGGTGAAGTTTTGGCCCTTGCCGGTGACAAGCAAAAGGAAGTCCAAGTGGCCGCCACCGAAGCCATCAAGACTCTTGCCAAGGCCGCCACTCCAAAGGCTGTCAAGGCTATCCTTCCTCACCTTACTAACGCCATTGCCAACTCCAACAAGTGGACTGAAAAGGTTGCCGCTTTGGAGGCTGTCACCCTCATGGTTGACTCTGCTAGAGATCAGATTGCTCTCCGTATGCCAGAGTTGATTCCAGTGCTTTCTGAAGCCATGTGGGACACCAAGAAGGAGGTCAAGAGCACTGCTCACGCCACCATGACCAAGGCCACCGATACTATTGACAACAAGGATATTGAAAAGTTCATTCCAAACTTGATCAACTGTATTGCCGATCCAAAGCAAGTGCCAGAGACTGTCGAAAAGCTCGGTGCCACCACTTTTGTCTCTGAGGTCACCATGGCCACCTTGTCCATCATGGTCCCAGTTCTTTCCAGAGGTCTTGCCGAGAGAGACACCACCAAGAAGAGAAAGTCTGCCGTCATTGTTGACAACATGTGCAAGCTTGTTGACGACCCAACCGTCATTGCTCCTTTCTTGGGCAAGCTCTACCCTGCCCTCAAGACCAACCACTCCAACATTGCCGACCCAGAAGCTCGTGATGTCACCTTGAGAGCCATCAACACTTTGAAGAGAGTTGGTAACATTGGCGATGATGACAAGATTCCAGAAATCTCCCACGCTGGTGATGTTGGCGTCAACCTTGCCATCATCAAGGATCTTCTCAAGACCACTCGTCCAGATGGCGTCCCAGAGCGATACAACACTGTCATTGAATACTGTGCTGCCATTGCCGGTGACTTGATTGACGAGCGTCTCACTAACGAAGGCGACTGGGCCGAGTCTGTCCGCCCATTCATGGTTGTTCTCCTCCACGACAAGGAGGCCCGATCCTTGATTGAGGAATTGAGAAAGAAGGCTGTTGCCAACATTCCAGGCGGTCCAAACTTTGACGAGGAAGACGACGAAGGTGAAGATCTCTGCAACTGTGAGTTCTCTTTGGCTTATGGTGCCAAGATCTTGTTGAACAGAACCCAACTTCGTCTCAAGAAGAACCGTCGTTATGGTCTCTGCGGTCCAAACGGTGCTGGTAAGTCTACTCTTATGAGAGCCATTGCCGAAGGTCAAGTCGAAGGTTTCCCAACTCAAGACGAGTGTAAGACTGTCTACGTCGAGCACGACATTGACGGTACTCACGCTGACACCAACGTTACTGACTACGTTATCGCCACCACTGGTGCCGAAATTGTTGGTGACAAGGCCAACGTTGCCAAGCAACTTCTCGAGTTCGGCTTCACTCAAGAAATGATTGACTCTCCAATCACCTCTCTCTCTGGTGGCTGGAAGATGAAGCTTGCCTTGGCCACTGCTGTCTTGAGAAAGGCCGACATTTTGTTGTTGGACGAACCTACTAACCATTTGGATACCCTCAACGTCCAATGGTTGGTTGACTACTTGACCACCTGTGGTATCACCTCCATCATCGTCTCCCACGACTCTGGCTTCTTGGACAAGGTTTGCCAATACATCATCCACTACGAGAAGTTCAAGCTCAGAAAGTACAAGGGTAACCTTTCTGAATTCGTCAAGAAGGTTCCAGCTGCCCAATCCTACTACGAATTGGGAGCCTCTGACATCTCCTTCAAGTTCCCAGAACCAGGTTTCTTGGAAGGTGTCAAGACCAAGCAAAAGGCTATTGTCAAGGTTAACGGCATGTCCTTCCAATATCCAGGCACTTCTAAGCCACAGCTTACCGACATTACTTTCCAATGTTCGCTTTCTTCTCGTATTGCTGTCATTGGTCCAAATGGTGCTGGTAAGTCCACCTTGATTAACGTTTTGACTGGTGAATTGCTTCCAACCTCTGGTGATGTCTACGTGCACGAAAACTGCCGTATCGCCTACATTAAGCAACACGCCTTTGCTCACATTGATAACCACCTCGACAAGACTCCATCTGAATACATTCAATGGCGTTTCCAGACTGGTGAAGATAGAGAAACTATGGACAGAGCTAACCGACAAATTACTGACGATGATGAGAAGAACATGAACAAGATCTACAAGATTGAAGGCACCCAGAGAAGAGTTAACGAAATTCTCTCCAGAAGAAAGTTCAAGAACTCTTACGAATACGAATGTTCTTTCTTCCTTGGTGACAATGTTGGCATGAAGAACGAAAAGTGGACTCCAATGATGTCTGTCGATAACGCTTGGTTGCCAAGATCTGAGCTTATCGAATCTCATCCAAAGTTGGTTGCTGAAGTCGACATGAAGGAAGCCCTCAACTCTGGTCAGTTCCGTCCATTGACCAGAAAGGAGATTGAAGCCCACTGTGCTGAGTTGGGTCTTGAAGCCGAGTTGGTCACACACTCTAGAATCAGAGGTCTTTCTGGTGGTCAAAAGGTCAAGCTTGTCTTGGCTGCTTGTACCTGGCAACGACCACACTTGATTGTTCTTGACGAACCTACCAACTACTTGGACAGAGACTCTCTTGGTGCTTTGTCTACTGCCCTCAAGGCTTTCGAAGGTGGTGTTGTCTTGATTACCCACTCCAGAGAATTCACTGAGGAGCTCACCAACGAAGTCTGGACCGTCAACAATGGTACCATGACTCCATCTGGTCACAACTGGGTCACCGGTCAAGGTTCTGGTCCAAGAATTGATCAAAAGGATGATGATGAAGAAGACAAGTTTGATGCTCTTGGTAACAAGATTGAAACCAAGAAGAAGGTTAAGAAGCTTTCTGCTGCTGAGTTGAGAAAGAAGAAGAAGGAGAGAATGAAGAAGAAGAAGGAACTTGGTGACGCTTATGTCTCTTCTGATGAAGACCTTTAAAAAATATGATTAATAATTAGTATTATAGGTGATAGAATAAAAACATTTCAAATTATTTTACTTTTTTTTTCCAGTTCTTCCTTTTCCCCAAGAGTTTGGGCACAAAGTTGAAAATCTTGCCAAATTTTCAAAGTTCCATACGAATCTGGGGTGTTGTATTGTTTTTTCTTTTTTTTTGGTATTCGCGGGAGCCTGTGGTGCGTCGGTTTACTCTAGCCCGAACAACTCCAGGTTTGCATACATAATAACCTCCAGATGTACATTCTCCACCACAACCATGGAACAAACATATCGCGACTTGAAAGACAGAGTAATGGCTCTTCACAAGGCTAAGCCTGATCAGCGAATAGTTGTGGGTGTGGTTGGAGGACCAGGAAGCGGGAAAACTACGCTGGCCCTGGAGGTGGCCGATTTACTCCAAAAGGAAGCGATCGAGAACGGTGAAAACGAGATTGTTAGAGTGGTGCCGATGGATGGGTTTCATTACACGAGAAAGGAGCTCGATGCGATGGATGATCCTGCAGAGGCACATAAACGTCGAGGAGCGCCGTTTACTTTTAACGGCCAAAAGGTCGTTGAGCTCGCAAAGCAATTAAAGGCACAAAAGAAAAACGAGACCGTTGGTGTCCCAACGTTCGATCATAAGGTGAAGGATCCTGTGGAAAACGGTCTGCAAATTGCTGGTACGACTCCAATTGTGATTATAGAAGGATTGTATTTGTTATTACAAGATGAACCCTGGAACGAGATTAGTAAATATTTAGATGAGACGTGGTTTATCCGAGTCGATGCGGATGTTGCCCGGACCAGGGTGGCCAAACGACACGTTCAAGCAGGAATCGAGGCGACTCTTGAAGCTGGGTTTGAACGGGTGGATAAAAACGATAGCCTGAATGGGATCCTGATTAGAGAGAGGTCAAAGAAGGCGGATGTAACTGTAGATAGCATTGAAGCTTGAGAGAATTTTGTCAAATTTAGTCAAAGTATTGTTCGTCATGATAGCCCCGTATAAGCGCACTCGTCACTCTAATGTAGTCCCACTTTGCCCACAGCGGAGCTAACGATGATACGGGGAACCAGTAATTCAGGCTCACTGAAAGATCACCGTCATCTACAATCTCCACTTGATGATACCAGAGTGACGGGATATACAACATGTCGCCCGGATCGAGCAGCACTTCGTACACCTTGCAATGTCCTCGGAAGACTGGGTTAAAAGTAGACGGATCGGCAGGATTGACTGTGGGGAACATTATCCGGGGCTTGGTGTATTCATTGGAAACCATTTCGAGAAGGTCCTTGGAGGCGTTTCCAGGGAGAATTATAGGTTCCTCGTCTTGGCCGTCAATTTCAATGTGGAAGCTTAACGGATCCTGCGGATCGTAAACATATGTCGCATCGATAAGGAATTTTTCATCCAATGCGTACGCATCGCCTGGTGGGATGAGATATATTTTCTTCCTCCCACGGACCTGTACAAAGATATTCTCATAATTGTCATTATGCAGACGAGACGTGGTTCTGCCCTTGCCGATCCATAAATTCACAGCCTCTGGGGTTCCTTGAAGAACATTCTCCGCCCACGGAATGGACAACGCTGCGTCAGAAACTAAAGGTTCAAATTCAGACTCAAAATTATCATCCTGGCTCTGCATATAGCGGACGATATGGTCCTCTGAAGTAGACAAGGCATCAATCAATTGCGATCCTGGCATTGTCCGGATGTGCGGTTTGATAAAGAGAATGTCATGAAGCGGAGAATCTGCATTCCCAAATGGAGTTTCTGCAACTTTGATTTCGCATGCTGACAATTTTTCCTTCAAGTAATCTGGTGACCAGTTGACCACAGCGTCCCAGTCGGCAGCAGTTTGTTTAAACAAAGCAGGGAAATTATCATGAACAAGACGTGAAAATTCAAGCTCGCTTGGAGCATTTATGAAGACCGGGATCCGCGCTGGATACATGGCATTCTGTATATCCATTTGACGCAGCAACCCGTATTCAACTCTTTCCTTGTCTATGCTCATTGTGAGTGTCCAGTGGAGTGATTTGATTCAGGTAGTTATTAAAAAGCTCCAAACCTTGCCATGTGAAGTATTGTGGTGGGTGACGGTTGGTGTGGAGAGTGTGCGATATAGCGATATCCAGCAAAGGTAATGTGTGGAGTATATATATTGACTTTGAGCAGTTTTTGATGATATTCTGTACGGATTTGGGTTTGGTGCTGTGTTGTGATTTGTTTTTTCAAATTTTGAAGGCTCGTTTGGTAGTGAAACTTAGGGCAACTCTTTATTGGAGTAGTGATCTCTCGAGTAGTCAAGTTTAGGCTGCACTGTATAGAACATACTTCAATAATTTAGCCATCTTAGCTATGATAGGTCTCTCTATTTATCACGCTTAGTTACTTTCAGAAAAGCGCACACACCTTTCCAAGTTTTGTGCTACAAGTGGTTTGATCCAAACCTATTCCTGTACACTGCTGAAAACTATCCGTTAACCGTTTGTTGACAGAATCCCACATATCAATGATCAATTCAATGCTCTACCACTACAGCCTACAAACTAGCATGTCATAGCCAAACCCACCAAACTCCGCTTAGTGCCGTTGCAGCCTATCACGCCTCATTTAGCCGCGGACCATAGTGGTCTCCCACCGCCAGGGTACCGAGCCCGAGCCGAGCCCGATATCCCTCCGACCATCTCCACACAGAGTATTAAATAATAGAGTCAACACTACCCACCAAAACCCTTTAATCCCACAATGCTGTCGCTACTCAGACAAAGCCGTCGTGCATTCACGCAAAGAACCATCCGAGGATTATCCACCCTGACTGTGGTCGAGCACAGCGGGGCTGCTCCATCCGCCGGAACGCTGAGCACCATCACTGCTGCTCAAAACCTCGGTTCTGGCAACTCCATCACTGCGCTCATTGCTGGTTCAAATGCTAAGGAAGTGGCTGAAAAAGTGGCCAAGGTGTCTGGCGTGTCCAAGGTCATCACTGCTAACAACGCCAACTATGACCGTAACCTGCCAGAAAACTTGGCCAACCTGGTTGCCGAAAATGTCAAGAAGGGCGGCTTTAGCCACGTTCTCGTTCCAGCCTCTGGGTTTGGTAAGAACATTCTCCCACGTGCTGGTGCGCTTTTGGACGTCCAGCCATTATCTGACATTACTGCTGTGGAATCTGAAGATACCTTTGTTCGTCCGATCTATGCTGGCAATGCCATTGCTACCACCAAGTCCAACGATCCTATCAAGCTAGTTTCTGTCAGATCGTCCTCCTTCGACCAAGCCGCTTTGGACTCTCAGAGCGCCGCCCCAATTGAAGACGCAGTTGATCCAGACAGCCCAGCCCTTTCCGAGTTTGTTTCTGAAGAGCTCACAAAGTCCGAACGTCCAGACCTCGGAACCGCCCAAAGAGTGGTGTCTGGTGGCCGTGGTCTCAAGGACAAGGAGAACTTTGACAAGATTATTTATCCATTTGCTGACTCGCTTGGTGCTGCCGTCGGTGCCTCCCGTGCTGCTGTCGACTCTGGCTTTGCCGATAATTCTCTTCAAGTTGGTCAGACCGGTAAGGTTGTTGCCCCAGAACTCTACGTGGCCGTTGGTATCTCCGGAGCCATCCAACATTTGGCTGGTATGAAGGACTCCAAGACCATTGTTGCCATCAACAAGGACCCAGAAGCTCCAATCTTCCAAGTTGCCGACTTGGGTCTGGTCCAGGACCTCTTCAAGGCCGTTCCCGAATTGACTGAGAAGTTGAAATAATTCTGTGTAAACTATAACATGCTGTTGAACGAACCATTATGATCGTAGGTGTTTGTTGCGATTAGTAGTCACAAGGGCTGTTCTAAATTGCCTCCGGCAGCTTCTTTTTTCTCCGAAAAAGAAGCAAAAAAAGGTAGCTCTGCGAGGCCAATGGCCAGTGCTTTTGCTTCTTTTCTAGAAAAGAAGGCCGCCCGCAGAGCACACACCCCCTCCGGACGGCGAGTTGTCTACGGTGGTTTCATTTTTCGCTGAAAGGAAACAGAAAAAGCTAGCTCTGCGAGTCTGATCAGCGCTTTTGCTTCTTTTCTAGAAAAGAAGGCCGTCCGCTGGGCATATATACCATCCGAAATTACGCTGCGGTCCGGCGGTTAGCAGTAGGTCAAATAAATACCTTACCCTTCACCGTTCTCGCAGCTGTATCGGCTCTACAAACTTCCTATAAAATCAAGTCTCACAGCAAATTCACATGAGTTAAGTCCCACACAAAAGTCTTGGCTAGCTACTTCATACTGGAATATACAGATACACTAGCGATACGGACCAGGTTTTTCACTGCTTTACGGGTCTGTTTAAGGCAGAAAAGAAACAAAAGCTAAAGTGACAAGCCCATAAGTGAGCCATAGGTCTAACGCGCTATACATAAAACATGGGTACTCGGATATTAAAGTTGAGCGGAAATGTGTAATACCTTGCGTTTTAGTGGCTTATTATATAAAGCCGAGGCGGCTGGTCCCAACTCTCGCTATCTCCACACAACGAACAGAATTATGATAGAATGAGTAACAACTCAGGCTCACCAAGTTCTAGTAAAAAGGCGTCACCGTCTCCCTCACGGACCGATAATGAGAGGTCTAAATTGAACACTCGTTCGCGGCCAACCTATCTTCGACAGCTTTCCAACATAGAGGCCAACAACAGCGACAGCGGAAGTGTGTTATCAGTATCTCAGCAATTAGAGTCCATGGAGATCCCGGAACGTGGGTATGTCAGGCCCTCCGGCAAGTCCTACTGGGCATATTACATTCCCGCACTCTCGTGGATCCCGCAGTACAATTTTTCCTATTTTTTCGGCGATTTGTGCGCTGGCCTGACGATTGCTAGCTACCAAATTCCAATCTCTATTGCATACGCTTCTTCTTTGGCCCATGTTCCGACAGTTTCGGGGTTGTACGGTCTGGTAGTCCCGCCGTTGATATATTCCATCTTTGGCTCGGTTCCGACGATGGTTGTGGGTCCTGAAGGCCCGATTTCCCTGGTTGTAGGTCAAGCTGTTTTGCCGTATATCCATCGCCATGGCCATGGTCTGGACTCGGACCTGAACCCATCGCAAGTCACTGGAATCATCGCCGGTACCTCTGGAGCTGTGTTACTAGGCGCTGGGCTTTTACGGTTTGGCTTTTTAGATTCTGTCTTATCAAAGGCTCTTTTGCGTGGGTTTATCAGTGCTGTTGGTGTTGTGATGGTTCTGGACCAAATCCCCCCGCTATTAGGACTGGAAGATATTATGCATGAAATAACTGGCACTCATCCAAGCTCGTTTGGAAAGCTAGTGTTCGTCTGGAACCATTGGACCGATGCCCATCCCCTGACGGCAAAACTTGGTTTGTCTGCATTGGCCGTGATTTTGGGTATGAAAGTATTCAAGCATCACCTCTCTGGAAACTACAAGTTTTTATTGTTTGTCCCAGAAATCTTATTAGTAGTCATTCTGTTTACTGTTATTTGTGATTACTTTGACCTGGACAAGCAGGGAATCAGTGTGATTGGGGCGATCAATCCAGGACGAGTTCGACTTGAATTCCCATTCACTCCATCGAAATTGCCCGATTTTAAGGTCAACTTTAGTGCAGCCTTCTTTGCTGCTATTTTGGGATTCTTTGAATCCACAGTGGCCGCCAAGGCGCTTGGGTCACAATTCGACGTTAATGTGAGCACAAATAGAGAACTTGTCGCCTTGGGTGTGGTCAATCTTTGTGCATCTTTGGTATCCGCATTACCGTCGTTCGGTGGATATGCTAGGTCAAAAGTCAACGCATTGTCTGGGGCCAAAACACAAATGTCTGGGGTCATTCTGTCGCTTGTCACAATGCTATGCATCATGTTTGCAATGTCCTACTTTTACTACTTGCCTGATACAGTCCTCTCTGCTGTGACCACGACTATTGGTCTCTCCCTCCTAGAAGAGGCTCCTAATGACATTAGGTTTTACTGGAGAATTGGCGGGTATGAGGACTTGTTCACTTTATTCATCACACTCCTCTCCACAGTCTTTTGGTCTGTCCAGACCGGTATTGCCATTGGGGTGGGATTCTCCTTAGTGAGAGTCATTCATCATGCCACTCGACCGCGAATTCAAATCTTAGGGCGAATTCCAGGAACTAACACGTTTAGAAATGCGGATGAATTCCCAGATTCGCTAGAGGCAGTCCCAGGCTGCCTCATTATCAAAATTCCAGAACCACTAACCTTTGCCAACACTGGCGATCTTCGAAACAGACTCCATCGGTTTGAGTTTTACGGATCGATGAAAATCCACCCAGGATTCCCTCGTTTATTGCATGAAGTCATGAGTCGCTACATTATCATGGACTTGAGAGGAATGACCAAGTGTGATTCCTCTGCAGTACAAATTTTGCATGAACTCGTACAAAGCTACATTCGCCGCCAAATTGTTGTCATGTTTGTTCGCATGCCCCCAGTCGATAGCATTCGTAAAATGTTTGAAGCATCTGGAATCAACGAGATGCTCATGAACCAGAACATTGACAGTTCGGCCTATTTCGACTCGATTGAGGAAGCCCTCTCATTTATAGACTCTGATGCATAGTCGAATATAGACCTGTTTTAACTCAATCTTGTACGCTCTTTACACTACTTTATAGATTATCATATACATTTTTTCTACACATTTAAACAACAACGTGGAAGCCTTCTCTGCCCTTTTCAAGACCCTTCTTGACAATCTTGGAGATTTCGTCAGCGTCCTTGGTGATCTTGGTAAAGTTCTCCCAGCCATCCTTAGTAACAAGAACGTCATCTTCAATTCTGACACCACCAACGGTCCAGTATCTCTTCAAAACGTCCTCATCAATGAATTTGGAGTGCTTTGGATCCTTCAACAATGGATCAACCAAAAAGTGGTTGAAATAAATACCTGGCTCGACAGTGACCATCATGTTCTCCTTGAGGGTTCTTCTGATACGCAAATATCTCAACATGATATCAGGATCCTCGTGGTTGGCCCTTCCTGCAGTGTCGTGGGTGTCCATACCAAGGGTGTGGCCCAATCCGTGTGGATAGAAGCCGGTAGAGGTTCTTGCCTCCATAATCTCGTCAACGGTACCATTCTTGAAGATGCCCAACTTCAAAAAGTGTTCAACCAAGATACGGTGGGAGAGAATGTGGAGATCTTCCCAGTTGACACCTGGCTTGACTGCCTCCATGGTTTGCTTTTGCATGTCAAAGACGGCATCGTAGATTTCTCTAGACTCCTTGGTCCATTCACCGTTGATCGGGAAGACTCTGGTGACATCAGACGCATAGGTCTTCCATTCAGCACCGGCGTCAATCAAGACAAGGAGCTTATTGTCCAAGTCCTGGTCGTTCTTGACATAATGCAGAGTACCGCAGTCGCTGCCAGAGCAGCAGATTGGGTCATAGGCGGTAAACTTGGAACCTTGTCTCATGTTGTGGTAGACAAATTCTGCGTGAATGTGGCCTTCATTCTTTTCGATTGGCAAGGCTGACATGACGGCCATGTGGGAGTTGTCAGTGATTTCAGAGGCCTTTCTCATGAGAGCCAATTCAAAGTCATCCTTAATCAATCTTGTTTCATCGAGGGCTTCCAAGACGGTGGCAGATTGTTTCACAAAGCCAAATTTCTTGCTAGTCTCGATGGAGAAGACGTTTCTTCCGGAAACATCGGACTCGATTTCCTTCTCATATTTGACATCGTCAACGTCGTACTTCTCCTTGGCCTCATCAATCGACATGGGCATACCGCTCCACATGACATCCTCCTCATCGATAGGAGGAAGATACAAGGTCAAGTGGTCCTTCTTGATGTCATAGACGACATGGCAGCCTGGGACGTCGTGAGCACCGGTGAGGTAGTTGAAGTAACGGTTCTGTCTGAACGGAACGTTCTGATCACTATACGGCCAGTTGACGAGCTCTGGAGCAGCAATATACAAGAAAGCGTCATCGACCTGTTCTGGAGTAACGTCACTGCCAGAAACCTTGGAAAGGTCCTTCAAGTTGGCAGCAGTGCGCTTAGCGTGGGACTTGGCTGGATACAGTTGCTTGGCAGTCATTGTTTACGGTTCTTTTCTACGTTTTGGACGACAAAAGTTGAAGACGATGCGCGATGACGAGAAAATATATAGTGCAACGTTCCATCGACCCATGCGGAAAAGATTTTTGTGGAGGAGGAGGCCGCGTACGTTTTCCGCGCACGGCGGGTGTGTGGCACTAGTATGACGGATCTCGACGGCAGCGGGGAGGCCGTGCAAGTGGGGACTACCCAGTTCTGGCACGCCCTTCGGCGGAGACAGCATTGGGGACGTTGAGTTTGTGTTCGTAAGCGGAAAGACGGGTTTTCTGACGAGCGTTGGCGGATATGCGGTACCCACCCTCATCCGCCGTAGCCACACTCCGGTAGCTTCTTTTTCTCTTCCCCAAAAGAAGAGAAAAAAAAACCTGTCTCCGTTAGATGGAAGTTCTGTATTCCAGCCAAGAAGGCCATAGAATTCTTCGGAGAATATGGCGCCTCCGGCGGCTTCTTTTTTCTCCGAAAAGAAGCAAAAAAGGTAGCTCCGCTTCGCGGAGTAGAGTCAGTGTTCCGGAGTTTTTGCTGCAGTGGATTGCCCGAACAGTCCTGTGGTTTCTACTCTCTCAGAAAAGCAGCTCCGCTCTGTGTATGACGCCTGTGCTCGTGCTATTTTCACCGTAGGGGGAAGACCTTTCGATCAGTGTTTTATCATAACAATCTCATTCACACTATATCAACTACAGTGGATTGCCCGAACAGTCCTGTGGTTTCTACTCTCTCAGAAAAGCAGCTCCGCTCTGTGTATGACGCCTGTGCTCGTGCTATTTTCACCGTAGGGGGAAGACCTTTCGATCAGTGTTTTATCATAACAATCTCATTCACACTATATCAACTATGGAATCATAAAAACCACTGTAAAAACAGACTTGTCAGACAACCTAACACGCCCGCCCAAAACAAATCTTCCGAAGAAGCACATGCAGAGGGCAGAGATCATCGCTCCTTTTGAAGATACCATAACGAACCAAGACTAATCTGCCCCGTTAGGTAGATGATCTTCTCTACCACACAAGATGATAAACGAAGGTGTCAAAAACCGTAAGCAGACAATCATTGGTTCGGCATCAAAATAAAAGGCACATAAAAGATGAACGGGCTAACAAGAGCCACGATCAAACAATTAAAATTCTCACTCTAGGGCATGCAGGTGCATATCTCATCAACCAAGTTGGATTCTGTGGCTCTTATGAAGAGACCAAAGAAGGACGTTCACTATAGAAATGATCCTATGAAGTACGTCACTTGAAGAAAAAAAAAAACTAGAATTGGGAAAAATCTTCTCCCTTTTATAGTCCGGCGGTGGCGCACGGCTGAGGCGCTCGGAGCGCGTCCACGCCGCGCGCAACCTAGGGCTAAGCCCTAACGGACGATTAATATCCTAACGAGAGCTAGTACGACCAGCTAGAGTGGTATCCTTTTTTTGCCTCATTTGAGGCAATTGCCTCGCGGGCGGTCTTCGTTTCCAGAGAATAGGCCCACCAAGCGTCCGGCGCCTCGCAGCGCTAACCACACTTTCGGAAGGCTGGTATGCAATGCGGCCGCCATCTTTTCCAGAAACGGAGTAAAAGTGTTCTGTGCCTCGCAGAGCTGCCTTTTTTGCTTCTTTTCGGAGAAAAAAGAAGCCGCCGGACGGCCGGAGGCAACTCAACTCCCCGACAGATTCTAACGCCCTCCGGGCAGCTTTCTTTTCCAGAAAAGAAGCAAAGACGTCGTTTTATGGTGTGTGTTTTATTTATTAGAATACTTCGTAGATGTTTTCAGGGAGCCGCAAAACGTCGTTCTCGGGTATCGGAGCTAGCCTCTTCACGCACACAGAACACATACATAGAGCGGACGGAGCTATGGAGGCCAGCTCGGTGCCAGTGGTCGACGAACCATCGTCTGCGGAGAGCTTGTACTTGTCACGGATGGCCTCCAACACCAGCAGCCAGCCCTGAAGCAAGGTGATCATACACTCGAGCAGGGATTCGATCATGTTGCGTTACGAAGCCCGCGCAGGTGGTGATTATATAATTGTTTCATGTCCGGGTGAGGTAGCTTGACTGGAGCGCAAAAAAATCACATCAAACCGCCGATCATGGTGTGTGGGTCCAGCATTATCACAGTTCAATTGTGTGCCTAGCCCGCGTGCGGCCGTGCATCCTCGTAGCATACCTATTTTCAGCGCGCTGCATTGCAGATCGTGGTTTTCCTTCGTTCTTCACTTGTTGTTTACCATACAGGCGGGCTGGAGACAGTTAATTGAGGCGTTTTGCCACTTCATTTTCTATTCGGCAGAATTCACTATAAAATGTTTATGCTGCATGTTCAGGAATGTTGTCATACCCGCATCAAAACGTGACTAACCCATCCTGCATGATGCAGCATATGCAGGTGTGGATGAGCCACGGATTCTTGCTGTTGGTAAAGCTGTCGCAACAACAACAATCTTTCCGTGCCACTTATACAACGAATTGAATCGAGAATGACGCAACAGGCGTGTGCCATGATGTGAGGTATTATTTCGCTGTGTGCGGCTGTTATCTCAATTCAGATCGGTCACGATCGATAATGACGATATCAGCTCTTGTGCGTACGCAGCATATGCACAGTGTTAATTGTTCGTTTTGCTGATATGCATACACCGGAGTACAACATTCAGTATCCACATGGAAGTGGCATTATTCTCCGTATTCTTTGCCGGCGTTATGGCCGCACGATATATACATAGTTTGTTGTGTGCATATCACATATGTCATATGACATATGCACACCGTCTGCCAAACGCATACAGTTGTGAGCATACACACACGTTAAATAAATATGAGATAGTTACACACCTGTACGATGCATATGCATATTAAGAAGGTGACAGGTGTGCGTACACATGCAGGATACTTAACATACCGATTCAAACACACTCAGCTCCGTAAGCAACAATCGCAAAGGACCACTTGCGAATCGAATAACTCACATCCACACACATTCGATGTAATCAATATATTATAACTTATAAAGTACAGAGTTAACCCGACTTGTCAACATTAGCCTTATATGCACGTTCGGCTTGATCCTTGAGGTCTTCAGCGCCTCTTTGAACGTTAGTGGAAGCATCTTGAACAGCACGGCCAGCCTCCTTGCCGAGGTCGTGATCGCCAGTAGCGCTGTTCTTAAAGTCCTCGGCACCACGGTTGACGGATTCCTTCAAGTCGCTAGCGTTTCTGGAGGCATCCTTCTTGGCCTCATCAGCGTGATCGTTGGCATCCTTGGTGCCAGAGCCCAAGTGCTTTTCGTAGAGTTCGGAAGCTTGGTCCTTGATTTGGTTGATGGTATCCTTCAAACCACCGCCTTGAGAATTGCTGTTGTCAGACATTTTTTAGTTTTCTTAGTTTATAGTCAATTGATGTGAGTGTACAGAAGACAACACCCACCAGGATATTTGGGGCCTATTTATACCCGTCTGGCGGTTGGCCTTGTTTGCGGAGTTGCTCCTGGTGTGTGTCACCCTTTGCTCTATCAATTTCCGCTTTGGGCGCTATGTTTGCTTTTTTTGGTGTATCCGCGCGACGCCCCCCCGCGCGTATGCGTAGAACCCAATGGATTGCTTCGAACCGATGACGAAACTGACAGCTCAGGGGTCCGAGCTTCTGGAACATGCTGGGTTCGAAGTCCTGTGATTGTGCGTGTTTGCAGGATGGCGTCATACCGTCATCAGGTTGATGGTAATGATGGCATTGTCTGGGGATGGGACAGGACCTGTCATGTCATACTGTAGCTGTACAGCCTTTGAACAGATGGCTTTGCATGTGACAATGGTGACTCGAACCCAAGGGCTTCGCCGGATTTTCTGAAACCAGATTTGCATCCCTGCATTTTTTTAGGGTCTGCTGGTCCGTTCCTATTGTGTCGAAATGGGGTAAAAATTAAGCGTTTTTCAGCCCAGCCACGATCTGATATTGGATCTTTACATTATGAGAAAAAATTGTGCGGGGGGGAAAAAGCTATAACAAAATGTTGGCGGGTATTTGCCACTGTGGCTGAACGCCACCCGACGCCACTCTTTCCCAAAGTCGGGAAGTCCTTTGTTCCAATCTGAGACCTATACAAAACAAGATCTATAATTATAACCAGCCAGCATATATTCTCGGCTATTATCCGACAGCCCCACAGGCGAGTGTTTCTGTGCTCGTTTCTAGAACTTTGAGACGGTCGACTATCCCGTCACACTCACAGCCGCCCATTGTGCGTGTCCGGTTCCGTCTCTCCAGTCGGTCTCGGTGATGGTAATTCCGTATTCAGAAGGTTTTACCGGTGGATTACTGGCTTAATTCCTCGGCTATTTACGGAATGAAGCTGGAGTGTAGCTGTAGCCACCATTGTCCGAGGAAAAACGTGATTCTTCATAAGAATCCCATTTCGGAAGAAGCACGAGACGTACCCGGTTTCCTAATTCCCGGTCGCCATGCCGCATGAGTAACGGAAAGTTCTAAGTCTATTAAACATCTATACACATACCTTATCTCCCCTCAGTTTCAATAATCCTCCGCACCAGAGGAATAATCTCGTCATTGTCCAATGTCTTTTCCGGTTGTATGAATTTTTCCTCCAACACTTTGTTAAACAATTGACCCAATAACTTGATCAAAATACCCACTCTCGGCCAGCATTTTAGACCAATCCAATCCCTCACAATGACACCCGATCCTAACGGATCAACGGAAATCTCACCTTGAGAGAAAAACACCATCCCAAACGTGCCCAACGGTGAAATGTTATTGATGAAGAGCTTCGACGTGGACATTTTTGTACTGAACGAGACGTAATGCGCGTCATTGATAAACTTGTTAGTCGCAAAGATGGTGGAACTTGGATGTACAAATACGCGTCCATCTTCCTCCGTGAAGAACTTGATGCCTCGCGATTCCGGATCCTGTTCAACCGCACCAGAACTTGACGACTTGAAAACTTTTTCAGGGAACACAACCTCCGCAATATTAGGAGACATGGCCGCTCCAATAATGGCGCGAATCAAGGGCATGTTATCACCGTGTTTGTTGAAAAATGCCGGAAGTGATTTGAACGGGATAAATCCTGCCTCTTGAAGCGATGTGAGGAATTGCCGTCTATTCGACTCAATGTCAAAAAGCGTCTGGGGAGATAAAAAGTTTTCATTACACCACCGGCGCACTGACTTTGCATTCTGCTTTTGCTTCTTTTGAGCCCATTCCTCATAGGCCATTGTTGCGGCTAACAAATCACCCTGTCCGTCTTTGACAAACTCCAGAACTGCGTTCTTGGCTTCTTCACGCTTATCCTTGGGTGATACAAATGGCGATTTGATAGAGAGGATGGAACAAATGGTCAACCCTTTATCGAGACAACCGAAAATGGCACAAAGAATGAGCAATTTCGCACATCGCACATCAGCAGGGATGGTTGATATATGCTTGCCGAGTGGGGTTAACTGGTCATCTTCATTCAACGCACCGTTTTTGGTCAGAATTTTTCGAGCAGTGTCCAATGCGGCCGAATTGGGCGGATCCAGGGCTTCTGAAAGAAACTTTTGGGTATCACTAATACCCATTGCCTTAACACTTAAATACAGCTGTTCTAACGGAGCTCGCTGCATTTCCGGAGCTGGCTCTTTCGCCATGTCGTTAGTTTGAACGTTCCGCGTGTATAATTTGTAACATGTACCTTTTTGCACACGACCAGCACGACCTCTTCGTTGCGTAACTTCAGCTTGTGAAGCCCAAGAATCCACCAATTTGACAACATTAGCCTCGGGCTCATAAACAGTCGCCTTGACACGTCCAGAGTCGATCACAGCCATGACATCCGGGATTGTAATGGATGTTTCGGCCACATTAGTCGATACGACAATCTTTCGAAGTCCCCTTGGCGGCGAATTAAACACGAGCCGCTGTTCAGCCGGCGTAAGAGATGCATGAAGTGGGAGGACATGGTATTTGGGCGATTTAATCGCGGCAATGGTGTTGTCAATTTCAGCTGCACCAGACATGAAAATGAGAATGCTGCCGGCTTTATCCAAATACGAATCAATGTAATCCACCACATGTGAAATGAGACCATAGTCAATGCCATTTCGAAGTGCAATGATGACCCGTCCGACGTCATTGGACGTGATGCCTTCGTCCGATAAGGATTGCGGAGTAAACTGTGTAGTCTGGATAATATCGTCCAAATATAAATCAGTGACGGGAAAAGTTCTTCCTTCAATATGAGTATAGCCGATCTTGTTGTCAAAATAGTTGAAAAATGCCGTCGTATCGACGGTTGCACTCATTAAAATAATCTTGAGCTTTTGAGACGTCTTCTTCATGATACGTTTGAGAAGAATTAATAAATAACTACTGTCCAATGACCGTTCGTGGATTTCGTCCACAACCACATGAGACACATTGGCCAATGCCTTTGGATCAGACTGAAGCATACGCAAGAGAACACCAGCCGTCACAAACCTGACCATGGTGTTGGCAGAAGTTTTGGATTCGCCTCGGATGGAGTACCCAACTCGATCACCAACTGCACAGTCTCTCTCGTCGGCCACTCTCTGAGCCAACCCCATGGCGGAGATTCTCCTAGGCTGAGTGCAAATAATGTTACATTTATTCCCACGACCCGATTGAATTAGGTCGTCCAGGATGAATTGGACGATTTGCGTAGATTTACCAGAACCCGTTTCACCCGTGACCAAAACAATGTCATGCTTGTTGACCAGGTTTATAATTTCTTCTTTCTTTGCCCAAGCTGGTAAAGCTTGTCTATCTTTCACACTTTTCTGTAGCTTTGTCGACGATTCCAAGTGCGACTGGTAGTCGTGCTTAATCTTTTCGCCCGATTCATTTACGAATTTTAACCGTGCTCCGGAGGACGCCTTGTTCTTCGTATTTGCGGACGATTCTTTTGGCTTCCCTTCGTTATCACCCGAAACCGCGCCGGAAATTTCAGACAAGCGTGGCGGGTTGTTCAAAATGTCAGTATGATTGTCGTCTACCCATTCCACAATGCATGACAGCATGAAGTCGCCGACACAATTTTCCAATGCATATTTGCCAGTCTGTTTGATCAAATTCAACAGTGCATATTTCGGCGCCGCCGTTTTGGCAATTCCAATTCCCGGAATGGAGAGGGGATAATTTTCACTCTTCCAAAACGTAATTGTGTACTCATCGCGAACAACTGAAATCACGTCATCATCCACCTTGACATTTTCTTCTTCGTAAATCGCCAACAGACTCTGAGCCTCGTCCTGCCAAACTTCCGCAGAAGAAGGCTCGGGGTCCGAAGCCACCGATGCCGCCGATTCGTACACCAAGTCGTGGGTCAGCTTGACCATGGGATGAGCATTTTCGGAATTGGTCAATGCATCGAGAACAAGATCTTCCGAATATCCGTATGGTTTGATCTGCCGGATCATCTGCTCGGTTTGGAAGTCATTGGACTGGATATTGGCCGAAACGTGGTGCTTATGGTTCTTTTCGGTGAAGATTTGCGGCAGGTCCTCTTCGGGAACGTGGATCAGCAGCCATTCCAGGGCTTGTGACAATGTTGCAGAATGTTCCAGGGCCTCTGCGACCTCAAACCGCTGGAACCCTAATTTGGTCAAATCCGACTTTATCTTCCCGACCTCATCGGGGTCCGATGCGGTGGTAGCAGCAGCAGCGCTCGAGAACCCGTGGTATTTTCGAATGATCCGCTCCACGTCCAATTGCACGTTTTTGGACATTGCCAGGACATTGTTGAAGCGCACCCGACGCCGCTTCGTGGTCTCGGGCTCGGATCCAGATTGCTGTTGTTGACTGTCCTGCTTGCTCTTGGTAGTACTTTGTAGGGAGATCACGGCCGGCTTTGATTCTGGTTGTTTTTGCCTTTCCGCTTGAGTCTTTTTAATGGCCAACTGGCGCTCTCGTTCGGCCAAGAACGGATCCTGCGCATAGATCATCGACTGCTTGTTGGCAGGTGTCTCTTTTTTAGCCTGGTCCAGCTTCGCCCACAGGTCCTTGTGGGCGCCCGGCAGAATCATCTTCATGTTCTTGTGTGAGGCCACACGATGAAGAGCGTAGGTAGCAGCAAAGTGTCGCGCTTCCATGTTGGAAGGTTGCGGAGGAACCAATTCCTTTGGAGGATGGAAAGTGATCTTTTCCACCTCATTGGTCTTGGGGTTCACGTTTGCCAAACGTTCATGATGATGTTTTCGCCAATATGGTGCTGGCAATGGTTAATATCATATAGATCAAATAATAATAAAAAAAAAAAAAAAACATAACTCTCCTACTTACTGGCGTGAACTCGGGCTTGTGCCATTTGAGCTTCTGACAGTGCTCATGCAGTAAGCTGGCGGGGAGCTTCCCCGTCCAGGACTGGGACGACGTCACCTTGGCCCGGTTCTGGACCCGCGTCTGCGTCTCCTCCGGCGTCTCATCCTTCCGTCCGCCGCCCTTCGACGACAGGTTTCCCTTTCGTTTGGCCATTGGTGCTGACTGTTAGACGCCAAAATTTCACCGTTCCAAAGTGCATACGCGCGCGGGCGCGATCGTGGGACGTATATAAAACTCCGGCGCTTCTGTGTTCTCCGAAGGGAAGGAAGACGAGGAAGAGCGAAGTCCGCGGAGGGCGGAGGTGACGTGTCTGTGCGATTGTTGGAGAGAGGGATGCATTAGTGGCCTCCGGCGGCTTCTTTTTTCTCCGAAAAGAAGCAAAAAAGGTAGCTCTGCGAGGCAAAAGCGACTCAGCACACCGGGAATTGCTCTGAGTCCCAAAGGTCTGGTAACTTTGAGCAACTATAGCGCTACATAGGTTGCAGATTGATCCGAAACACATGCTCTCTACATATCCGGCTCCACATGCCCGAGAGGTGAGCCTTTCGGAGCCCATCTCCTGCAAGGCACAACGTTGGTGGGGCGATCTAGAACCATCTGGCAGGCTAAAAAAAAATAAGGACGTTTGGTGACTAAAAACGACTAATAAAAATAAATCGAACAAGGCGAAGCAGCTTCTAGAAGGACGGAGAGGGCCCTATTATGTGATGTTAGACAGAGCTTAAAAATAAGATTCAGAAACAAACTAGGAGTCCGAAGTGTACAAACAACCACAACAACCACAACAAAAATCGGAAGCCTTGTTTGACTGATAAGATTTCCACAAGCGGAAGGTGTTGTATACAACACCTTTGCCCCATGGCGTCGTGTTGGAGCTTACGTTACCCTTATTCATTGGAAAACTCACCCTGACGATCGGCCTGAAAAGAAAAGAGCGACAGCTATCCGGAGAAACAGTCCATGACCCGATTCGTATGAATTCCTCCCACGGTCGGTAGCCGAAGGGCTGGGCCGGAACCAAAACGGCCCGGGGTGCTGATGACAAACCCGATGTCTAGAAAAAAAAAAAATTGTATGAGGAAAAAGAAATGTGAGTCGCACCAAGAAGCACTCGCTATATATATAACGGCCCAGAGAGCCAGATGCATTCCCCCCCAACCCATATGCACCATGGAGGAAATAAGTGACTACGACCTCATTAAGCGGTATGAGGAGAAAATCAAGACGAAAGACAGTCTGACGTACCAGGACGCGGACGAGAGCAAGAAGAAGCGGGTCGGCAAGGCCTGCGACAGCTGCAGGATGAAGAAGACAAAGTGCGATGGCCGCAAGCCCTGCACTAAGTGTTCGCAGGACAACAAGCTGTGCACGTATTCGGAAAAAAAGAAGCAGCAGGAGAAGACCTATTCCAGCAGCTACGTTGAGCTTTTGGACTGCCGCATTCAGATCTTGCAAGAGTCCATCTACAAGATTATCCACAAGATTAGTAATCACGAGCCTGTGGACCACTACGTGCCCAAGGGCGGCAACTACTCAATCAACAACATTATTGACCTGGTCATGGGCGACGATGACGTAAGGGTCAAGGTTGAAGATGAGGACGATGATAATGACCGGGACGAGGAAGAAGAGTACGAAGACGAGGAGGACGATGAGGACGAGTATCAGCACAGTCAGAGCGCCAGTCCACAGAATACTAATCATAACAACAACAACAGCAGCAGCAACACATTTTTCCCTCCTCCCTATACGGGATCCCCACATGAGGAGTCTCCTGAATCGACCTATGAGGATGCTCCGTTGGAGTTGGATTTGGGACCATACCGTTCGGGCGCAGCCATGGCAGCAGCAGCGGCTAATGGCAATCCAATCACATTGCCCAACAGTCCAGCGTCAATCGCATCTTCCCCTGGCTCCGACTTTACCACCGAGCTTGTTCCTAGCACGTTTGGTGTGACCCCGCCCGATTCAATCTCCCCACAGCTGCTGGACCAGAAATCGTCTTCGTTCACCACGTTGTCCGGATCAGCCCCCCACAAGCTAGCCCGGAGAGATTCTGCTGGCCATTTGTCTAAGCTGCACAAGGCCGGCTCGCATTTCCACAAACATCCTACTTTATACACTACGGATTCAAACTCTACACCGTACGGAGGACGCCCAGACCGGCACTATAGACACAGCTTTCTGTCGTCCCAGGATGTCGCAGTAGGCGAACAGTCACAGCAACAGCAGCAACAACAGCCGCAGCAGCAGCAGCAACAACCGCAGCAAATTTACGACACAGAGACATTCAACTCAATGATGCCTATAGAGGACATCAACGTTACACTTGACGACTTGTGGCTCGGAGTTCAGCCTCAATGATAATCCGATCAACACATACCTGCGGATCTCCTCTCCATTTTTTTTTTTTTTTTTTTTTTTTTCGGGACTCGTCGCATCGCCGAAAATCTGGGGTTTATAGTACACCACTCTACCCGGTAGTATGTATATATTTATTCGAACAACAGCAGCCTAATAATTAATCTAATATTTTTGACCCTTCTTGTGCGCTACTCTCAGTCATGGTTACCTAATTTGGTCTTGCTCCGACTCTTGTTCGCCCCATTGTCCGTTTCTTTTTTTCCGACAAGAAGCATGTTTCTCCGACCGATTCGGAAACCCGAGAATACGTTGAGCCGCATCTGTTGGGTCCTGCGTTCCGGGTTAGACACAAAATCCCTCAATTTTGGCCAACCTTGGCCTGGCCAAAGCGCTGCCCCCTCCAACGCCGCCCAGTTAATGATATGTTTCAGTCAGTCTCGGGGGGCGTTTTCCCTATAGCCCTTTTTTACTATTTTCATTTTGGATTTGGCACAATTCCTCATGAATCGTGAATATCCTCGGTGTACCGAACTGTCAATCCCGAGTTGGCAGTCCAAAGACCGGTTCTCCGATTCCCAACTTCCGTGAGCGACGGTCCTCAGGGGAAGCTGAAGCCCGCTTCGCTGCCAAGCCCGCCGGAGCACTTTTTTTAATCTCAATGACGTAGTGCGGTAGGTGACCATCGCGAACCCGCCAGTCGGCCGAGAAATAGAAAAACAAACAAATCCCACCCGCCAATTGAATTCGGAGAAAGACGATGACGACAATTGGAATGGTGTAGGAGACTCATTGTTCCGGCCGATCGCGTAGCGAGATGCATATAATATGTGCCCACTCATCTGACCAATTGGCGGCCTGACAAAGCGGACGAAATTTCTTTTTTACTACCAAGAGGTTATAGCAAGCATAGGGGGTGAATGTTGGATGAATTGAGTCCTGCCAAGGGCTTGTGGAACGGTTTGTTCTTGTCATAAATCTGATAGCTGATAGGTTCGCGCTCGGTGAAAATTGAGGCATTTACTTTCGAGCAATTCTAGTT
This sequence comes from Blastobotrys chiropterorum, assembly GCA_030570055.1. Taxonomy (NCBI): domain Eukaryota; kingdom Fungi; phylum Ascomycota; class Dipodascomycetes; order Dipodascales; family Trichomonascaceae; genus Blastobotrys; species Blastobotrys chiropterorum. The sequence continues at coordinate 50,006 of JAJLUK010000027.1, forward strand.
AAAATTGATATACAATGTTTACTGAATAGGGCGTATTGCTGGCGCTATGGAGTTACAGATAGCTATGCACTATGCATGCTGTTTTGTGTTTCGTTTCTTTTTTGTTTTGGAAGTTTTCAGCAGACCTTGATTCTGTGGAACTCAATCCCAGCCATCTATGAGCGAGAGATAGTGTCCGGCCGTCGTTTCCGGTTCTTTTGCAGGATGCGATGCTTCGCTCGGTATGGTGTTGGGATTTGTAAATTACGAAATTTTTCATTGGCAGACAGGATGCAGCTGCAGCACTATACTTTCAATACAATCCCGGCAGGAAGGGCTGTCTGCTTTCATTGAGCATTAATAAACAACAGTAATATGGTTGTTGCCACGAGTTTTCTTTTTGAACTATACACTGTCACGATATTTTATATCATTTCTTTGAAACTTCCCCAACAGACTGGTTATAAAGGATTGAATATAAACTTGAAAAGGGCTAATCGTACTCATTGGAAGGCTGTCGGCAGGTAAATTTACGGTATTGTATGCGAACGTTCCCGTCATGTGAATCGCAGGGATGGTCCGGTAATGGTCTAAAACAGTTTATCGCGTCGCTTTCGGAACAAACAGGGTGCGTAAACAAACGCATCACTCATTACCTCAGTCCACGGCGAACGATTCTATACACAATATTTTCCTCGTAAATAACTATATACATGGACAACTCGGGAACGCATTAGAACGCGATTAGCCAGGTTTTTGGGACTAACGACAGGCATGTTGTTGACAAGTTAGACAGCTATTTTGCGTCCACGTTGGCAGAAATTTGGTACGACATACATGGCTACGTTTGACTGATTTAAACTTCTATCACCAGGCTGAATAGAACGGGTACACCGAATATACCATGGTTTGCAAGCGTTTCAAGTATGTTCATAGGGGTTGGAAAAGCCAAGAATGGATTATCGGGAATACTAGTCAGTCACTGAGAGCATTTGATAAAATGGAGTGTTGCGCAAGAACGAAATAAGTATATCTGTTGCTATTTACAGCAAAGTACAGAACCAATAATATTGTATGAAGGTTACGAGTCGATCCCGAGTTGATGCGGTGTGTTTTGTTACCATGGAACCCTATTAACAACACTGACCAGCTTCCGCTAGTTTCGATGGAGATAATTAGCACCGGTTCAGTCGTCGACAAGAGGTAGGCAGATTGTTCCATTGCATTGATGATACGCTGCCGAATAGTGTAGTCCGATGCGGGCTCTAACTGCAGTGTCCGGTTGTTATATATAAAACTCTTCCGACCTGAGGAGTTCCATTGGAGTTGATAACCCAAGTCAGGCGACGGTACTGAGCAGGTTGTTTGAGCTCTCAAGAAAAGGATATATAATTTGGACTACGTATACTTGAAAGTTTGCTATTAAAGAAAATATACTGAGTTATGTCATAGTGTAGTTTCAATCAAAAATTGAATGTTACCCTGATGGGTCCGTCGTTTCCAGAAATGAAGCAAAAGCACTGCTGCTCCGAGTTTACTAGCCCCGACAGACCTACCAAACACATCCCTCCCCTCCGAGTGACAAACTCATTTACACGGCGGATTCATAGCTTGACGCCGATACTCAAAACATGCACACTCGAGAGACTATGATTGGTCCGCAGGTCGTTTTTTCTCCAAAAAGAATCAAAACGAAGCTTGACGAGGCGTTGACTTGTGCGTTTGCCGCTTCTGGAAATAAGATCACCCACATGAGATGGTAGACTGGGCGGACTTCTCTTATCCCCCTCTAGCTAGATCGGGTTAAAAGCCGGAACTGTCCCATCTTTTGGTACGAATCGAAGGGCATTCACACGCTATGTGAGACAATGTCTAACCCCGTCCATGAGAGCTTCTGTTGAGTTCTCGATTCGAAGGGACAATACGCTGTTTTCCGCGGTTTGAGCCGATTCTGGAGATCTCTTAATGGCCGCAGATCTTTGGACCCTTGTATCACCAGCGCTAGTATTACTTACGGTCCTCCTCCACATTGATCACTGTGTTGAACATATAACGAAAAAGACTCAAGTACTATAGCCATGGGAACGTTTGATGATCCGGAATTTCAGTACCGCTTTGGGTTCAGCATTAAGCTATGCATATAGGCGGGAGCCGAGACAGGATACACCGGGATCCTGCGATCCGGTTTTCGACATTTTGACGTATGTCTATTGAAGTCAAATAGGTGGAAAATGAGTTGTTTTTCTAATTGTGACTGGCGTGTCCTGTGATTCACCGTTTATCGGGTATCTCGCATTGGTAGGAATGACCTTGTGGTTTGCATTCCCGCAATCTGAGCTTTTCTGTCAGATCTAACGTTGTCATAGATACGGACATGTCGATCGTAGAAATGTATGCTGAGTGATCACCATATTCAACCGTTCTTCTGCTGCAGAGAGGGCCATAGGCAACGCCTGTGTTATGCATAGGAGTTGGGTATGAGAATTGCCGGTTCACTTGCGACCTATGCATATGTCGCTGTGTGGGTGTGTGCACACGCATATGCATACGCACGTCCACACATGTTCATTCACGACAGGATCCCATTACACCAAATCCGGCCCAACCTATATGTCATAGCAGTATACAAACAATATGGATGAAACATAGAAGAAATATTTTCGATCGGCATCCGAGCTGCATGAGAAATAAAATAAAAATAAAATAAAAAAGTAAGACATATGCATAGACTTTTCATTGATATGTTGTCAAAATCAGCACGACCAGATAAGAAACCAACCTACGCAGTAGCTACAAAACTCTCCATGCACATTTGAAAACCTGTTCATTCTCGCAGCCCGCTCCCCGCTGCCTTGTCCGGTTCTACAAAAAGGGGGCACACGCCCGGCACGGTGGTGGTTCTCTTCGAACAAACTCGGCAGATCACAGTTGTGGGGACATCGATCAGACACAAAAATAAAACCCTGAAGAAGAAACTACATAAGTAAACAAAAAGACGCGTGTAACAGCGTTATTAGCAAAATTTACTACTTTGGACAATCAACAAACGAGCCGGTGTCAAAATCCCTGTGTTCCGAGCTCCGATTGTGTCAAAAAGCCCAAACGGGCCAATCCCGGCTCTTGAGACATGGCTCGATCGTGTACTTTTTGAGTGACAAAAAGAGCCATGTAGGGGGCGTGTGGGCGCTAATCCCTGCGAAGATCCGTCAAACGGGTACGTTGGGCGGAGGGTGTGGGCCCAATAGGCTACAGTTGACACATGTTGGGCAGCATGAATGATTGGAATGGAAACAACAAAAACGTCAAAAACGCTTATTTTTGACATGGAATTGATATCCTTTACCACTTGGTATGGGCATTCTCGCCTTGTTCGATGGGTGGGCCCAACCCCTACATTCTAGTCACTCGTGCTCGTGCATGGCTCAAGCACTGCGCCGCACATGGTTTAAGACACCCCCGTCATAAAATTAATTCGATCGGGCGATTATGTAAGAATGTTGATGTGGAAGAAGTGAGCGAGTTTTGAGGCGACAAAGCTGGTTCGAGCTTTGGATGTGCGAGTGGGAATAGCCGATTGATGCTACTCCGCTCTAATTCTCTGCCACTATAATGTACACAGTTGGGGTGCTAAAAACTGGGACTGTGCTCATAGAGCCTGGGCCCCCTTACATCAGCATATGTAAGACGCGAATCCTTGAAGAATGCATATGCAGATCAATCTCGATCTGCCACCCCCCGGTTAATGACAGCGTTCGACGAGGAAAAAAAATAAAAGAAAAAGAGCTAAGGGCTAGTAGGCGGAATGCAGTATAAAAAGGGGCCAATTGCACTATCCCGGATTCTTTTTTTTTCTTCTCTTTCCTCATTAACGCTTTTAATCTATTCTCAGTCACTCTTTTAATACCTTTTAATTCTCCTAATATTGAAAAATGAGATTCAACAAGAACACCGCTGCCATCATCTTCGCCGGCCTTTCCATGGTCATGGCTCAAGACACCTTGGCTAATGGCGAAACTAACGGATGCACTGCCTGCGCCGACGCTGCTGAGACCACCTCTGCTGCTGCTTCTTCCACCAGCTCTGCTCCAGCTACCACCTCTTCTGCTGCTGCGTCCTCCTCTTCCGCCGCATCCTCTTCCTCTGCTGCGTCCTCCTCTTCCGCCGCATCCTCTTCCTCTGCTGCCTCTTCTTCCTCCGCAGCTTCCTCTTCCGCAGCTTCCTCCTCTGCTGCCTCCTCTTCTTCTGGTGCTGGTTCCTCTTCTGCCCCAGCCTCTTCTGGTGCTGGCTCTTCCTCTGCTCCAGCTTCCTCTACCGGCCCTGCTGCTACCACCACTGCTGCCCCAGTTGTCAGCACCAAGGTTGTCACCATCCCATGTGACGAATGCACTGAACCACAAGTCGTCACTCAAACCACCACCTTGCCATGCCCACCAGAAGAATCTACTGCTGCCCCAACCCAGGCCCCAGTTACTGAGACCGTTTCTGAGCCATGTGAAGAATCCACTGCTGCCCCAACCCAGGCCCCAGTTACTGAGACCGTTTCTGAGCCATGTGAAGAATCCACTGCTGCTCCAACTCAAGCTCCAGTGACTGAAACCGTTTCTGAGCCATGCCCAGAATCTTCCTCTGCTGCCCCAACTCAAGCCCCAGCTACCGAAACTGTTTCTGAGCCATGCCCAGAATCCTCTGCTGCCCCAACTGAAGCCCCAGCTCCAGAAACCACCACTGAGGTCACTGTCATCGCTAAGACTGTCACCGTTGCTCCAGGCGTTGTCAAGACTGAATCTACCACCATTCCATGCCCACCAACCTCCGAAGCTCCAACCCAGGCTGCTGTCCCAACTGAAGCTCCAGCTCCAGCTCCAGCCCCAGTTGAATCTTCCGAAGCTCCAGCTCCAGCTCCAACTCAAGCAGCTGTCCCATCTTCTGAAGCTCCAGCCCCAGCCCCAGTTCCATCTTCTGAAGCCCCAGCTGGCTCTTCTGTTGCCCCAACTCAAGCTGCCGTTCCAACTGAATCTGGCATCCCACAAGCTCCAGAATCCTCTGGTGCTATCCCAGAGCAAGTTAACGGTGCTTCTGGCCTCTATGCATCTTCCGCTCTCGGTATGATTGCTGGTGTCGCCGCCTTGTTGATTTAAACAACCCCCTTTTAACTTTTTAACCCTTTCTATATACCTTTTGACATTAGATTAAAAATTAATTGAACATTTTTGCTGGCACTTGTGTCTTGTCTTGTTATGAATGGCTTATAATAAGTAATGCGTATTTACAGCACCGGGGTGCTGAGTGACGTGACTAGTCGTGCATAGAGCTGCCCTAGATGCGGCATCCTCTTGAAAGAGTCAACTGAAAACCACAAAAACTGGTACAACCCATGCACACTAACACATGCAAATATTATAACCTCTCGACCTACTTCATTGCTGGTTAAACGTCGTCCTCTAGTGCCAAAACATCACCTGTCGGTTATGCACGGATACGGTCGGATGCGTGTGTCGTACCTTATCTGACACGGCAGAAACTGATAAAGAAACGAGGCGCATCGCCCAATATATATAACTGACATCTGCCACCATCACCAGAAAACCAGCGCTAAAGCGTTGATAACTATGTTGGCCAAATACCCCCGGGAAACTATATTTCCGAAAATCCTGGCGGGGTCCGATATCGGCGAGACGGGTAGGGGGCTTGTGAAATGAGACAGGGTCGGCTATACGAACTTTTTTTTTTTTAAAAGAACCTGCAAATGCGGCATTTGAAACTAAAAAAAAGACGAAAATACGCATTAAAGAACAATACGAGCAGCGTGGCTTCCCGCCTACTCAGCGCCAACTGACAATCATTCTGCCTCATTGAAAATCGTGGCCCGCCGGATATCTGTAAACAGACGATCTCGGCGTGAAAACGGCCGCGATTTCGGAAATGTCGACCTGAAAAGCGGGGCCAGATGAGTAAATGCGGAAGCAGTCGATGGGGTACCGTTTTTATTATTATTAAAAAACTTCTCCTCGATCGTTCCCACAAGAAAACTCTATTTGAACAATGTCGAGCAACAGCTTGGAGAAAGCGGAGGAGGGTGCTCCTCCACAGGTGAACGAGACCACTGACATTCAGATACTGAGCCATAAGGAACAGAAGGACATTATCAAGAATCTTGCCGACCAGTACGGCATTAACCGTACCAAGCTCATGTGGAAGATGGACTTGATCATCGTTCCGCCTATTTGTCTGCTATACTTACTGGCCTTTATTGACCGGGTCAATATCGCCAACGCTAACGTTTATGGAATGTCCGAAGACTTGGGTCTCGTTGGAAACCAGTACAATGTGGCCCTGACAATCTTCTTTGTACCATATTGTGTGGCCGAAATTCCTTCAAATTACTTGCTCAAAAAGCTGCGGCCGTCAATCTGGCTACCCACGTGCATGGTCCTCTTTGGAGCGGTCATGATCGGACAAGGATTCGTCCAAAATTATAGCGGAATTTTGGCCACTCGGTTCTTTTTGGGCCTGTTTGAAGCAGGAATGTTCCCCGGCTGTTTCTACCTATTGTCCATGTGGTATAGAAGAGATGAGGCCCAGGCCCGCTATTCCTTTTTCTTCAACTCCACTTCCCTGGCTGGTGCCTTTGGTGGCCTCATTGCCTACGGATGCCATGAGATTGATGGCGCAAAGGGCCTCGAAGGTTGGAGGTGGATCTACATCATAGAAGGTGCGATCACGATTTTCTTCTCTTTACTAATGTTTTTTGTGATTGCTGATTTCCCCGAGGAGGCCAAGTTCTTAAATGAAAACGAACGCGCGTATATCAAGGCGAAATTGGAGTTGGATGTGGGAAAGTCACACAGCGAATACAAGCTGACGTTGAAGGGAGTCTTCAAAACGTTGTGCGATTATAAGGTGATCGTGGCGGCATTAATGTATTTTGCATTAATTATCCCGGCATATTCTTATTCATACTTTTCCCCATCCATCATCAAATCGTTGAACTATTCCCCCGTCCAAACACAATTGCATTCTGTCCCTCCATGGGCAGCATCTTTTGGCTTTTCAATGATTTTGGCTCTCATTGCCGACCGAACACGACACAAGTTTGGGCTCGTTGTCTTTGCATCCTTGGTATGTCTTGGAGGCTATGTCATTCTGTTGGCCACCGACGTTGATTACATCACTGCCCGATATGCTGCTTGCTTCCTCATTGCCATGGGTGCATTCGCATCAATGCCACTATTAGTGTGTTGGACGACTATGAATTTTGCAGGCCACTCCCGTAAGGCGGTGGCTTCCGGATTTCAGATCGGGTTCGGTAACATTGGCGGCATCATTGCCACTTTTATTTTCAAGCAGAAGGACTTTCCCGCGTATATTCCTGGACTTTCAGTAGGAATTGCGTTTGTTGCGTTTAATATTCTGGTCGCTGTGACATATTTTGTTGCTGTTCGTTGGGAAAACAGGCTCAAGGAAGAAGGCCGAATGGACGAAAAATGGAACAGTATGACCGTTCAAGAACAAGCTGAAAATGTGGATTTGGATCCCAAGTTTAGATACACCTATTAATAAGCTAATGAAAATGTTTGTTTCCAGAATATCTTTGATTGCACGGTAAGTTTCATAGGGTATGTACGATGTTCCCATTTTTGAGACTGGGTTTGTTATAAATCAGTGATTCCGTGATGTCAATAGTGCGTTGTTATTCGATTTCTGTGGTTATCTATTATGGCATAGGAAATTGTAACACGACGCTTTCCTGGCATATTAACAGTTGGCTGTACTATCAGTGGCTTCAGTGGACAAATGTGACATGTTGCGGCTATACATAGGCAATCCAATTGCAAGACAAACCCAAATTCGAATATATAAGCACGGCAACTATGGTTCCGAGAGAAATATAGATTCACACTTCGTTTAAACATTATGCACAATTTAATGTTAATATAAATATTTCGATTTTCAGACTTCTGTAAGATTGAAAATTTTTGACACAGAACGCCAATTTCCCAATGTCACCAGCTTTCCCTGGAGCGGCACAGCTGAAAAGTGTCGCATAAGTTATAAGAAATACCATTATAGGAAAATTGGAAACCGATACCTATAGCTACCACAAGAGAAATTAAATATTAGTGTGTACATATATATATAAATTAATGAAAAAGTTCATTTATATTAAAAATAACCATATGTTTAATTTAATTATATTGATTAAAATTAAAAAGTAAGCCCTACGGGGGGCTCGAACCCCCAACCTTGTGATGACTTTTATCCTCTAGAAGAGGCTTTTAAGAGTCACACGCTCTACCGATTGAGCTAGCAAGGCTAACAGCGATCGTCATTTTTACAGAAAATTCACCAGACCAAACCGTGCTTAACCCCGCTTAACTCCGAAAAAAAAATAAACACTCAAGAACAAGATTAAAGACAGCTAGAAGGGATCAATGCAGCAGCCTTGGTAGTCGGCAGTGCTCAGCAACCCAAGCTACCCATCAGCGCTAAAGTGGAGTCTGATGTGATGTATTCCTTCGCATAAGTATTGAAATGCTCAACAAATGAAAGGATATGACGATGTTATTATTATATTATAAACTAAATACTACTTCTGGTCTACGGACTTGATAAAGTAAAGAATAAATTGATTAAAAAAAAAAAAAAAAAAAAAAAAAAAAAAAAAAAAAAAAAAAAAAAAAAAAAAAAAAAAAAAAAAAAAAAAAAAAAAAAAAAAAAAAAAAAAAAAAAAAAGAATTTCGAGGACAATTTAAGAATTTTGGGGATCATACTTCCCGTCGACGGACTTGATAAAGTAAAGAATAAATTGATTAAAATCAAATCAAATTTTAGGGATCAACGCAGTAGCCTTGGTAGTCGGCAGTACTAATCTTAAGAACCCAAGCTACTCATCAGCGCTAAAGTGGAGTCTGCGGCGATGCATTATTTCGCACAAGTGTGGAATCACAAGAAACAATTGAATGAATATGATAATTAATTAACATATGTAAATCAGTAAGTACCCCTGGTCTACGGACTTAATAAGCTAGGAATAAATTTGATTAAAATCAAATCAATTTAAGAATTTTGAACTTTGAACGAAAACTTCTGGTCTACGGACTTGATAACGTAAAGAATAAATTGATTAAAATCAAATCAATTTTGAACGAAAACAGATCTACAAAATGATTGAATTAGGATGAAACACGCCCTCAAGCGGATGACAAGTCTGCAGCTCCTGACTAATTTGAAAAGCCTATAACGGATTAGAGCGAAGTACAATTTCACCACTGATGAAGATGTTCAGTGGATCAACGTCTCTTGGCTATTTCTTTTGTATGCATGAATTAATCTATTTGACAGGTAGCGGTAAGAGCACGGTATGCATCACAGAAGCAACGAGTAAGAACCAAGTGCTCGCGTGTGATTTGAGCATGTATCCATTACAGAAGCGTCTCTTACCGGAAGGGGCGGTTGAGTTGTAGCATAAAGCAGGCTGTAAAATGGACGATGTAAAGAAGTGTCGTCCAGCAGACCTATTATACCCATTACACTCTTCCCATTATCCTAGATTAAATATGGCTGTTTTACAAGGAGCTGCATGGGAAAGACACACGTTTCTATTAAAGCCGCCAAAACCTATGTAGCTAGCTGGACGTAAAGTCTACAGAGGAAAAACAACGGTTCGTTCCGGGCCTGTGCGATTTGGTACAATATCGGACACTTTGAGGACGAACCTTCATGTTTGCCAGTGCAGTGGCAGGCTATATGGGGTGGATTGAAATATAACCGTCGCTGCAGTACACGTAGCATTGTACACTCTAAGATAATTTAGTATAGTCAAATCAGCCGAACCTAGGAACGAGATTAACTGAGTTCAACAATGCACCACAATTTATACTCCTACATGCGTAGATGCGTATATGCACACATGACGTATGCATACTTGAGCTGCAGTAGCAGCAGCATCCACATAGGCATATGTATACAAAACCTGGTCCAATTTGACAAAAAAAAAAAATCCAGAACTCGATAAAATTCGAGGTCATCAGCTTTTTGGAAACGTGATGGAACTGATTGCTCTGTGGACTGGCATCGCCCCTTTATTATTGGAAACAAACGCTCCTTACAAAAAATTAGCACCTGTTACACTAAATCCTGCTAAGTCATAGAACGAAATTGTTTAGAGCTGAAGGCTATATTCTCGGGACATAGCCGGGTACTAGATACTCACCAGGCTTTTGCTGTATTTATACATAGTAGGGTGCCTGATCCATTAAAGAATAAAGAAACATCGAAATACAAAGTTAGAGAATAATCCTAATACAAATGTAAAGGGGACAGTTCTGACTTTTTATTTTTCTCACGAGCTCCTCTTGAGATATTGTTGAACAACAATAAAGGTTCTAATGCAGCAGCCATGTTTATCATTCTACAGATAGTGGATATCACTTCCGAACTATTTTACTCTCTGTTGTTATGTCTTTTGGAAGGTTAAATTGGTTGATAAGAGCAATGGCGTCGGTCTTTACTCGATTACTAAGCCCGTGGGGAGCTTTGTATAGCGCGAGACTTCGTAACTTCATGCACTGCTTGTCGTCTGCGCATTATGAGTTATGAGAACGTCTTTAGGAGCGATGCAAAACCAACTAATTATGTAGGGTGCCATGACCGTTTTGGTCAACTCGCAGACACACCGCTTCTTTACTCATTGATGCTTTGCGTCTGCTAAGGATTGCATTGATTACGCGTCCAGCATTACAATTATGCGTATGCATAGCTGCAGGAGGGTTCCTCATATAGTCACTGCTATGCATTAACCCAGATTACGGGAAGAATTTACTGCTTGTAGTAGCCAGGAGGTCCGACGGAAGGAGCGGCTGAAAATTTCCAAAATCCGTGAACCTGGAATTCCCCTCTTCACGGTACCCGTGTGGTTCACTCCTTTATTAAATGCAATCTCTGAGCGACAGTGTCGATTACTGATCATCCACCCTTATGCATACGATTGCAGTTGGCAAGACATACCGTGCATGTGCATAGTTTGTCAAAATTATGAGTTCATGCAGTTGTAGTCAGATGACACATCAAAAGTCTCAATTTTATAGACCAAAACAGCTTTATCCTTAGTTGTGTAGATGCTTCCATTGAAAAGCATGCTCCTGAATAGATCGTGATCATGAAAATGATTTTAACATTTAATAAATACACAGTATTAATTCAGAATGGAGCCGCCGATATGCAAAAAAGTGAGATACAACAATACCGCAATGGGCCCACATGTATACATGGACCAATAGACTATCGCAGACAGCTCGTAGGTCGCGTCCAAATAAATACCAGTGAGGGTCAAGACGATCAAGCCAGTGACCAAGACCCAGAAAAAGGTGAGATACATTCTCTGCCAGTGGAATTTGTCCTCCAACTTTAGCTCATCTTCGACAAATCCCTTTTCGTCGCCAAATTCACACATCATCTGTATTCTGTTCATCGCTTTTTTTCTGGCTCTGCGCACGACTAGACTCCCGATTATGGCAGAGGAGATGGTAACAATAAACCAGCACACCAGGCCAGTTAAGAGGATTCGAGCTTTGAAGCAATCGTCAAAATAGTAGAGAGGCATTGGATCATAACGAACACTTTTTTTCTCTGCGTCCGCTCGAGCGGTCGCCTTATTTTATATCATGTTCCGGTGCAGATCCCTGCCACGTGGGGCTCACCGTTGGACCGGAACCGAACCATGGAAAAACGTGGTTGTCTACACAAATGCTAATTAGTTCTGAGGTTATATTGGGACAACTGTCCAGGAGTTGTTTTGCTCGGAGCGCCAATCATTGGGTCCGCTCCAGTAATGGTCTTCGGGAATGCAATCACGTCCCTTATTGAGAGGGTCTCACACATCATTGCCGTGAGCCTATCAAATCCCAGTGCCAGCCCAGCATGTGGAGGTGCCCCTGCCGACAAGGCGGTTAGGAGATGTCCGAATAGCTGGTGCGAATTCTCAATCTTGAGGATGCTGTCAAAAATGTATTGTTGAAGGCCTGCGTCATGGATACGGGTTGAGCCTCCGCCGACCTCGACGCCGTTGATGACTAAATCGTAGTGTTGGCCACGAACTGACAAGGGCGAACTCTCCAACAGTTCTAAATCCTCCAAGTTGGCCATTGTAAAGGGGTGATGCGTGGTAACAAGGGTCGCGTAGTCGTAGGAAGGGTACGGCCCCTTCTCGTTACTTTCCGGATTAAAGAGAGGGAAATCCACAACCCAGTTTGAGACAAACGAATCCCGGTCCAACGGCGCACCATCGGAATTCATCCGTAAGTTGTGATGACCCATGTGGGTGGTTAGAAGTTGTCGCAGTCGGCCTAAAGGAGTAGGATTTTCGTAACTGAGTCTTTGCCGATTCGACAGCGCCAAGAGATCAGTGTCTTGTAGATCAAGCTTTGATTGGACGTGTGCAGGGACTTCTTTGGCGGACAACAGCCGTGGCATCCTCGATGGGTACTGATGTGGGTCCGTCACCACGTTCTTCGTATGCTGGTCCACATTGTTCAATACCATCCCCTCCACCACGGCGAATTCAGGGTTTTCGGAAGGAGGCATGTCGTCGGTCAAGTCGACGATTTCCCAAGTATAACGCAAATCTGGCTTATCGATTCCGAACCGAGCTATCGCCTCGTCATATGTCATTTTGTAGCATTCATTTGCGACTAGCTGGCCGGTCTTGGGATCTAAACTGTATCTTTTTTTGTCCAACACTCTAAACAATTCGGAGATGATCGTTTCAATCGCCGACTGGACGTCCTCGGCGCCGGCAAACGCCATTTCCAAGTCCAACTGGGTGAATTCCGGTTGGCGGTCCTGTCGCAAATCTTCGTCTCGAAAGCACCGAGCTATTTGATAATAGCGATGGACCCCAGACGCCATGAGCAATTGCTTGTATTGCTGTGGACTTTGCGGTAATGCATACATGTAGCCTTTCTTTCTCGTGGGCACCAAGAACTCTCTTGCACCTTCTGGTGTGGATTTGAATAAGAGCGGTGTCTCAATTTCTGTAAATCCACGTTGATCCAGTACACGTCGCATAACGTTCATCATCTTGGCTCGAACCTGCAGGTTCCGCTGTAGGGTCTTTGACGTTCGTAGTTCGAGATATCTATGTTCTGGGGGCCAATCCTTGGTACTGCCCGTAGTCAATTGGGATCCAATAATTCCCGCTTCGTTGAGCACTTGCACTTTTTCCACCTTCATTTCTTTACCACCATTGGTCATTTCTATTTTACCGCTGGCCACGATGGCGGATTCTGGTTTGACGCCCCGCAGTAGACTCGGTTCATTGGCATCAACCATTTGGATGACATCCCCGTTAGAATCCCTCAGCTTGCCGAAAACGAGCGTTTTGGACATTTTCTTGGGCTTCTTCTCCACCCAGCCATTCAACACCGCATCTCCGCTGTCCCCAATCTCACAGATTTTTCTGCCATTCCGGGGGAAGTCGAACTTTTCTCGAATCTTGGAAAAGTCACTAAAACGTCGCACTATCCGTCTCATTTATCTATCTAGTGTCATCCGATGATGCATGGGTGAAATTCTTCATCCGTCCGCGCACACTTACGCGCGAGACAGAACTCGGTTCAGCCGTACGTACGTATCGATCCGAATGAGGGAGAAAAGGAGCGTAATATCGAAAGCTTTAGCTTGAACGCTTCATTCGAACAGGATTATGTGTTGTAAATAGAGCGGCGACTTGGTACTTTTCTAGAAAGGGAGGTCGCGGCAGGGCATACTAGTCCTCCAGGGTGCGTTGCCTCCGGCGGCTTCTTTTTTCTCCGAAAAGAAGCAAAAAAGGTAGCTCTGCGAGGCCAATTGACAGTGCTTTTGCTTCTTTTCTGGAAAAGAAGGCCGCCGGCAGGGCATATTAACCCACCGGAGGGTTTGCTCTCTCGGGCGGCTTCTTTTTCTCCGAAGAGACGCAAAAAAGATAACTCCGTGAGAAGAGCGTTCTACCGCACAGGCAGGAGAGCGGCTGGAAGCAAATACTTGCAGATCTAAAGCTGTGGTTGATAATACCATTTGCACTTTAACGTTTGCTCTGGGGCTAAAGTCAAGTGCACCCAAAGCTCTTTAGTCCCAACGTCGGGGCCCCGAACATGAGGCTGAAATAATTGAACTTTTGGTGCCGGCCTTGTGCCCAAGTCGCCACAAAAACACATTAACACCATAGAAACGAACATACAAGGATGGATCATTTACAACGTTTGCTCGGACAGGCCAGCGGAATGACGGGCCCACCAGGAGTGGACTCTCCTGTGGTGGACAATGCGGAAACAGTGTACATCTCATCGTTAGCGCTTTTGAAGATGCTCAAGCACGGCCGAGCCGGCGTTCCTATGGAGGTTATGGGACTCATGCTAGGAGAATTCATCGATGACTTTACTGTGCATGTCATAGACGTGTTTGCCATGCCCCAGAGTGGTACGGGTGTCAGTGTTGAAGCTGTGGATGACGTTTTCCAGACACGAATGATGGATATGCTCAAACAGACCGGTCGAGATCAAATGGTGGTTGGATGGTACCATTCGCATCCAGGATTCGGCTGCTGGCTCTCGTCGGTCGATATCAACACTCAGCAATCGTTTGAACAGCTTAACCAACGTGCTGTTGCTGTGGTTATCGACCCGATTCAGTCTGTCAAGGGCAAGGTCGTCATAGATGCGTTCCGATTGATCAACACAACCTCAGTCATGATGGGCCAGGAACCTAGACAGACCACATCCAACATTGGCCACCTTAACAAACCAAGCATTCAAGCCTTGATTCACGGGTTAAATCGCCATTACTATTCTATCAACATAGATTTCATGAAGACGCCACTAGAGGAGAAGATGCTGCTCAACCTACACAAGACTGCCTGGGCCTCCGGATTAGAGTTGAAAGACTACACTGCTCACGAGCATGATAACTTGGATGCGATGAATAAGATTGTTAAGTTGGCGGAGCAATACAACACCCGGGTTCAAGAAGAAAAGGAGCTCTCAGAGGAGCAGCTGAAAACTAGATTTGTCGGGAAACAGGATCCAAAGAAGCATCTCGAAGACACCGTCAATGAGCGTATGGAGGAGAACGTTGTGTCCCTATTGGCTGGTAATGTAGATACTGTATCCTTCCATTAGTTATATATATTGTTTGAATTCAACAGTGACCCATGTATTCTGAAAAGGCGATTCTCGTATTACTACGGCTGCTGTCCCTTTTTAAGGGGTCTGGTAAATAGACTGATTCCAGTATTATTGTAACGATGTATCAGGTTATATGTAAACAGCAAGATGCATACTTTGCCACAGTCCTCGCGTCTATAGGCGTCTAGTGCCATCATAACACAATAAATACGGTCACCTCCACTCGTCTGAACCCCCCTCACTTCTAGACTGCGTTCATCGAAAAACCGAATGACACAGCGCCGCACGATGGTCACAGTGCCAACATTGTACACTCACTGAACTAAGAAAATTACAATTTATTACTCGTGTTCGTATACTTATGCGTTATTACAATTTGCCAGCGATCCAGCTGTTGGTCATTTCAAGGGAGTTCTTGGGCTGGTCATGAGGAACCATATGCCCGGCATCATAAAGTCTCAAAAACGTGAGCAAATCAGCAGATTTGATTTCTCCGGCAGGAACACCATCCACTTCCCAGACCGTCATGTTTGCTTCATTAAACTCGTCATGATGGGACCATTCGAGGGCATGCGTCCACGCATAATTTCCGAGCCAGTTGCAAATGTAGTCTTTATCGCCGGCGTAGATGAGGACAGGAATGTTATTATCCAGCAAGAATTTAACGTCCCCATGGAACGGCATGGTCCCGTCTCCGTGAACAGCAAAGCGATAGCCAACTGAATTGGAGCAGCCAACAAATTCTTCAACCTCAGCGCCAATGGCCTCTTGCACATATTCAAGGTTGAAATATTCCTCAATCCAGTCGTCCTCCACGTAGCATAGAGAGCTGTTGCCACACTCTCGACGAATGTCGTACATGTTAAGGCCAGTTTTGGCATATGGCTCCATCAGTCGCTCGCAATAGACGGACGATGGCAAACACGAAAGAGGATTCTGGTATTTATAGCACACCTCCACCAATCGCTGACAGCGTGGAACCATATCATGGATTTTGCTACAGTTACCCTCATCCAAAACTGCCGGATAACCGCCTTCTCCACATGCCATTCCTTCGTATGATGGCACCTGGCTATACGTATCAGTGATACCATTGCCAATTAGCACCGACGTCAGGTTGAAGTTTTTGTCCTTGCCGTGCTCCACAATCTCCCGCGCAAAGGCTGGAATGTAATGACCAGCATACGACTCGCCAGAAATGTGAAACTCGTTGTTGGCGTATTCAGAAAACTCTTCAAAGAAGAGCTCGAGGAAGGCAAACACGTCCTTGGCTGCTGCATGAGTGCTGCCCACTGGATTGGAGGAATATGAAAAGCCCACATTAACAGGCTGGTCCAAAAAGATCACATTGGCTCGGTCATTCCACGCGTGGGGGTTGTAAACCATTTCATAGTCCTTTGCGATGAACGATGGCCCGAGTTCAAACAGCAGTCCGGTCATAGAGGAACAACCTGGGCCGCCATTGAGCCACAAAATCACGGGATCGTTCTCGGGGTCATTTCGCGATTCAAAGAACCAAAAGAAGAAGTGCTTGTCCTCGCTCTCCACGTCGAGGTAGCCGGTGTACTGTGTGACGTTGTCCAGACCGAGTTCATAAGGCTGCTTGGCCCTCAATGTGTGATCAGGAACCCGATCGCTGCGAACATGGTATTCCCAAGTGTCGTCGCTTCGACGAGAGCTCTTCTTGGGCATGCTCAATTTCATGCTAGCTTTGAGGTCATCCTCATATTCGCTGACGCTTTCCCAAGCGCGAACGACGTCTTCCGGAACGCTTCTCAAGGGCTCGTCGAAGAAGTCAGCCGCTTGATGGAGCAGCTTCGAACTCTTGAGCTTGTCGTACCAGGACAGAACGCCACCCACAAGCGGATTCTGCTCGGGCTCGAGCCACCCAAAGCTCAGGCCATGGGTGGCCGTAGCAAGCGCTAAGACTGTGCTAAGCTTCATTTTCATGTATCTCTGAGACAAAAAGGGGAAAAAAAAAAAAAAAAAAAGAGTTGGACAAAAGGACCTTTTTAAGGGTTCTCCACACTTCCGGTCGGGCCGTTCGCCGGAAAGGACCATCAAATGCCGATCGAGAGAGATCTATGCATGATTGAGCGAGTCCGGCTTGTCAGGAAGTTGTTCGGGCTTTTAATGGCGCATAGTAATTTTAAATCGTGCGTGTTCTGTCAGTCATCTACGTCCGACAGCGTTTAAAATGAGCGCAGCGTTGTCTCGAATTGACAACTCGGTCTCTGTTCGGGGTCTGCCGCAAATTCCCGGCTTACGGTATGGACTAATATGGAGGTGGTGGAATTTTGACTCCGAACCCGCACATGATAGCTAGTAGTAATGCTCTTAGAGGCTGTTTTAGAAGTGGAGCGGAGGTAGCCTGAAATATGTACAGGTATGTGCATACGCGTGCAGATAGCGAGGTTTTGACTGAGAGGCTGTTATTTTTAATTTGTGCGATGATCCGACAGGTGTAGCGGGAAGCGTAACATGACGCTTATCATCGACAGGTTGGCTGCGGTTTGCGTCGCCATATGAAATTTGCGGCACAGAAGGTGCAAGTTTTAGTGATTTAATTCTAGTTCAACGTTAGGTTGCCTAAACTGATCGGCACGCATAACGTGTATTTTTAGCCATACACAGGAGTAGTAGAGATATAGAGATGCACAGGTTTCAGATCCCAAATACACGTGAAACAAAGTGGATAACCGCGTTTGAATAGGTTTTAACAGTTCGCTGTCACAATTAGCGGAAAACGGGTCTGTTTATTGGTTTATGCAAAGATCCAAAGTTTATAGCGAGAACGTTACAGAAGCTGCACCACCACCATTTGGTCCGATTGATCTACAAATTTGTGACTTTCTGCAATTACTGGTGCTTTTGCTTCTTTTCTAGAAAAGAAGGCCGCCCGCAGGGCATACACCCCCCACTGGCTTGTTGCTCCTGCCTCCGGCGGGTTCTTTTTTCTTCGAAAAGAAGCAAAAAAGGTAGCTCTGCGAGGCATAGGACGCGTACAGATTTGGCACTGCCTTTGATAGCCCTCTCCAGCGCCTATGAGACATTCCACAATTTGACTGCACCATCTGCACCACTTGTGGCGAGCTGAGCCTTTTCGATAAAATCGTCGACGCAGAGAATGGCCCCAGAGCCGTGTGCCCGGAATTTGTCCACCATCCGTTTCGTCTGTACGTCCCAGACACCAAAATAACCGTCGTCGCCCATGCCCTGAACAATGTAGGTCCGGTCACCCTTGGAGACGAAGCCCGCTGAGCAGCTGTACTTGAACGTCTCACCGGCGGCATTGTACGTTTTGACGCACTTGTTGTTCTCGGACAGATCAAGAATGTCCCACATACGGATCGTGCCGTCAAGCGTGCTGGATAACAAGTAGCGACCGTTCGGACTGAATCTGGCCGCCATTACGGGACTCCTCTCAGGACTGACTAGTGTTTTGAGGCAGTGGCCCGAGCCAGAATCCCAAATACGAATGAGGCCGTCAAAACTGGCCGATGCGAGCACTGTGCTATCATGCGAAAAAGCCACTGCGGACACCGGATCCGCATGGGCGGCCAGAGTCTTCATCAATCTTCCTCGCAGCGTGTCCCATATCAACACGTTTTCATCAGAACTGCCTGTGGCAAGGAGATTTCCCTTATGGTTGAAGCAGATGCTCGTTATATGATGGGTGTGACCCTTCATCCGGCGGATTTCCTTCCCGTCGACAACGTTCCACACCCGCACAGTTTTGTCGTCTGACACGCTCCCCAAGTGTTTACTGTCGCGGATCCAGCTAACATCGGAGATTCCGCGTTCATGGCCTTCAAGAGTGGTCTTCAATTGACCCGTCTCGGTCTCCCATATCTTGATCAGCCCGTCATCCGAGCTAGTGGCGATATACGCCCCATTGGGACTATATCGAGCACTGGTGACAGGAGCACTGTGGCCAGAAAGAGTGTACAGTAGCGTGAATTGCGGAACGTCTGCAGTTTTGGTCCGCTTCGCGTCGTTCTCTTCCTCCATTCTGCTGCGGTCAGCGGTGAAAAACACTAGCCTCGAATGTGGGAAAGTGGCTTTTTGAGTGTGTTGGTGGGGCACAGTAGTGGACCGGAGGCCGGGAATTAGCCGAGACGCAGTTTGTCAATGGCATATTATTGGATAAGATTGGTCCAAATAAGCAAAACCTCTGGCAAACTGCCTCGCAGAGCTCTCTTTTTGCTTCTTTTCGGAGAAAAAAGAAGCTGCCGGAGGCACTGCCAAACCCCAGGGGGTTCTAGGGGTATGTGTATATGCCCTGCGGGCGGCCTTCTTTTCTAGAAAAGAAGCAAAAGCACTAGCTCACAATATGGGGATAACTGCTTCCGGAGCTCCTTTTCGGAGAAAAAGAAGCTGCCGATGGCACTGTCACCCACCGCAGGGTTCGAGGGGTGTGTGTATGTCCTGCGGGGCGGCCTTCTTTTCTAGAAAGAAGCAAACGCACTGGCCAACGGTATTTGAAAAGTTATTTCCAACTCATGGACCAACTACAAATGTGTATTCTCGCTTCCAAGTCTTTTTCAAGATCGGTGGCATGTAAAGACATACCCCACACCACAACTAGCAAGTAGCGTATAACGTGAGATAAGAATCAAAAATCTATTCAATTCTTCGCACCAGCTTATATTGGCTATTACTAAAGGAAAAAAAACGTAATTATTGAAACTCGCCAGCTTTCACAGGACCGACTAGAATCCACCACCGCCGGCCACCGGTTACCATTGTTACCCGGACAACCTCCGGTCCCAGCACCAAACCAAAACTGTGGCAAAGGAAAACACCAGAACCACACACACATAGAAGATGGTAAGAACGAAGATGCGATGAACCAGGAATTGGAGTTCTGACAAAGAATGTAGAGCCTCAAGTTTATCCCCGACACCTCAGACTCGGCGCCCTCTCGGGTCAACGCAACCTCTTTTGGAAACAAGGCTAATTCGTCCGGCTTACACGACTCGCTGCGAAGCGGTGGCACTGCGTCGATAGCGTCTGAATTGAACGGCAAGCATCCATTACAGGCCAGGTTGGAGAACTGGGAAGAGACCCAGATGGATTTCAAACTCGAGAGCTTGAGACGAACGTATGGCGCGGGTGAGCCGATCCGACGGGCAATGGAGTTAGAAATCGTCAAATCGACCCATTTGGTACCAGAAATTCTGGGCGGACAGTCCAACAACTTGCATCGTAACATTCTCGAGAACCACGAACAGTCCATTGACTGGGAAGATGTGTATCCGGGTGAAAACAGTAAATTCCTCGATTTTCACTCTGAAATGGAAAAGAAGATGGGTATTTAAATTAATGTATTACACTTAGACCGAGAGATAAAATGGGAGGATTGGAAAAATTTACCGGGAATCAGCGTCCCTTTCCCATAATTGTATATAGCTCTCACCGAGAAAGAGCAGTTCGGCCCGAACCTGCTCAATGATCAGGTCCTGAATTTGGATCCAGTTTTGTCGCGACCGGTCCTTGATTTGAACCTTCCAGACGTTTTTCGTTTCTCCCTTGTCAGTCTTGTCTTGTTCATAAACAATGTTTCCGAGCAATGTGTATTTGGTCCTGTTCACATGGATAGAGTTGGGGTCGAATGAAACAATTGTAGGGTTTCTGTCTTCGTCGAGCTTGGGGAATCTTTTGATGACCAGAATGAGGTATTTGGGCAATTGTAGAATGCGATACCGACGTTGCTCATTTGGTAGCTCTTGTATAGTTTCGCCGTCGTATTTCTGTAGCAATTCGTTCAGCGAGATTTGCGGGATTGATGCCGATGAGTCGTCCTTAAATAACGGCGTTGGAGGTAGATCTAAGGTCAGAAATAAAAATGGCGTTTTTTTGGTTTTGATGGAGGTAATTTTTTCCAGCGGGATCAGATCCATTTCAAGCTCGCCTTGGAACATGGCATGGATGAGAGAAGACTGGGGTTTGGTCCGCGAACCACCCAGCTCCAAATGCAATTGGTTCAGTAACCAGTTCATAAAGCTGAACGGGTCCGAAGTAAACTTTTTCCCTGGGCTCGTCGAAATGTATTGCAGCAGTTCATGAGGTGAAACGTGGGGCTTGAATGCTTCTGGATTGTACATTTTCCTGACCAATGAGGTGAACCGGGACAACAGCTTGTCGTCGTCATGATCAATGAGTAAAACATGATTCCTCAAGTCTGGAACGTGCGCAAGAAGCTGTAAGACCACATTTGAATAATTGTTGATGTTGTTCAGTCCCACATATCCTGGTCTATACGGTCGCCGGTATAGGTCATACGAATGATGAGGGTACGAATCCAATTGTTCCACATATTCCTTGGAATATCTTGGGTCAATTACATGCTTGATATCGTCCAATGCAGCAGACTTGACCTCATATCCTTCGGGCAGAATGTAGAATCTCAAAGTGCGGAGATTGATAAATACGTGATGGTCGTTATCCACACTATGCAGGTAGGCGTAGGAAGACTTCCCTCGACCTTGGTAATAATTGCCACACGTCAGGCATGCATAGACGTTGTTATTCGACAGCGAAACAGAGCAGAGCTTTTCAAAGTCAAAGTCCAGGCGTTTCCTATCAATAGTCTCCAAATAGAGCGTTTCTTCGGAGGTTGGTTCATTTGCCTGCTTTCGGGCAGATTGAGCCAGTTGGTACGCGCTCAGTTCATCCTTCTCTTGATCGTCTGACGCTATTCTGGCCTTTTTTCTGGCTGGTTCTTCTACCATTTCGACTCCGCTAGCCTCTCTCGGCCAACTTCTGGAGGTATAAATTCTACCTCCCGTGATGACGGTTACGCCAGTGGACTCAGGAATACCGCATTTGCGTTAGCTATGTAAAGGGCAACGCTTATATTAGTCGTTTACGACTCAACTGGGGCTAATAACCGGCATTGTAAGTGACAGAGTTTGGAAATGGGGTTTTGTGGTTGTCGTTGGGGTATGGTTCGGATCTCTACAATTGAGATATGTAATGAAGATTAAAGTTTGCACAGAATATGCATATCAAATCAGACGACTGAGGTTTCTTAAGCCACAAATATATACATTGAATTATGAAGAAAACGGCAACTAGTCCTGTTCGAATAGTGCAACTGTAGCATTATGCATCGTGAATGACCGCAATAATCGCCGCACTCGCTATCACGTTTCTGCATGTTTGTTCTTCCGACCTTACCCCAACCTCACTAATCACGCATATGCAGAACCATGCACATCGTTAGAAGGCGGTTGTGAGACCTGCTGCTAATGCCACTTCTAAATCTACATAGACTCAGACATGCTGATATGAAAATGGGGTAGTCCGCCCCCAGCGAGATGCCCTTGGTTTCCCTCTAAATATAATACAAGCGCACTCTACACAGCCATTTGAAGATTAGAAATTAATAATCATCTCGATTACTAGTGAAATCTTCAAACTTGCCAAATAAAGCTCACATTTGAGTGTTTCCGCCAATTGTAATTACTCGCCTCTTTAAACCACTACTTGCCCTACTTCGTACACATTCCACTTGCACCACCTACACAACAGCCCTGTCACAATCCATTCTACTGCATATCGATAGCAATACATATTCTAATCCGTGACCAATTCAAATTCGCAACTATGTGAGCCGCATATTTTACGCGCCGGGTCCTGCGCGCCAATTTTTTTCTGGCCATTCGCACAAATTGGGATGCGTTTAATTGAGTGGTCACACACACGAAGATTTTGAAATTTTTTGATTTTACTTTTTCGCTAGAATATAAATATTCAACAAAGGCTTATTATTATTATTATTGTTACATAAAAGCATAATGTCAAAACCAACCATGCCACTTGAATCTGATTGGTGAGTCTTTCAACTCTTCTGATTGCTGTTCTTTTTTTTTTTTATTTTGCTAACAACGGTTTTTTTTTTTAGGGTATCTTCTCCTACCGGCGCCATGAAGCCGTTATGGTCAGGCATAGCCGCTGGAGGGCCATCAAATGCTCCTGCGACCTCATCGCCACCTGCAACTTTGACGCTGAACAAGTCCAAATCATCACCCGATGAGGTGCCAAACGGAGATTTAACGACCCCAGCAATGGAAATTCAATCTAACCCAGATGGCAAGAAGTACACTGCGGAGGAGATGCTGCAGATTTGGGAACGAATGAAGAGCGAGAACCTCCTCAGGTCCAATGGAAAAGCCCGTTCGGAGCTGTATTATTCGGTCATTCCAAATAACCCGGCTAATGTGATTGAGACGCAACGGAAAAACAACCCTCACCATCATCATAACCATCATCACCCACACCATCATAACAATAACCACCACCAACATCATCATAACCAGCGTCATCATCATCATCAACAACAACATCACCATGCTAATGGCCATCGTCAAAATCAGAGCGGTGGAAGCGTTAGCAATGATGAAGGATCGGCACCATCTCCCTTGCCGCAACAGGCCTCACAGGCTCCATTGTTGAATAACAACACCACGAATGGTAGCGGTGGCGGCGGTGGCGTTACGGGCGCAGCGGCGCCAATGACTGGATCTTCCTCCTGGAGTCCGTTTAGAACTCCAACTGTGCTCCATAATAATGGTTCAAACTCTGATCTGACCGGGTTATTGAACAAACCTGGAACCCCAACTTCGATGTTTGCATCAAACAACTCCACGGCTGGCGGCGCGGGCCCTGGAGCACCAGGTACTAGACCTCCACCGGGTCTTGGCGGCCCTCCACCACCTCCACCGGGATTACCTGCATTGCTACCACCGGACGCGATCAATTGGACCTATAAGGATGGGACGGGACACGTTCATGGACCGTTCACCGGCCGTATGATGCATGAGTGGTATGTGGGCAGATGGCTGCAGGAGGATTTATTGATCCGTCGTTCGGAAGAGCTCGACTTTACGACATTGAAGGATTTCAAGTTGAAATTGGGCAATTTCACTGATCCCTTCTTGGTTCCGCTACCACCAGTTAATCCTCAGCAGAATCCTCAATATAACCAGCATCAACCGCCTCTTGCGGCACAGCCAAATCCGCAGCAATTGTATCAACAATTTGCTGGACTGCAACTCAATCAACAGCTTGGTGGTGCGTGGTCTGCCTTCAATCCTACTGGCGTGAGCTCCCCATGGGCTGTTCCGCAACAACAGCCATTTTTCAACGGTGGCGGTAATCATGCCGTTCCTGGAAGTGGCAATGCTGATGAGAATTTGTGGCAGCGAACAGGATCGCCATCAATTCTGGGCTCAAACATTGTTCAACAGCAACCGCACCCTCAAGCATCTGCGTTGTTGAATAAGAGTGAACACGATGACGTTCCTATTAGCCACGAGGAACCAATCAAACAAATGAGCTCCAGCCCTATCCAACCGCCACAAGAAACCGCACAACTTGCGCCACAACCACCACGACCTGTGGAATCAAAAGCTCCAGCCCCACCAGAGCAAGCTGAACCAACAATTGTTGAGACTGAAGCAAAGAAGACGGTTGTCGAGCCAGAAATTGTTGTTGAACCCAAGGCTGTTGAACAACCACCACAGCAGCAACCAACACCCGTTTCGCCGGAAGCGTCTACTCCAGTTGAAGAGTCGCCGGCGTCTCCCTCTCAATCTGAAATTGTTGCCTCCCCACCGAAGCCAACGCTGACCCCGGCGAAGGCACCAGCGGTTGCACCGTGGGCGAAAAAAGATTCCAAACCGGCCGCGCCTTCATTGAAAGAAATTCAAGAAATGGAAGCAGCACAACGAAAATCTCAAAAGCAACAACAGCAGGCAGCTATTTTGCAGCAAACAACTGCTGCGGCTGCAGCAGAGGCTTCAGCTAATGCGGCCAAGAATGCACCAGCTCTTCCAACCAAGGCCACTTGGGCATCTGCCTCGACCGCGCATTCGGCACCAACAAAAACTTTGGCTCAAATTCAACAAGAGGAAGAAGAAGCCAGAAAGAAGACTGCCGCTCTTCAACAACAAAAGCAACAGCAACAGGCTTCTTCCCTCCCAGCATCAAAAAAGTATGCGGATATTATCTCCCCTTACAATTCGAGATTGGGAACTCCATCTGCTGCTGTTCCGTCCACTCATAATAATGCATCTGCTTCTGATTCTGCTTGGACCACGGTTGGCCCCGGCGGCAAGAAGACTGGACCGGCTCCACAGCCAGCCGCTCCAGCTCCTCAACCAATTCGTACAGCATCTGCATCACTTGTTAAAAAGTCCACTTCAGCTTCCACAAGCAGTGCAACGACCACAACCAATTCGCCGCCAACCTCCTGTGACGAATTCCTTCAATGGTGTAAGGCATCTATCCACGACTTGAACCCTGGTGTCAATCAACAAGAGTTGCTCGGAATCCTGCTCTCACTTCCTGCGACCCCTGATTCCAAGGAAATTATTGCCGACACTATCTATTCCAATTCGTCAATCATGGATGGACGCCGATTTGCTGAAGAATTCTTGAAGCGTCGCAAGACTGCTGAAACTGCCTCGAGCGGCAAGGAATCATGGAGTGACGTCTTGCAAAGAAATACTAACGTCAAGCCTACCAATGACGGATGGAACGCATCCTTCAAGGTTGTGGGCAAAAAGAAAAACAGAAGGGTTAGTGAGTTTTAAAAACCTTTCAACGTATTCTGTAAATATATATTATTTAATGATAACAATGATAGTAATAATAATAATAATTAAGATGCCAGTTCTTCTAAGCTACTTTTTCTAATTCTTTCGTATGTTTCCTTGAAATCTGCCTGCTGTTCTGGGAAATCCTTGATTCTTTTTCTCAACGCTTCGTTTTGGGTAATTTCAGTCGCAGTCTGGAAGAGCTGTTGTGGCCAGCCTTCCTTCAGTGTGTTGGCCTCTTTGGCAATTTCGTTTAGTTCGAGCTCTAATAACTTTTCAGAAGTTGTGAACCGGGTCCAAATATCGTCGCCCACTGAACCCTTTTGATGCAAAGCGGTCAAGACTCCTTTTCCTTCCTTCATTCTAAGCAATTGGCGCACATCTTCGGCAGCCCATTTGAGGAGTGCCGATTTGAGTAGCTTTTCTGGAACTTTTTGTGTGGTCGACTGCTCCTTGAGGGACAGGTAGATTTCTCGGGGCCAGTTATCAGGGTACCACGGCTTGGTCTCGATCAATGCCTGCATCTTGCGCTTTCGGTAGACAGATGAAAACACCACCAGCGCAGTCAGAAGTACCCCGACATAGAAGATTGGAGTCAAAAGCGACACGGTTTGGGCCATGATCGTGATGATATGTTTAATGGGGGTGTTCGGTGGGCTTTTCAATTTGTCGACGTGTTTGAGTGAAGCCGAGAAAGGCGCGCATGACGCACGTCGCGAGTGAAAAACCCTAACCGCGGAGTTATTCTATTTCGCCTTTTTTTGTGAGAACAGGGTGTAAAGTAGTTTTATAAGTCTGAAAAAGTGACTATGGTATTTTAGGGCCAGAGGGGTTATTTTGAGGTAATTGATGGTTTGTGTTGGTTACTTTGCGGAATTGTTAACCAAAAACAAGAGAGTACGGCATGAAGGTATGCATCATGATTCTTTGTGGCTCCGAGTATGCACAAATAATGGAATCCGGTAGAAGTATGCGCATATGCATACATATACCAATTGGTTATTGCTTATCTCCATGCTTATGCACGATTGGCAGGATATGCAATGGTTACGGACTTGTTCTCTTTTTATGCATACGATGATTTTGACAACGCACATTTTAGTTATTTATAAATAACTATTCGGCCGAATTGGCAAAACACTAGCTGATTGATAATAACTATCAGTTCCCATTTATTTTGCTTGAAAGGTAGTAAACTTTTAATCGATCAGATTATCACCCGCTTGATCCATTGAGGGCGGCTATGACCAGAAAATGAAACAGCAATGGCACAGCAACAAATCACTCTCAAAAACAGGCTACGTCCTAAAATAACTCTAAAATAACTGCTTAAATAGCACTTTTTCCTTCCGCATTTAAACTTCGTAATGTGCGGCTTGGACCCAAACCCGAGAAACCCTAACATCGAATTTTCGGCGAGCGCATAATTAGAGCGAACTTGCCACAATTGGTCGTACACTCAACTATAATTATGGTAAGCGGGAAACCAAACACACCAAAAAAAGGCGAATTGGGCAATAGCTGACGGATGAACCAGATCATTAGATTCAGAACCAAGGAGGGGACCTTCCGGGTCACGATAGAAGGGAAGGATGTGTTCGATGAGGCCATGAAGAGGGTAAGCGTGGCATTTTTTTGAATCAGTGTCTGGCAATAAACTAATGACTGTCCAAAGCTTGTCGACCAATTGCCCAATAAGAACGTGGACAATGTTAGCATATCGACCAAGCCAACGGGGGATAAGGAGCCATTTAGCAGACTATCCGGAAACACGATTGATCAGTTAGGACTGAAGCACGGAGATTTGCTCTTTGTGGACTTTTCCGAACAAGCATCACAGGAGCAGCAGCAACAACAACACGAAGTCACTCAGAATGATACTACAGCCGGACCATCCTCGGCTGAGCAGACGTTCAATAGCGTCAAACAATTGGAAATTGATGATTTGTTGGACAAACAGGACGGCAAGATCAAACGTCCCAAAGATCCAAAGATGTGTCGACATGGTGATAAGGGAATGTGTGATTATTGCATGCCATTAGAACCGTTTGATCGTGGGTACAAGGAAGAGAAGAGTATCAAGCATCTGTCATTCCATGCATATTTACGGGAACTGAACGCGGATGCTAACAAGACGGGCTCAGCGTCATCATACATGGCACCCTTGTCGGAACCAGATTACCAAGTTTCTAAAAAATGCCCCAACGGACATTCTCCATGGCCGGCTGGAATTTGCTCCAAATGCCAGCCATCTACAATTACGCTGCAGCAACAGGAATTCCGAATGGTGGATCATGTTGAATTTTCCAACCCAGCCATTATTAACACGTTTATTGATGCATGGAGACAGACTGGTACACAGAGAATTGGCTTCTTATACGGACGCTATGAGCCATATGAAATTGTTCCATTAGGTATTAAGGCAGTGGTCGAAGCGGTCTATGAACCCCCACAACAGGATGAAGCAGACGGTGTGACGTTGACACAACCAGAAGAAGAAGAGGCTGTTGAAAAGACTGCTAGAATGTGTGGATTGACAAAAGTGGGTGTTATTTTCACCGATCTGTTGGATGCTGGAAACGGCGATGGTTCGGTGATTTGTAAACGTCATGTTGATGCTTATTTCTTGTCCTCCTTAGAATTAAGATTTGCTGCTCAGCTACAAGTGCAACATCCGACTCCATGCAGATGGTCCGATAGCGGCAAGTTTTCGTCAAAATTTGTCACTTGTGTTATTTCTGGGAATCAAAAAGGTGAAATTGATATCTCATCCTATCAAGCCTCTGTTTCTGCCGAAGGTATGGTCAAGGCTGATCTCATTGAGCCATCTGCAAATCCATCGGTGATGAGAATTAAGGAATCGACCAATTATCGCTATGTTCCAGATATTTTTTACAAACGAATCAACGAATACAAGCGGGCGGTTATGGAAAATGCCAAACCAGCATTCCCGTTGGAATATTTGTTAATCACTCTGACCCATGGTTTCCCAGATAACCCCAATCCACTATTCGCATCGCAACCAGGTTCATTCCCACTGGCCAATCGAAACCACATTGGACAGTCTCAAGATTTGTATGCGCTGGCTTCACATCTCGGGCTCAAGGGCGGTGATGGAAGCAACACACAGTTGACAGCAATTTCAGATTTCCATCTGCTGTCATATGTCATTTCTCTGGGGATCCTTGCACCCCAAGAGGAAGAACTAATGGTAAAAGTGGCACTAACCAAGGATGTCCAAGATGGGGTGAATCTTCTGGAATCTGCTGGCTGGCAAACACTCCTCACCATTGTTAATGAGTCTACATAATCAATAAATATTTACTGTATTTTATGGCGTATATGTCTTGGATTTCCAGTATGATGTAGCCCCGAAAGTGCATAACTTATCTCGGTGTCTTATCTTCTATGCGGCCAATGAGGCCCACATTCCGGCCAATACGGATATGCATAGTGTCGATCAAACGACCTGTCACAAAGTGCCCCAAAGTTGAGTTGAAATAATCTTATGTGTCGTTTGGTTTCCTTTTTTAGAAAATAATATATGCACGCACGAGTAATAATTTACAAACCGTGAGGGGTAGTTCCATAAATTCATTATAAAACGCCATGGATTCTGCTACAATACTGACTGTTATTCGCAATGGCTTCTTTAGCTTCGTACGCCAACTATGAAGTTTACCGTACAGCGCCCAATATTGCGCTAGGTTCTGATCATCCAGAAACGCCAGCAATCCCCGCCACTCTCACTTTTTATGATGGGTATATCGTTATACCCCCTTATACCTTAAGCAACCATCACCGGTCAAGCACCCACCTCAACAACAACGTCAGTCGCAACTGTCACAACAACGTCAACTTGTGCTCACTCTCTGCATTGTTCGGACAAACCGATGTTCGTTGAGCACACAAACCGCAATGATCTGTCTGCTGTGATGCCTCAATTAAGTAACGTGACTATTCAATAACGTTGGAGGAGGTAACGTTGCTGCAACGTCCATCATTGCTTACTTGTACGTCTTAGTGGCTCTCTACCAAACATTTTCAGCCATGGCCTCTTATTTGGAAGAATGGGGATGGTCCAGAGGTCCATCCGACTTCTGGAAAAGTATCTATAAGATAAGCTTCTGGAAAAGTACCTATAAGATACTGATTGGAAAACTTGCAGTTCACGGATCGATGGTATACCTTGAAAATTTTGTCCCTTTCGTTACAATCGTTGTCGATTCACTGGCTTGCGCCTTCCTTTCTTTCTGTTGCAAGGGGGAAATGGGGAAGAGGATGCAAAGAAAGATAAAGCAGAATAAACCGTCAAACCTTAAAATAGAGGCCAAATGGGTTGATATATAAAAGTGTTCAAATACATAATTATATATGCATACACTTGTGTATTTTTTTTAAAAAAAATGAATTGCTTATGATTATGAAATAAGTAAGCACATATCCGTCTTTCACGCCTCTACAAATATTGAGCTATCTCCAGTTATGCGCCTTTCTGTACGGCTTAATATACCATTTTCCTCGAGAAATGTAACATTGTGGGTAGTCGGTTTTTCTTCGTTGCCCCAGTTCCTAGTTAGCACATCTCGGGTATGTTTATCCAGTTTAAGAAACATATCGTGGGTAAAAAGCACTGTAAGAGAAGGATCACAATCTTTCCAATTAACTTCCACTCCGCCATCATCGTAGATTGCTAGAATCGAATCAATTTCGGCCATTTTTATACCCTCAGTTTTGGTTGGCGGAGTTTTATAATATTTGTCTTTATGGTATTTTTTGAGCGCTTTGGCATAGATAACAAAATCACGTTCCCAAGTAGAATACTCAACGCGAACAGTACATATGGCACTCTCATCATCACCGTACGCATCGTGACCGTTATTACATTCAACAACACGAAATGGCCCCACAAATGTGGGAAACAGCTTGGAGTGTCGGTCGGCTCGAAGGTTGTCAATTCCTCTTTTCATCACAACCCATTCTCCAGGCCGAAAGATAGGATCCTCTTGGTCGGCTTCATAATGATACGCCAGCCGCTGTTGAGACTCTATCGCCAAATCCTCTGCCTGTTGAACGGTTGCGACTGACCGTTGTGAAAAATCAACTGCGTTCGTGTCAAGTAATAGTAAATTGCCTCTGTTGAGGTAATTTACTTGACGCACCTTATTTCCAACGTCATTTTCAAATGGACTTTTGGCAGTATGCTCAATTGGTGTGGTATTGTAAGCAAGCTCGACTAAGTCGAGTTTCTCCACCCAGGTCATGACGTTATGTCGGCAAAATAGTGTCAGCAATTTTTTAATCTTTTTATGGACCATTGCACTGTCTGATGCAATGCTACCTTCAGTTGTGCCATTTATATTTGTAGAATGGTTCAATTTGATATCCAGGATATCTGCAAAAGACTGCCAAAAGTTATGTTTGAACCGAGTGTCGTCGCTGTTGATTGACCTTGGCACACCATGCTGACGAATAATTTCTTTTCTAAATAGCCTGGCGAGTTCTTCACCGCCAGAACTTGTAGTGGTTGGCACAAAATGAGCCCTTTTGCTGGCTTGGTCAAGCACTACCATTATGGCATTTGTGTCATCGGCTGAAAGCAAGTTCTCCACAAAGCTTATGGATACATGAGCCCATTTTCCCGCTGATGTTGAAGTGCTTTCTTCCAAAATCGTGTTTTTTATCGGAGTTGTGTTTTCTCTCAAAGTTATGTTCCGTGCCAGCCTTGTGTCTTCTGTTATGCATATGTCTTCAAGCGTTATTATCGCGGTATACAAACTGTAAAGGAGGCACAAAATGCCACATATTCCAGCAACCAGCCAAATTCGATGATGCCTGTTATTACCTTGGGCATCTGAATGTGTTTGGGTGTCAATATTCTTTCCGGGTTTTATGTGTACAACCACCATTTTCATGCATACCGTAATACTTAGGATTGACTCCAGACTTGAGGAAGTTGGCCAAAACTTTGTCATGCGGACGCGGGCTGTTTTATATAAACTCACATGTGTAACTCCATAAAGATGCTAGCTTGAATCTTTAATTATAGACTGTTAAGCAGTGAAAGTACAGACCGCAAATTAAATGAAATCAGAGGTCTCTGAATATTAACTTTTCGACCCGGCATAGTGGGTAAAAGCCACACAGTCGAATATCTTCAGAATGTGATTCGTGTGATACTGATGTCTCTACGCACACCAGCGTTCAACAGAACCATGTTGTCTTCCGGGTGATTTTTTTTTTTTTTTTTTTTTTTTTTTTTTTTTTTTTTTTTTTTTTTTTTTTTTTTTTTTGTAAAGAGGCAAAACGCAAGTTCAAACCCGCAAATGGCATGAGAATAGATATGATGTACGGGTTTGTAGCTACGGATGTGTACTATTAGGTCAATCCAGATATTTTGATCATTCTGCATCGTATCGTGTGGATGGATAAACATACATATGAAGAACACCAAAAGGGTGTACGCGATCTTCAATTGCGCCTTATTGTTTCTGAGAAGTTAGGTAATTCAATGTTGTAAGTTTCCATCACCACTGCAATCTTATCGTCCAAAAATCAAACAGATTTGATTACATGCTTCTCCAAACAGGCATGCCATACACTCTCAGAGAACTTCAAATGCCAAAAATTCAACTGACTACAATCCACGCTCACCTCGATCAAGAACTTGCCGGTAGCTGCTAGGCATACCCGACTATTAAACCCACCCAATTTGCAGATGCACGGCTGACAAGCTACTAGAGTGCCAAAGTAGACGACAACCGCGGTCGGCGGCCCGAGCAAATTTCAACCTTTTTCAAAAGCCAAGCGCCAAGCTCTCTGGAAGGTTCTTGAACGACCCAAAGTCCCAATACGGAAGACACGTGACCGGAAGGAAGAGAATTTTTTTTTTTTTTTTGGAATTTTCAATTGAATATAAAGGACCGGGGAGTTTGTTGAGTCCCGCTAAATTTTTCAAAAAAAAAAAAAAAAAAAAGAAAAAATTTTAATTTTTTTTTTAATATACATATCGCATAGTACAGAATGAGCACACCATTCGGTATCGACTTTGGTAACTACAAGAGTGTTTTGGGCGTTGCCCGAAACCGAGGCATTGATGTTTTGACCAACGAAGTGTCCAATAGATCCACTCCTTCGTTAGTGGGCTTTGGCACAAAGTCTAGATTCCTCGGGGAACAGGCAAAGTCTAACGAAACCTCCAACCTCAAGAACACAGTTGGCTCTCTCAAGCGTCTGCTCGGCAGAAAATACGATGATCCAAACACAGCAACCGAAAAGGACTACCTCTATGCACAGCTTGCTGACGTTCAAGGTCAAGCTGGTGTCAAGGTCAGATTCCAAGGCGAACAGGTCGAGTTCAACAACGTCCAGCTTACGGCCATGTTGTTGCACAAGCTCCAACAAACCGCTGCCACCGAAATGAAGGGCGCTACTGTCAATGATGTTGTGCTTGCTGTGCCAATCTGGTATTCCGAAGTTCAGCGAAGAGCTGCCCAGGATGCTGCCATCGTTGCTGGAATGAATCCAGTCAGAATCGTCAACGACGTTACCGCGGCCGCCGTGGGCTATGGTGTTTTCAAGAACGCCGAAATGCCAGAAGAAGAGTCTCGAACCGTTGCCATTGCCGACGTGGGCCACTCTTCCGTGTCCGTCTTCATTGCAAAGTTCAAGAAGGGCGAGTTCCGTGTGCTCTCCACTGCCTATGACAAGGAATTTGGTGGCAGAGTCATTGACAAGGCCATTGCTGAACACTTTATTGAAGAATTCAAGGAAAAATACAAGATTGACGTGAATGAAAACTTGAAGGCTCGATCTCGTCTCATGGCTGGTGTTGAAAAGTTGAAGAAGGTCCTTTCCGCCAACACTTTTGCGCCAATGAGCGTCGAATCCATCATGAACGATATTGACGTTTCCTCTTCCTTGAAGAGAGAAACCTTGGAAGAATTCATCAAGCCACACGTTGACCGTATCGATGGTGTTGTTGAAAGAGCCCTCAAGGATGCCGGCCTCACCACTGAAGACTTGGACTTCGTTGAAGTCATTGGTGGTACTTCCCGTGTCCCAATGATCAAGGAAAAGCTCGCCAAGGTGTTCAACAAGAACCTTTCCTTCACCATGAACCAAGATGAAGCAGTCGCCAGAGGTGCCGCCTTCATCTGCGCCGTCCACTCGCCAACCGTCAGAGTCAGACCATTCAAGTTTGAAGACATCAACTTGAACTCTGTCACTTACTACTGGCAGCCAATTGATGGCGAGGATGTTAGCGAATTGGAAGTCTTCCCAAGAGGTGGCACTTTCCCTAACACCAAGGTCATCACCTTGTTCAGATCTGAGGACTTTGACCTCGAGGCCAAGTTCACCCATCCAGAGACCCTCGAGCCCGGTGTTGAGTCATGGATCGGCAAGTGGTCCATCAAGGGCGTCAAGCCAGCCGAATCTGGCGAGCCAGTGGCTGTCAAGTGCAAGTTGAGACAAGATCCTTCTGGTCTTTACACCATTGAATCCGCCTACACTGCTGAGGAAATCACGGTTGAAGAACCAATTGAAGGTGAAGAGCCAGCTGAAGGTGAAGAACCAAAGACCCGTTCCGTCAAGAAGTGGGTCAAGAAGGACGACTTGCAAATCGTTCACGCTTCCCTTGGCTTGGACGACAAGCAAAGGGCTGCTCTTCTCGAGAAGGAAGCCCAAATGTTCGCCGACGACAAGCTCGTTGCCGACACTGAGGACCGTAAGAACGCCCTCGAGGAGTACATCTACACCATCAGATCCAAGATTGAGGAAGAGTACAAGGACTTTGCCTCAGAGGAAGAAAAGGAGAAGATCCGCAAGATGTCTATGGAAGCCGAGGAATGGCTTTACGACGAAGGCGAAGATGCCACCAAGGCCCAGTACGTTGCCAAGTATGAAGAGCTCGCTGCTCTTGGTAACCTTGTCAGAGGCAGATATCTTGCAAAGATTGAAGAAGAGAGACAAGCCAAGCAAGCTGCCAAAGAAGCTGAGGAGCAACGAAAGATGGCTGAAAAGTTGCAAGCCCAAAGAGCTGCTAAAGAGGCTGAAGAAAAGGCCAAGGCTGAGCAAGAGCAAAAGAACGCCCCTGCTGAAGACAGCGAAATGGCCGATGCTCCACCATCTGAAGATGCTGCTTAAGCGAGTAACGCCACAAAACCTGCCAACACGATACATATTTAACTCTTGTAATTAGGATAGATTGATATATTTTTATAATTCTTGCAAATGCAAAAAAGACAAGGGTTTAGTACTCTACAGAGTGAGAGGCCGCCCCTTTCGACGCAACTCGCGATTGCACTCAGTGATTTGTCTCCGACAGCTTCTTTTTTCTCCGAAAAGAAGCAAAAAAGGTAGCTCTGCGAGACCAATGGCCAGAGCGCCGCTTGCAAGACATGCCCACACCATAGACGTTGATGGGATTGCTCAGCGTTGGTTCTGTTGTACAGGTTGAAGCTTCCTGACTACTTTTCCAGGCACACCCATAACTAGCGAGAATTCCGGTATGTCTTTGGTGACGAGTGATCCGGCTGCGATTGTGCTTCCTTTGCCAATATTTACTCCTGGAATTACAGCAACATGGGCGCCTAACCAACAGTCGTCGCCAATTGTAATTGGTTTGGAATAATCAATGTTATCCCGCCTCCTACCGGGCTCAGCTTCATGAGTGGCTGAGAGTAGTGACACATTCGGTCCCATCAAAACCCTATCACCAATTGTTATCAGTGCACAGTCCAGGAGGGTCAAGTTGAAGTTGGCATAAAAGCTATCTCCAATCGAGACATTCGTCCCATAATCCACTTGAATACCGGGTTCAATATAGGGCGGAACCTTTTTTCCGACGCTCCCAAAGAGCTTCCTCAGGATCAGAGTTCGTTTGTCTTCTGCGGCCTGGTAGTCAGACTCATCTTCATCCGAATCGTCTGGCCAACAGTTGTTGTGCTTATTGCATAACTGTCTACCCCTGCCTCTTGCCTTCGTTAGCTTTGGGTCCTGTGGGTCGTAGAACATTCCGGAAATCATTTTCTCATATTCGTCACACCATGGAATGGCTTTTTGATTATCAAGAGACCGCGCCTGTTCTATAGCTTGGGCATTCTTTTTGTTGGCAGCCATTATGTCTAACCGACCGGAGAGGTTGTGAGGCTGATTAAGAGAAATTTGGGTGTGGCTGACCTCAGCCACTAGTCCCACGGAGTAGCTACGAAAAGTATGCATAGTCGTTTGTTGAGCAACAGAAAGAAGCGTATACAAACTATCAAGATACGTAACCTATAAGTGCGGTTCAGCCAGACCTAGTTTTAGTTACAAAATTCATAACATTTTAAATATATCATCTAATAAAAGTAGCATCAATTTGTTTCAAGGACGGTCCGAGTGCCAATTTCACCTTGTTTCGATAGGTTACTTGGTTTTGCAGATGAACCGGATTAAACTCAAAATAGACCGTATGAAGGTTCTCAAGCTTGCCCATTTCCGACTCGATATTCCGGAAGTCTGAAATCTTATTCCGTGACGCCCAAAACTCTTCTAAGTTGGATAAATGCGACAAGTTCTCGAGCTTCTCTATCCGATTCGAAGTAATGTCAATAGTGTTGAGTTTGAGGTTATTGTCCAGCCCTTCCAGCTTTTCAATTCCGTTATCCGCGATATGGAGTTCTTCCAGCTCGGTGAGCTCTTCCAGGCCTTCTATCTTTGTGATCCGGTTTGCTTGAATTGACAGGATTTTCAACTTTTTAAAATGATGCAGATTCTCCAGCTTTGTGATTTTGTTTTTACCCAGCCACAGCTCGGTCAGGTTGGTCAGCCTGTCCAGATTCTTAATCTCTCTGATCCTGTTGGCGCCCAATTCCAAACTGGTGATGTTTTCTAGCGTGTTCAAGCCGTCGATCCGACTGATCTTGTTCTGACACAGATATAGCGTCTTCAGCCCGGTCAGGTGCTCAATGTGCTTGATATGCTTGATGTTGTTGAAACTGAGATCTAGCACATGCATCTTATCCGTAAAGTGCGTCAATCCCTTCTCCTCCATGTGGCTTAATCTGTTATCGTACAAATCAAGCTCTTTCAGATCCTTGGGCAGGTCCTCCAACCCCTCCATTGATGAGACCAAATTCTGTCGGAAGCATGCAGTGACCACATTAGGGAACCGCCCCAGGTTCAATGCGGGCAACGACCGGATCTTAAGATGCGTCAGATCGATTTCGTCCGTATCCTCCGGATAATCGTCCAGCAAGTCTTCGTCGGCATCTAATTCCTCCCCCTCTATCTGGTTCAGGTTACCCTGTTGCTGCTGTTGCTCGTCCTCAGAGACTTCGCTATTGTACTCCTCCTCCTCTGGTGCTTCCTTCTTCGTCTCTTCCTGGTGTGTCATGGTTGTGTGGTTTGTTTATATCGCAAGGTTCAATCTGAGACGGTGATGTTCTTCCCAACTTCTGTCGCCACAGTATTGATATGACCCAGCCACAACCCCGCGAAATGAGCCGAGTTGGCCATTGCGGGATTATGTAGTCGCGTAGAGTGAATTTATCAGGCTGCTCCGCCGGAGACTGGTACTTGTCCTGTGTATGGTGTTCTTTCTAGCTCACTTCGTTCACGGAATGGGCTTATCTTTTTGGCCCGCTTTTCGGATAAGAAGCCGGAGACGACACCCAGGTTAATCTGCTTTGCGGATAGCGTCCTTTTCTAGAACCGAATCAAAGCCACACATACTCCGCGAAGCGGAGCTACCTTTTTTGCTTCTTTTCGGAGAAAAAAGAAGCCGCCGGAGGCAACTCAACCCTCCGGAGGACTTGTATGCCCTGCGGGCGGCCTTCTTTTCTAGAAAAGAAACAAAAGCACTGGCCAACTCCATAGACTGCTCGAGTAGACACAAATCTCTAGGGCAGATTCTGGCCAAGGTCCGTCCACAGCTTTTTTACAAAGTGGAATTTATATTTTTCACGCTTATATTACACTATACAAATTGTTTTAATGGGCTAGAAAACAGTTAGTAAGGCGCCACACCACACACTATCGTCAACACTCACCTTCTGGCTGACCAAGAATGTACTCAAC
Source organism: Blastobotrys chiropterorum (assembly GCA_030570055.1). Taxonomy (NCBI): domain Eukaryota; kingdom Fungi; phylum Ascomycota; class Dipodascomycetes; order Dipodascales; family Trichomonascaceae; genus Blastobotrys; species Blastobotrys chiropterorum. The sequence goes on from JAJLUK010000027.1 coordinate 87,810, forward strand.
AGCATTGTCAATAGACTTGATCTCGTCAGACTCGTTATCTGGGATCTCAATGCCGAATTCCTCCTCAACAGCAACGATGACTTCGACGGTGTCGAGACTGTCGAGACCCAAGTCGGTAGCAAAGTTGGCACTTGGGGTGATCTTGGAGGCATCAGTGATCTACATCGAGTTAGCTAGCTATCCCTCTGACGGACACAGAATTCGCCATACTCACCTTGTCGAAGGACTTGAAAACGTTGATGATTCTGCTCTCGACGTCCTCCTTCTTCAACCCGCTTGGGTGGGTCGAGTACATCTTAATAAAGTTGGTCATGGCAGGTCTGGCTCCCATGAATGGGCGCTGAGCTGCCCGAGCAGCAACAACGTTAGTTCTCAAGGCAAAACGAGAGGCTTGTCGCAACATGATTGAAATCCCTTTTTGATGTTATTATTAAGAAGGACCTTTTTTTCACCGCTTCAAAATCTTCCCAACCAATCACGGTCCCGGGTAATCCTCCCAAAAACCCTCCTCCGGCGCACTACCGCCGGTGGTCTCCGACAGCCCCGACATGCCGCCGACACGGGCCTCTCGGATCGAAACAAGTTTTTTTTTCAACGTCGTTAGCTTAAACAGTGCCTATTTTGTATATATCTCTATCAATGCTTATTTATTCAAAACCCGCTTGGCCGACGTGTGTCTGTGCTGCTGCTTCGGCGGTTGTCGTACACCTGCTGAATGGAAGAGTGCGATGCATATTGTTGTGGCACTCTTCCTTCAGACGGAGCCTGTCGTAGCCCAAGTCCCTTCTCCCCATTGGCACCATTGGGGAATTGCGAGTTGTACGCACTAGTGGCAGTGCTGTCGCTTCTACTGCGCAATGAGAGTGATGAGACGGACTCGGACATTTCTCGAATGTTACTGTTACTCCCGGATTTGCTCAACCCCGCGCTAGAGCCATTCAGGATGGATGAGTTTGCATCTGGTGATCTCATGTTTTGACTAATTAGTCCAGACGGCTTGTTTGGAACAAGCTCCTCGGATGACTCCATATTATCCAAAATGTTCAATTCGCGGGCGAAGTTCTTTTCAAACAATTGCTCCAATGAATCGTGTAATGGCTTTAGAGAGGTTGGAACAACTTTTCCGTGGATGATGAGACATCTTCGGATTGCAGATGCATAATCCAAGAACGCCAAATCGAGGGATGACACAAGCTGTGACTGCGTTGGATCATTTTTCAAGTTTTCATCCGTCAAGAATGATCGGTAGATTTGAATGCCACCGTTCACTGGGGAATCGACCGCTCCCGACAACTCCAAATCAAGCTTTGAAACGGCGCTTTGATCAGCTTTACCAATTTTGAACAATGACTCCAAATCGACCAGATTCGTCGTCTTGCCCTCCAAAAAGTTCAATGCATTTTCCAACGGTGATAATTTTTGTACCGTCACTTGTTTGACTTCGCTTCGCTTCACAATCGTTGGGAATGGTTGATATGTCTCGTACACAGTCTTTTCCACCCACAGGTCCAATGGAGAAGTGTTACCTGGCAATGGTCGAGAGTAGGAGAAATATCTCATGTTCAACCGAGCTTGATATTCTCGGGATCCAGGAGATGTGTTTTGCAAACGACTCAACTGAAATGTCTCCGGAGAAACAGTGGACACATAAAGATATTGACCATCCACCTTGGCGTTGGCTTCGTTAGAAACAATAGTCGCCCCAGGATAAATCTTGTGCAATCGTTCGTGAATAGAATCCAGCTTCTCCCAAGTGCTTCCTTCAAAAATAAACTGTCGGTTTCGCAAAGACCGTGGGAAGCCCACCCCGATATATGCTACTCGGAAGTAGGATGGCGAGAGTCGATCAACATTCTCAATACTGTCGTAAAGCTTGGCAAGAATTCTCGTTGCAGAAGCCAATTTCTTAAAATCAAACGAAATAGTTTCATATGCAGCAATCAATTCCTTTGTCGCTTCAATTGCGTTTTCAAATGCCTTACCTCGTGTGAACGATTGAATGATATCTTCATATAACGCTTCTTTTCGTTCAAACGATGTCTGTGCAGGAAACAATGGATGATCGCTTGCGTCCAATTTAATGTCATATGACCATTCATAGGCAGACGACAACAACTTCAATGCAAGACCAGTTTGAGTGTAGTTTTGCTTCGATCGGTTCCATTGCGCAATGTCATTAACATAACGCGAGAAAATTTCCACCTTGTCAATGTCCTTCAAAAAGTTCAAAACGTTCAATGCGTGGAAAATTCGATCATCATTGTATGCATCACCAGGTGGTACATTGTACAGATCCATCAACAAGTCGAGGAACTCTTCAACATCATCCAGGAGTTTGGAGATAAATGGATAAGCTTCATCTTCCGGATCAATCTTGAACGTATTTCGAAGATATGAATTGAAGGATTGTTTTTCGTAAACTTCTGGGAAATAGGTACGATTTTGGAAAATATCATCCAAAGAAGCAATAATTTCCCGTTGCAGACCTGACAAATCTTCATTCAACGTCCATTCACTAACAATCATGGTCTGTAAGATGCGGACAGCAGTCTGCTGGGTCTTGGAATGCCGAACCAGACACAGGTTGAGAATATCTCGAACCAAACTTGTTTCGCCTCCAAACATTTGAACTTGAAAACCGCCAAATACGTCCAACCCAAATCGTTGGCGGTCCTCGTCAACCGCTGGCCACCCAATGGCATCCCAAACATCACCAAGCAACGTCACTGCACGGCCTCTAATGTCCTGACAAATCTTCCAAATAGCAGCCCGCTTTTGTTCCGGCAAGTGCTCAACAGCAATAGCCTCAGACCCAGCAAGATTTAGCAAACTGCTCAAGAATGCATACCACAAGTCTGAGTTGAATTCTTCGGCATTATCCGGATGAGGAATGAACCTATCCTTCATCAACCCGCTCAAATAATCCAGACAGCCCAAAACAGTTTCGTGATGAACAGCAAATAAAGAAATCCACGTCTTCGGGAAGGAAACGGAATTCAGCATGGCGTTACTTGCCCGGACAATATTGTAAGCAAGTTCGGTCACTTGAGTCTGGTTCAAACTTGAGTCCGGAATACTCTTACCACCAAAGTGGGCAATGTTGACAATCAGAGTAAAAACAATTCCAACTTCCATCAAGGCTTCGTCAAATACTGCCTCGGTAACGACCGAATCGATTGCACGAACTTCAAACGGGTATGAGTTTGTGAAAAGCGGAGAGAAAACTGTACATGGAGCGCGCTGAGACTCTTCAAAATCTCGCAGCAACTCAGTGTAGAGCTTCGCACCTAATGGCAAGAGTTGACCGTACCTTTTACAAACTTCAGGTTCTTGGTGCCTTACTGGCCACAAAATCTTGAACTGTGCCGCGTAAATATTGGCCAAAAGACGTAGCTGTTCCTTCTTTCCTGGACTGAATTCAGTATCATTGTTAACAATCCAAAACTGCAAGGTCCATTTAATAGTGTATGCCGTGATTGGAGGCCTGTACTTGCTTTCCTTGTATAACCAGCTTTCGGACAATTTCTTGATCAAAAGGAGTCGTTGCGTATTGATCTTATCATGATCAGTTCGAATAGAGTCAATAGCATCAATCATGAATTGGGCAATTTCGTCACCCGACAGAAACTGTCTCAGATTATAAAACCACGCATATAGATTTTGAGTTGCCACGATTTGCAATTCAACCATTCCTTTATCCTGCTTGTTCAGGATTAGCTTTGTTGCTTCGTTGATGCGTTTGACATATTTTCTAATCGCAACCGAAACTTCGTTTTGCGAATCCTTGCCTCGGTCAGAGTCGATAGTTGCCGAGCTATTAATGAGTCGGGCCAAGTATTCGTTAATTCTGAAATAGTTGATCAACAACTGATATCCCAATGAGCTGGTGTTGGCGACGCATTTTTCAGCCATTGACAGCAAAACTTCACTCATCCCGGCATAGTTAAACCTGCTATTGATATAGTCGTTACCGAGATACGCGTGTTCTTTGGATCTTGCCGTGACTTTTTCCAACGTGTAAATCAGACCGTGGAAGATTTGGAGCAAGAAATCTTCGCTTTCACTTCCCATGAATTCCGAAAGCATGTCGAATAATGAATCAAGAATGTCGTGGAACCGCTAGAAAATTGTTAGTAGTTTTCAAGATTTCCTCCCACAGATCAACTTACCTTTAAAAATTCTGTTTCTTCAAGCACCTTGAACTTGCCCAAAGTCGCGCTCAATTCGTCAATACCGTTCTTCTCGTAGACCAACTTCCAATTGAGAACCTTTTCAATCGAAATGTCAGTGTTGAATCCGTTTCCGACAAAGTCAACCATCGAGTTCAATTGACCAACATTGACACCATCTCTGATAAAGTTGATATTTCTCTTTCCGGACCAGACTCTGTTCCCGTGCCACAACGGAATGCAGCCTTGTGCAAGGAATTGACCACTGACATAGAGCGAGAGATAGATCATTTCGTTCTTCTCAAAATTGGTACATCTGATAACATCGCCAATGGATTCATTGTTGAATGCCGCGTGAGTGTCCCAAGATTTGAGTGGAGTATCATTCGACGCGGCTGTGAAAAGGGTGTTTCCGCTGGACGAAGTCATTGTGATAACGAGATAGTCGGGCATTCTAGTTGGCGCAAATGTCAGTGCAATTTTACCCAAATGAATATAAACATCGTCTCTTGGCTCGCTGAGAGAGTTTACAAACAAACTCTTTGACAATTCAATCGTTCTAGTCGTGTTTTCTCTTGTCAGTGCTTCAATGTTGTGAACGGACGGGCCTTCGAATTCCTTGATTGTGCAGACGATTCTTTCCGCTCTCGGAGTAATGGCACTAGACTTTGTTAGTAAAGTTAACGGGAAAAACGGAAATAAAACTTACACTCCTGATGGACGACCACGAACAATTCGGTCGACCAGTTCACCCCAACCTCTGTTGTCGTTGGAAGGGTCCTTGGCTTCAAAGTAGGTGGTGTACATCCTCACTGTGAATGGGGATTCAACGGATTCTTCCATGCGGAATAGTCTACTAATGTCTGCGACACCAGCTGCCACACCGCGACGTCCATGGGAGATTTGAAGTCTCGGGGATGCTCTCCCATTCATTCCACTATTCTGCTGGACACTATCCATCTGTGGCGTAGCGGCACCTGTTTTGTTGCCCATTAACGAGGAAATTGGTATTGGACGTTGTGATTTAACCGAAATGTCTTCATACAGGGTTACAACGAGATAGACGTCTTCCCTGAGCACGGATACTGGGATATCTCTAAAGAGAACAGCTGATAGGCTGTCTAGAGAGGTTTCCTTTTTGATTTTGATTTGATAAGATTCAGTCAACCGGTGGTTCTTTGATCGCAAGTGTAAATAGGCTGTCAGCCCATGGCCGTACCCCTGACCAACACATGACTTGAAATCGCACAGAATATGCTTGGGAAGAGTGAAATCTTTGTTGTAATCTCCGACGACGGCGTGATCTGGATAATTTGGCGCCAACGCCAAAAGCATTTGTTCCTGTGCCAGCCGAACCGGCCCATCTTGCCCGGACATCATTTCTCCGGTATTTGGGTCTCTAACAATGATACCCCTGTTGAGAAGTTTGGTCACACGGGCAATTTGCCAGACTGCCTTTTTCCTGGCAATGATCCGCTCGTTGCCTGTGAGAAGGTTGTAGAGGAGTTTACGCCGGATTTCATACAAATCTTTAATGACATCCTGTATCGTCTGGACCACGCTGTAATTTCCATGCAAAAAGTGGTGATAAACGTAGGTGTTGTACCATTCCTTGATGATTGAGGGAATGTCGTCAACCAACGCTTCTGAAGGCATCGTCGGAGCGCTGTTATCTAATCTCAGCGCAGGAATTGCCGGAGGAGCGCTTTTCAGGTTCGTCGTGGTGGAGACACTGTCATGGTCGGCAATCGAGAGATGCTTATTCTGGGGATAGTTTTCTTGAGATACGTCAAAATGCTCCTTAAACGAGACGAGACTGGAAGGGAAGATGCCAACGCTGACTTCAAAATCCAATGGCTTTAGGGCTGCGTTGTTGAGTCGCTGATTTGCTCTCGGGAGTGGCTGATTAAACGCCGACTGGGCCCGTGGTGATGATACAATATAGCCTCTATACCATCTACCGGAGCAATGAGTTTCAAAGACATAGAGTTCGTCGCCAATGTCGATGGGACTGTCAATTCCAGGCACTGCGGTGTCGATATTTGGGCTATACCTTCCGATAGCAACTCCTCTGCCGATTTTCGACATTGGAGACCATTCCCCGCCAGCACCACCGTTTTCGGTGATTGTGTCTATTTCCTGAGACGACATGAGCGTTTGTCAAGTATGATGGGAAGGGTGTGGGTAAAAAGAGGAAGGGAAAGAAAAAAAAATTCGGTTGTTGTGCGCCCGCTACCCGTAAAAAGATTCAGGAGTACCAAAAATTCAGTAAGAATAAATGGACCGTTTTCCACGCAGAAAAAAAAAAAAAAAAAAAAAAAAAAAAAAAAACAAAAAAAAAAAGACCACCGCCTCTGAAAAAAGAAAGAATAGCAGGGAAAAAGAAAATTCACACACACACACACACAAGAAAAAAAAAAAAAAACGAAATCCGGCAGGTTCACCAAAAAAACAAAAAAATTCTGACGAAACAGCAATATGCAATGTAATGCAAGGTAGGTTGCAGAAAAAAATGGTGCGAGCGTTGTGTCTGCCAAACCCACGCACGAATTACTAATAGACACAATAGTCAATAAAATCTTACAAACGAACCATAACTATAAATGTCTTAGACGCAAATAAACACACGAGCTCAGACCACACATCCTTCGTGCGAACGGCCAGCCGACCGTCTCAGCATCAGCGATCTTCGTATAATCACACACCCCATGTGAGACCGTTGGTTTCGTGTCCGGAACCTCGCGTCTGCTCAGATCGTTCATACGATTTTTTGGGTAAAGCCGCAGTAATTTTCAGACCGTTTATTTTTCCTGTCTCACGGCAATCCCGAAAGGCACGAACCTTCAGCACCAGTTAGTTCCTATAAAAAACGAGTCGTTCTAGATTATACGGCCCTCTAGAGTGCCGGTGCCTGTTCAGACGGCTTAATTAGACAGGGTTTCACCTTGGAGGCTGTGAAAGGCTCTCCCTTAAGGCGTGTGGGGAAGTGCGGCGCTGGCCGGGCATACGTAATATATCTATATCGGCTCAGGGCTTGTGCTGATACAGCCAGTCCTGGGTCTGTCTCAGTTTATCAGGGGTTCGTAACCTCTGACGGCTTCAAAAGGAGGGTGACACGCAGGGCATACGTTCTGCGGTCCTACGGGGTCTGTGGTGCCTCCGGGGGCTTCTTTTTTAAGCAAAAAGGTAGCTCCGCTGCGCGGAGGTCGGTAAGCCAGTGCTTTTGCTTCTTTTCTAGAAAAGAAGGCCGCCCGCAGGGCATACAGATCCTCCGGAGGGTTCTAGGGTCTCTCACCGAGTCAGGCTTTTTTTTCTCCGAACAGAAGCAAAAAAGCACACCCACTAATCCCAGTGCTTTTGCTTCTTTTCTAGAAAAGAAGGCCGCCCGCAGGGCATATTCATAACATTCCTCGGTACGTAGGCTCAGCTGAGTGTTTCAATACTAATACTCACATCGCTCAGGGGTCCGACACATGCGGCTTGTATCCATATTCCCCGGCCCGAGGGCTGTGGACGGTCACCCATCGTAGCACAATAAACGTCACAAAAGGTTCGACCGCCACACAAAACAACAGCACAGACGCAGCAGAAAAACCCTCCATGTCGTCTACAATTGTGCAATTCAAGGCCGGTCGAGTTGACTACGACGAGGAGACCAAACAGGCCACACCAAAGCGGGGCCAGGGACTGGTGAAGGTGGCGCGGAGCCCGGACGATCCATCCTTTTTCTCGTTCATCTGGGAACCACGAGGCAAAAACACAAAGAATGCGGAAAAGGACGAGCTGCTGCTGTTCCCCGGAGATGCCTCGTGGACGCATGTCAGCGAATGCGCTAGTGGACGAGTATTTGCATTGACCTTCAAGTCATCCGGCCAGCGGATGCTGTTCTGGATGCAGGCGCCAGTGGAGAGTGGCAAATCGGTGGGGGATCTGACCAAGGACGACATCAAGGTTTCGGAACAATTGGCCAGGTTGTTGGATGAGGACTCGTTGATCGAAGATGCTGCTGCCGACGAGCAGGCCGCACCGGAGACTCCTTCAAATAGGTAAGTAAGCGAGTTTCCCATGAGATAGATGACATATATTAATAACACTTTGAAGTCGACAGCAGCAGGATGGCATCTCGCAGGGGTTGAACAGCGTGATTCAGAATATCCAGCAACAGCAAAACCAGCAGCAGACCCCGTCTTCCCAAGGGGCGGTGCCAGTCATGTCCATCAGCGACGTCTTTCCAACCCAGAAACTTGTCAGCCACATTAATGGTCTTTCCGACAATGATTTGGCGCCGTTACTGGAGCATATCCCCGAAGGATTGCCAAAGACCCGGGAGGAATTAGTCCGAGTTGTCAAATCGTCCCAGTTCGCCCAGGGTCTCGACTCCTTTGGCCATGTCCTGAATAACAACGGCATTGGGTCGTTGGTTGCCAGCCAGTTGAACTATGAGTACCAAGGTGAAGGCATTGAGGGCTTTCTCCGGGGCGCCAAAAAGCAGGCCGATTCAGACAAGAAGGATAAGATGGATGATGGCGAGTAGGCGGTGTATATATGAATAAAGGAAGCATAACACGGAACTGGACCACTGGGGGTGAGTACGCGCTGCGGGCGGCCTTCTTTAGAAAAGAAGCAAAAGCACTGGCTCAACCCTCCGCGAAGCGGAGCTACCTTTTTTTGCTTCTTTTTCGGAGAAAAAAAGAAGCCGCCGAAGGCCACCCGAGCCGCTGCAGACAGCTTTCTTTTCTCCAAAAGACGCAAAAGTACTGACTTTGCAGATTACATATCCAGTATAACGGTTACTAGATTACTGACGCCGCACCATCTCCAGCCGCACGAATGTTGTCCCAAGCCCTCGGTATAAACGTTTATACCCACTGACGTGTTGCAAACGCGCGGGATTGGATGATGTTTTGAGATGGGGCGCGTCAAGAAGGTAGCACTACGGTCTGTAGGAGAGTAAGACTGGAGCGGCCAAGTTCTTGCGCCCTCCTCCGGAGGGGCGTAATACTGGCGTTACGTAATGTGTAGAGGATAATAATAATAAGTCGAAATGCTCTGTGGTGGTGCGGCCACGATAAAAATAGACACTACTCAAATTTGTTATTGTGTGAGGAGGGATCGACGTTTTCAGACCCCCTTATTTTTCTTCTATTTTTTCCCTCTTCTTCAAACCCACGGACAAAAACAAAACAATAACCACACCCGGCTCGTGCAGGTGTTTTATACGGTACACGACGACACACAAACCTAGGTTGGGTAAGTGGTGCGGACGTGCTTGTTTCGCGACGTGGCTAACAGATTAAGGTCCATATGTCAGAGCCTCCGGGATCCCAGGAGATGGACCTCCATTCCGAGCTGAAAAACGTTCAGCAGCGCATGAAGAATACCGAGGCCATTGGTAACTCGCTTCAGCAGGCTGCCAAGGAATTGGAGGACCACATCAAGAACCAAAACGGGTCGACCTCAGACGAGCAGGGCGAAATCCTGAAACAAAAGTTAGCCTCGTTACAGCGGGAATATGATCAAGTTTTACAAGACGGCCAAAGGTTGAGCACCAAGCCTTCGGTATGTGTAATATGAGTTTTGGGTTATTGAAGTTACTAACGTAAGGTTTAGAAGGACTCGATTGGTGCGTCCGCCAGCAGCAGTAAAAAGCTCTTCAGTAGGAAGAGCAAGAGTGGCGGCTCCAAGTCGAACGACGTTCAGTTTGCCGCCAACATTTCCGAGGGCCTACTAGTCCAATGTAGAAAGCTACAAGCCCTGGTCAACGAACGGGACCAGACCATTCGAGATATGCAGACGGAGCATCACACGTTAAAGTCAAAAGTTTCGGCAATGTCGCAAGCTGAAGGTAAGTTGTGGTCCGGTTAAGGTTTTATTTACCTCCGCTAATCCTCCGAGTAGAAAAATTCAAGGAAGAAAACTGGGATTTGGAAATGCAGCTGCAAGAGTTGCGCGGGAAACTGTCCAAATCTGAAGATGCGTATACAAAAGCCTACTCGGAAACTGGCCGATTACAAAACGATCAAAACACCCACATTGATACCATTGAAAATTTGAAATTACGAGAAAACGAACTTAAAGAAGAAATGGCCAGTCTCAAGGCGCGTCATGAAACCACAATCACTGATTTGAAGAACCAGCAGGAGGACTTGAAATCCGAAAACCTTCAGCTGACACAAAGCTTGGCAGATATTACGGACGAACTGGAAAGTCAAAAGGTTACTGTTCAGCCGAGCGCCGTGTCTGGTGAAAAGCAAGTCGTTGATCTTTCTGAAGATGAAGAGTTTTTGGGCACCCCAGAGTCCTCTCCACCAAATTCTCCAATCAAGGCCACCCCGTCGCGCAACTCCAACCTGGAAACCGAAACGGTCAAGCGTTCCTTGGGTCACGCTCACAAGTTGATCCACGGATTGAAGAGCTCGGTGCACAAGGAACGTTCAGAAAAGAATGAGTTGAAGCGTCTTTTATCCGAGACCCAAGAACAGCTCGAACACTTTAGAGGCTCTTCCTCTGGCAACAATGGCGGTGCCGGGTTGAAGAACAAACGATCACGGGTGTTCCAACGTGGCATGGCTGGTGGAATGGCCGGCGGCGCCGCTGCTGGCATGCTTGGCCAGTCCATTCGTAGAGTGCAGTCTCGCATTTATGATGACGAACCGCATCCTGGTAGAAACGAAGGGTGGGAAGAGACCGATACTAACACTGAAAGTGAGGATTACCAATCCGCTTTTGAAACCGCTCAAGACGATCCTACCGATGATCAATATGTAACTGGTCAAGAAACCATGGATGAGGATTCCGGTGACAATACCGAGACTGAAGAAGATGCCACCAGATTCAGATCATTCAACAACCAACCACGAGATGACGACCTGTCAACTTCTGACGAAGACAGCATTGGAACGGCCCACGGACGAAGCAGACGAAACTCGAGATACCGACGAAGTGTTCACTCACTCAAGTTTTCGTCGCCACAGGCTGTCCCACCAATGCCTTCGCAACATTCGCCAATTGACGAGACCACGCCAGTTAAACAAAAGAGCTTGGCCTCAGAATTCATGTCTGTTGACGATATCGAACGCCACGCGGCTGATCACGGATTGGTTGTAATTCCATCTGACGAGTACGAGGATATGGTATCCAAGGGCGACCTCACAGAAGATGATATTAAAAAGCATGCGGCAGATTTGAATTTGGAGGTTGTTCCAAAGTCTCACATTGACTCGCTCAACTCGACTATAAAGTCGTACCAAACCAAGGAATACATCACCCAAGCTGCCGAAGGGTTTGGATTGGCCGTGGTCGGCCGTGAGGTGTATGATAAAATGATCAAACCAGATGTTCATACAAAATTACAGTCCGATTATGATGACATGTCCGCACAACATGCCTCTACACGGGAACTGTATGAAAAGTTATCCAAGGACCACACTGATGTTGTGTCTAAACATGATGAATTGTCGAAAACTCACGAAAAGCTGTCCACAGACTTTAGCGCGCTTAGTGCAGAAAATGAAAAGCTTTCAAAGGAAGTTTCCCGGGACCTCACTCCAGAAGAACTTGGAAACAAAGCTACCAACGTTGGCTATGTGGCAATTGCTTCCAAGGAATACTTTGACTTGGTTCGATCTGTCAATTCCCCAACTCTTGATGAAATCACCAGCAAGGCCAAGTCCATGGGCTATGTTACCGTTAACAACACTGAATATGAACACCTTCAGGAGCTTGTAAACAACCCCACTGCGGACGACCTTCAAGACCGAGCAATTCCTCTCGGCTTGACTGTGGTTGACGTTACCGACTACAAGGACCTCAAGAGGCAGTTGAAGAATCCTTCTCCAGAGGAACTGACTGAAAAGGCCAAGGCTCTTGGTTATACTCTTATTGGAGACTCAGACTATCAGCAGACCCGTAAGAATGCTGATGAACCTGATCTTGATCATCTCAAATCCAAGGCGCAAACCCACAAACACATTCTCGTTAGCGAGGATGATTACTCTAGTCTCAAGTCTTTGGCTGAAACTCCAGATATGGATCATGTAAAGAACAAGGCTGAATCGCACGGCTTGGTCACAGTTCCAAAGGATACTTTTGAGGAATTGACCAAACGGGCAGATGAGCCGGATGAACATCACATCAAGGCAAAGGCTACTGGTCTCGGATTGGTCGCACTTGCTGCAGCTGAGCACAAGAATCTCCTGAGATCTGTTGAATCTCCAACAAGAGATGAGATTGAATCCAAGAGTAAGAATCTTGGTCTGGTTACCATGAATAAAGGCTCGCATGCAGAGCTTAGTAGGTTGGCAAACAACCCTGATATTGACGAGGTGACTGAAAAGGCCAAGGCTTTGGGATGTGTTACTGTGTCCAAGGATGAATATGACTCGGTTGTAAAATCGGCCACTGAACCATCCGTTGACGAGCTCAAGTCAAAGGCCGAAAAGGCCGGCCTTGTTGCAATCGATTCTCAAGAATATGAGAAACTCACTCACCCAACTCAGCAACAGGTTGAAGAATCTGCAAAGGCTCATGGTCTTATTGCCGTTCCAGTTGCTCAATATCAAAGCATCCGTGAAAAGGCCGATACTCCAATTACCAAGGACTATGTTGAAACAGCCGCCGCTAGTGTTGGTCTTACTGCAATCACCGCGGCAGCTCTAAGCAAGTTGAAAAGTCCTGATGCAGATGAAACCAAAAAGCATTCTGAAAGACACGGCTTTGCTATGGTTCCTCACGATGAGCTCAAGAGTTTGCGTAGCCCACCTGAACCAACTGAACCGGAGGTTGTCAAGTATGCAAAGAAGCATGGTCTGGTTACCGTTTCCAAGGAAAAGTATGATGATTTAGTCAAGCCATATGAACCAGAACAATCTGAAGTCGAATCCATGGCCAAGAAGTTTGGATTGGTTACTGTTCCAGAGTCAGTGTATGCCAAACTAACGGCTGATCCGACAAAGGAAGAGCTTGTTGAAAAATTGACGCCATTTGGACTAGTGGCTGTAAGCAAGGCGGAATTTGATGACTTGTCGTCCAGACCAAAGGAGTATAAGCCAACACGGGAAGAGCTTGAAACTCATGCCAAGAGCAATAAACTGGCGTTACTCTCTCATGACGAATTTGAAGATCTCAACAAGAGAGCCACAGAACCAAGCCGGCAACATTTGGAACAATTTGCTGCAAAGGGTGGTTTATCGTTACTTGCTGTGAGCGAGTTGGAAGATTTGAAGAGAAAGAGCACTACACCTACCAAGAATGAACTGGATTCTATTGCAGCTCAAGCTGGGTATGCGGTTGTGACGGCCGCAGGATTATCGGATCTGACAAAGAAGGCAGAGGAACCAACTCGTGATGTTATCATGTCCACTTCCAAGAAGCACGGGTTGGAAGCTGTTCCTGCTGATGAATATGAGAGGATAAGGAGATTGGCTCAAGAACCAACTAGGGAAGAATTAAAGTCTGCTAGCGCAGCTCTTGGACTTGAATTGGTCGCACAGGATGAGTTTGAAGAGTACAAACGTAAGGCCACTTCACCAACAAAGGAAGACCTTGAATCTGCAGGAGAATCTTTGGATTTGGTTGTGGTACCAAAAGCAGAATATGAACAGCTTGAAGACCCATCTGTTGAAATGCTACAAATTCACGGTACTCGGGCGGGCATGTCCATGATCCCAGTCGCGGAAATGGACGAATTGCGAAGAAAGGTTAGCCAGCCTAACCAGAGTGATCTTGAGGCTAGTGCAAAGAAGTTGGGTTTGGTCGTCCTTACCAAGGAGGATTATGAAAAGTCTACCAGCGAAAAACAACCAGAAAGTCCAGGTATCACTTTAACATCCTCAGTTGCAGCTAAGCGTGATCACTTTGAAGGTATCATTAAACAATCCGGTAGAACGTCTTCTGCTCATGGTGATAAGATTGTGGAATCGATGAAGTCGCTTGGTTATGTTCCAGTTTCTTCTGATGAATATAAGCGGCTAGTTGATAATCAAACGGCGTTTGAACCGACAAAGAGAGACATTCTTCGTCATGCAAAGGGCTTTGGCTTGGTGGCCATTCCTGCTGAAGAATACAAATCTTTGAAGCGAGGACACATCAAGACGTCGAGCGATGCCAGTGGACTTGAAGATTCACCAAGAAATATGACGCCTTCTCCAAGTAGAAGCCGTCAATTAAGCGGCAGCTTTGATGACACTCCAACTAAACAACAGGCATTTGATCTTGACTTGACTTCTGTCCCAGCAGAGTATCTCGCATCTTTGAGAAGAATTGTTGAATCGCCAACAAAGGATGATGTTGTTGCTCTTTCTCAAAAGGCTGGATTGAATTATGATGATTATAGTGCAGAAGAATTGGGTGTGAGAGCCAAGGAACTTGGTTATGTTGCCATTCCTGAGGAGGAGTTTGCGCAACAGAAACATCTTTCAAAACAGCGAGAACCAGAAGACATGACTGCTGAAAAGTTGACTGCATCGGCCGCAGCCTTGGGTTTGGTTGCAATCCCGTCTGCTCATTATGAACAAATGAACGTCAAGAAGGAGTTGACAGATGAGAGCCTCACACGGGATGCAAATGAGTTGGGCTATGTTGCCATTCCAAACAATGAATATGAAGCTCTCAAGAACCCACCGGCAAGGGAAATTTCGCATGAAGAGTTGGAAGAGCGTGCACAAGAGTTTGGCCTTGTTACCTTGCCTACGAATATTTATAATGAATTGTCATCCAGAAAGCCAACAAACGCTGGTGCCATGACAATTGATGAGCTTCGTGCTGAGGCAGATAGCGCCGGTTATATTCTTGTGGAGAATGGAAGAAGACCATCATATGCGCCATCAGAAAGTTCGTCAGTGTTTGTTATGGCACAGGAAGAACAAACCGGTGTCAAGGCAGTCCCAGTCGGGGAATACAATAGTAATACCAAAATGTCGGATGAAGAAGTTGTTGAGAGAGCTAGAGGACTGGGTTATGTTGTTGCAAAGGATAAGCGGGAGATTGCCAGCTTTGCCAAGGAATTGGGGTTGGTTGTTCTCTCTGATATGAGTGCAGATGATGTCAAGACTCAAGCTGGCAAGCTCGGTTATGTGGCGCTTCCAGAGTCCAAATATAAGAGTTTGACTGAAAGAGAACCATTGCGTCCTGATGAATTGAAATCTCAAGCTCTTGGAATGGGCTTTGTCATGTTAAAGGAGGATAAGTATAAGACGCTCATGGCCAATGAAAATAGACGAAGCAGCTTACCACCAATGCTGTCTATTGATGAGGTCAACTCGCAAGCCCAACGCCTGGGTTATGTCGCTGTCCCAGAAGACAAGTACAGAAGCTTTATTATGGCATCTGGTAGAGAAAGCCAAATGTCTACTGCTTCGTCATATTATGACCCTGCTCCAGCGGCGTTTAATGAACCAACACTGCGGGAATCTAGAGGATCGCCAGTTACTGTTGTTAACAAGCAGCAACAAAGCAGGCACCAAGTTCAATCTGCTGTTCTGGAAGACGCATCATCTGACAGATCATCTATTGATACAGAGGCATCCTTCCGACCGCCAACCAGCTTGTCGCACAATCCTCTACCATCTGTTGTTGAAGACGGCTTGGTTAGAAACATTTCCAACGGTGTTGCTGTTGATAATGATCTCACTCCAACGGCCAGCAACTCGACACGACAATTGTATGATGCTCCACGATTAAACTCTAGGCAGACGACTCAAAGCTCTGCAACTACTAATGGCAGTAGTCCAGTTATTCATAGCGGTGACCAAGTGCCAACTGGTAGTACCGCGACTATTGCCACTAACACGTCACTGGGCGAACGAAACATGATTCCATATATCACACAAGTGGTTATTGGCGAATATTTGTTCAAGTATACTCGACGAAGTGGATTTGGCGTTTCTGGAATTTCCGACAACCGACATGAGAGATACTTCTGGATCCATCCATATACCATGACGTTATATTGGAGCAGAGATAACCCTGCCTCGGAGAATAAAGGTAACAAGACTAAATCGGCGGCAATTGTTTCTGTCAAACAAGTTGAAGACAATAACCCGTTACCAGCCGGTTTGTATCACAAGAGTATTGAAGTTGAGACGCCGGAGCGAATTATAAAATTGACTTGTGCCACCAGACAGCGACACAACATTTGGTACAACTCGTTGATCTTTTTGCTGAAACGATCTGCGGATGAGGTTAATTTTGATGAAGAAGAAGGGGATGATGATTATTATTCTGAGGAGCGTTTTGAACGAGAGCGGGCAAAGACGGTGAATACACCACGAAGCAGCAGCAAGAATCGTGTGATTAGTTTTCGACGATCCATGGCCCCAGAAATGAATTCCACAAAGGCGTCCCGTCAGGCTTCAGTAGCCTCATTTCAGAGGACGCCTCAACCTCCTACACAATCATTCAAACCAACCCCATCAATTGACAGTGCACGAGGAAGAAGATGATTTTGTATGATTTTAATAATTAATTAAGGATATACTAATAAGACTTTTAATGTGAAGTTTTGGAACCGAATCACGGTTTTCTCCAATGGAATAGGGCATATGCTTCCGCAGTCCACGCACCAGATTTTGGATAAATGTCTGTGCTCATTTCATTACTTGAATCGGAATCGCTCAGATTTAATTGCGATGGCGCTAGCAATATTTCTTTGGTGTAGTCATCATTATCATCGTCGTGGTCACTCGAGGGATGTTGATCGATTGCTTGTGATAGTTCAAGTTCTAGGTCGTTAGTCGAATCTCTCTCTGTAGGTTCCGGCTCTTCATGAGCACGTTTCAATGGGATTACGAAAGGACGAGATAACGGATCAGTTCGAAAGTTGCGGTAGATTGGTTGGTCAGTTTTTTTCCCTGCACCATGAGATGGTGTCTTTTGCGATAATGGGCAGGTTCCGTTTGATTGGGTGATGGGATTAGTGGGATTTCTTTGCAACAGCGGAGCTGTAGCTGTTCGTGATAGCCTTGAGGCAGTAAGTGTAGTATTTCGTGGTAAACGTGGAGAATTGATGGCAGAGTTTGTTGTCACATTGGACTTCTTAGGAGGCCCAATATCCCGAAATTCAGAACCCAATCTCTGCTCTATTGAAACCAGATAGCGATCAAAGTTTATACAATCGCCTTCGTTTATGGGTTTGTTCCCAATAAACTCGTCTCCCTTGAACTGGTTAGATGCGGACGTCACCATTGTTCAACAGCTTACCACCGTGTACCCTTTACTATCAAACAATAGCGCACGCTGGTTGTAATCATGAAACTTGAATACACCGTCGTGCCACGTCTTGTGCTTCTGCGTCAAATGTGTGGTCCAGGTTACCTCATATTTATCGACTCGAGCTCGCATATATTGTGTTGTATGTTGTCCCAATTCCGCGGGGATAGAGTTCATAGCTGTGGATTTTTGTAGTTTTTTTGGCGCCTTTTTTAAGGTAAAATCGCACGCTATGTAAGACGCCTTTCCTATTGTTGGAAAGTGTAAAATTTCGAAGGCACCACTGTCAAATGGTTGCCCCCTGAACAGTCACTACGAGACACCACCTCAAAGTTTTGGTGCAGTTTATTTACAATATATACTACAGATCAGTTCCATTTGATGGACCAAGAAAGCTTCTCACCAGCTCTGAATGGAACAACAGCATCATCGCCTTCCCCACCAATCTTTTCTGGGATGACGTATTCTTCTCCCTTCACTAGGGTAACTTGATCCTTGTTGACCAATTGGTCCTCCGTGACCTTGTAGAATTTAGAACCAAAATCACTAACAAATCCACGCAACTTGTCCAATTGTCCATGGGCTTCAAAGACTTGAGCAACATAGGCCAACGCGTACGCTTGGGTGTAAACACCGGCGGCGGCTCCACAGCCCTTGGCCTTGGATTTCAACGGATGAGGAGCGGAATCTGAGCCGAAAAAGAACTTTGGATTGCCCGAAGTGGCAGCCTTGATAAGAGCTTCTCGGTCAGATGGAAGCTTGGCCACTGGTTTGCAAAAATTGTGCGAATTACCGCCCCAAGAGTCAACAGTGAGATAGAGATGGTGAGCAGTGATAGTGGCAGAGACAGTGTCACCGCATTCCAAAACAGCGTTCACAGCAGCTTCAGAAGTGCAGTGCTCCAAAACGATGCGAAGTTTGGGGAATCTTTTGTGAAGATCCTTGAGGGTGGGTAAGAATTTTTCCTCAGCGTTCATGACATGAATGTTATCACCCGATGGACACTCGCCATGCAAATTCAAGACCATGTCTTGGCGCTCCATTTCGGCGAAAGTAGGATAAAATTGTTCATATGATGAAACGCCATGTTCAGAGTTGGTGGTCACTCCAGCAGGATAACACTTGACACCGGAAACCCCAGCCTCCTTGGCCTTTTTGATGACGTCTGGGGTTACCTCAGGACACAAGTACAGGGTCATCAAAAAAGTGGTCTGTGGGGCCAGCT
The DNA here is from genome assembly GCA_030570055.1 of Blastobotrys chiropterorum. Lineage (NCBI taxonomy): Eukaryota > Fungi > Ascomycota > Dipodascomycetes > Dipodascales > Trichomonascaceae > Blastobotrys > Blastobotrys chiropterorum. Next base: position 106,410 of record JAJLUK010000027.1, read on the forward strand.
TTTGCAACGATGCCTTGTATTCCAGGGCCCGTTCTGGGGTAATCACTGGAGGCTGCAGATTAGGCATGACGTATGCAACAGACACACCTCCGGTGCGGACAGTAGGAGTCACAATCTCCTTGATAGCTCCATCCCGCAAGTGGACGTGGTAGTCGCCAGGTGTTCCTAGTGAAATTTCCATTTCTTTGGTTGTGAAAAATCAAAGTGTGTTCTGTCTCCCAAACTTCGTGGGGATCAACAACAGCCTCACGAAATATCAGTGCTTTTGCTTCTCTTCTAGAAGAAGGCCGCCCGCAGGGCATATCAACCCGGCGGTGGCTTGTGTTGCCTCCGGCGGCTTCTTTTTCTCCGAAAAGAAGCAAAAAAGGTAGCTCCGCGAAGCCAGTGCTTTTGTATAACTCTCCGGAACGCGGGGGTACTCCGACGGCTTCTTTTTTAGAAAGGAGGGCCGCCCGTAGGGAATACGTCACTCTCTCAATAGCAATAAAAAAAAGTTTCATTCACTAGTTAACTAAATACATTTAAAACTTGGCTTCCAATTGGCCCAACAAGGTGACAGCGTCGGCAGAGAACTTTCTGATACCTTCGGAGAGCTTTTCGGTGGCCATCTGATCCTCGTTGAGGAGGTATCGGAATTGTGGTTCGTCGTTGATATAGGAAACCTTCTTCACGTCGAGGGATTGGGCGGCAGAGGACTCGAGCTTCTTTGGAACTTGCTCAGAAGAGTTGTAGAGCTCCTCGAGGAGACCTGGAGAGACAGTCAAAAAGTCGCAACCGGCAAGCTCCTTGATTTCGCCAGTGTTTCTGAAGGAGGCACCCATAACAATGGTCTTGTAGCCGTACTTCTTGTAGTAGTTGAAGATGTCCTTGACGGACTCGACACCTGGGTCTTCGTGGGCCTGGTACTCCTTGCCAGTGGACTTCTTGTACCAGTCGAGGATACGGCCAACAAATGGGGAGATCAAGGTGACTTGGGCCTCGGCGCAGGCAACGGCCTGGACGAAGGAGAAGAGCAAGGTAAGGTTGCAGTGGATGCCGTGCTTCTCCTCAAGCTCCTTGGCGGCTTGAATACCTTCCCAGGTGGAGGCAATCTTGATGAGAATTCTCTCCTTGTCAATGCCACGGGCCTTGTAAAGGTCAATGATTTCGAGGGCCTTCTTGATGGTGGCGTCCTTGTTGAAGGACAGTCTAGCGTCAACCTCGGTGGACACTCTGCCTGGAACAATCTCCAAAATCTTGGAGCCAAACTCAACGAGCAGGTAGTCGAGAGCCTTGGCGGCAAGCTCCTTCTTGTCCTCAGAGGTGCCCTTGACAGCATCGATGGCCTTGTCCACCAACGAGGCGTACTCGGCCTTCTTGGTGGCAGCCAAAATGAGGGATGGGTTAGTGGTGGCGTCTTGTGGCTTGTACTTTGCAATAGTCTCAAACTCACCAGTGTCGGTGACAATGGTGGTGCCGGTGGCCTTGAGAGCTTCGAGAGAGTTTGACATTGTTTGTTTGTTTTTTTGCGGTGGTGTGTTTTTTCAAGAAAATGAAAAGTGGCCACAAGAGGAGGGGTTGAGGGATGCTTATATATTATTAAGCCGTGGTGGTCGGGACTCCTCCGATTGTGGCCGTACTCGCCACAGCCAGCGCCCTAATGACTCAGCTAAGCTCTTCTCCCAACATTTTCAGACACGTTTTCGGTTATATAAGCTTTAGTCAGTTTCCCAGCGGAGCGGGTTTTGGGCTCGATCGTTACTGAAGGTCGTATATATTCCCCCCCTCATCCTCTGTCAATTGGAGCAGCCTGCACAATGAGTCTGAGGGCCAATAGGAAGTGTTCGGTGCAAACCGAACACACCCTTCTCGTGCCCCTCCATATAGCCTAAATTGTTCGCCAGAGACGCACCTATGAGGTCACCGGCAGCACCGGACCGGGCCGACCCGTGTTTGTGTGCGGATTTCCTTTTTGTCAGCAATCATTATGCATCAGGTGCGACGGTTATCGCGATTAGACAAACAAAAAATATGCCGTATCAGCTGTTTGTGCGAGCTGGCAGTGATTATGGTTCCCACGAGCCCATCCGTGTGAACCAGGACGAGGACAGCTATGTCGAGCTCGACCAGCCCGACTACACCGTCAAGCTGGCCGTGCGGGTCCAAGACTTTCAGGGTCATGCAAACCCCACCTGCAGCTACTTTGAGACTGACCAACACAAGTGGGACCAGTTATCCATCCAACTGTCTATTGTCTTCAAATCTGAACAGGTCAATGGCGACGATCTCGTGTGGGGGAACGATTTTGACAAGCCCATCCGGGACATTTTGCCCTACGGCTTCTCCATTGGCTACAACATCATGAAGTGGGCCATTGATCCATCCATTGATGGCGACCCGTACGGCGACGAGCCGTATCTGTACGGCAAGGCCCTCACCTCCATGAACAAGGTCCACAAGGACGATGGCACAGCATGGCCCGGCTACATCACCGAGGAGAACCTGCTCAACGGCATGGACAACGCTGCGCGGTCAAAGCACTTTCTCAACCAGGCCAACCGCAAGAAATTCGACTTTGAGCCGCTTGTGCAGTACTCGTTTGATTTTTACACCCCATACATTTCGCTGGGCAAGGAGTTTGCCATCAAGCTGCCCGGCTACAACCTCAACGTGGAGCAGTACTGCGGGTCCCAGCCCTTGCGCTATGTGCTCAAGAATGTGGCCTCCGGAAAAGTCTACACAGTTGTGATGTTTGATGTACAGCGCATTTAATTTATTCGCGTTCCCTCATTAGTGGGAAAGCGCCTTAATTTATAGTTGGGGTCTAAGCGCCCAGATATCAGACGAATTTCCTAAACCGGCAAGCGCCGACGCTCCGAAATAATATTGGGCGCTATTTTTAGCTCCACAGATACACGTCAATTTGGCAGGTTTCTGTGGGGTACGTGGCGGTTAGCGCTGCTATTTCATCTGTCGTCTAAAAGCTGACGCATCTGGCGGAAAGAAGGCCGCCCGTAGGGCATACTAGTTCTCCGGAGGGTTTAGTTGCCGCCGGCGGCTTCTTTTTTCTCCGAAAAGAAGCAAAAAAGGTAGCTCTGCGAGGCCAATGGGCAGTGCTTTTGCTTCTTTTCTAGAAAAGAAGGCCGCCCGCAGGGCAATTGCAACTCAGCAGTCCTTTGAAGGATTGGTTGTTCTTTTTGCTAAAATGACCTGTCCACAAAACACATACTTCTGGGACGGTCTGAAACAATCCAAGGTTCTTCTATTTCAACTACAATTTTGCAAGATGATCGGCATAGACGCACTTGTCCTGAGTAAATATGGCCTCGGTCGGCACCAACGACTCATAGCCCTCGTCGAGGATGGGCGTTCGGACGAGCACAGTCTCGCCGCCATAAACCATGGGCACAGAATTCACGGTGCATCCGCAGTCCTGGCAAAAGTTGACATTGTTGGGCTTGCCGGAGCCAGTGTTTGTGATGGCAAACGTTTTGAGCTTGTTGTCCGGATCTTCAATCTTCACTTGATCCGAACTGAACGCCCCGAGAATTTGACCCAAGTGGCCCGACATTTTGCGGCAATCGGTACAGTAGCACACCAGCACTTTGGACGGTTTGTCGGTGACAGTGACCTTGATTGCGTTGCAGACGCATCCTCCTGAGATTTTAGACATGATTGATTATGATGGTTTTTGTGGATATTCGGAGCTCCTTTTATATCGTACATGTTGACTCAATTGCCTGTTTGGGGTAACATGTCCGGAAACGGCAATTATCGTTTCCCTAAAAAGGTACATAAAGGCTTTCTGCAGATTTTGCGAAATCTTCAATGTAACGGCCCTGAGTAGTGGTGCCTCAGGGCAGTCATTACCGGAGGATCGGGATAATTCAGATTTATAAAGTGGAGAATTGTGCATACAGGCGATGGATATGTTCAAATTGTTCACTAAATGTTATTACCAAGATTTGCACCCGAGATTCTCGTGCATATAGGCTATTCAGCCATGCTCTTGAAAACCCACAACTACAGAGTATATACAAAAATGGAACACTTCCTAAGTCTAAAAACGCGCTCATGCCCCATTTCCCCGCAAACACGCGATCGGAGTTATGCCGCCGGTGCCCAACGGAAAAACGCATACACTTTAACAAACTTGAATCGGTGGCTCCCATGGCATCGTCCTTATCGTCCTTAGTCAGTCATCGGGATGTGCTCTCTAAGCAGCTTCAGGAGCTTTTGGATAAACAATGGGATGGGCTTTCAGAGCACAAAGGCCGCTGGATCGTGTCCGCCCGTGAGGGGATTGAAAAAACCATGACAGAGCTGTTGCAGACCCAGACGGCATTGGCAGAGACATATGAAGCTCAGATAAATAGGAAGAATGAATGGTTAGAAAGAACAAAATATATCCAGGACAAAATCACCAGTTTGACGGGTCACATTCAGCATATTGAAGTGGAAAGCGACTTGGCCCAGGAGATTGACCAGCTGGAAAAGGAACAGCTTGGCTTAAACGATGAGATTGCCGAGCTCCAGTTCAAGTTGAAAAAATTGTATAGCCGGAAACAAGAAGTTACCACGCGGCTGATGCAGTTGAAATCTACAGTGGAAAGTCGTTCTTCATCATTTAAACATGAAATTGAAGAATTGGGCAAACAGCCCACTGACTCTGAAGTTGAAGCGTGTTCCAAGGAAGTTGACGCAATGGCTGATCAACATGAACTGGCTGAATTAGAAGCTACCGCGCTTAGAGATGGATTGGTTGTGTGGAAAGATGTTTGTCTCAATCTGAGTGAAATGGAGCAGGCCCTGTCTGACGCGCTTCATGCAACACCTGTTGATAATGAAAGGGTACAATCAATTTTGACTAGTTCGGCCAAACGAATTGAAAGCCATTTGGACCTTGCAAAGAAGAACCAGTGGTCGCTCTTGACAGTGGCAATAAACCATGAATTAGAAGCTATTAACGAAGGGATGAAGATTATTAATGAATTTTGATGAATAAATTAAGTAGCACAATAATAAAATTAGTTAAATAAAGGAAATCTATCTTTTGATTGCCATTCCTGTTAATAATGGCGGGAAACCCAGTGCCTTGACTCGTTTATCTTCACTCCTCGAGTCGGGGGCAGATTTGCTACTTTCAGATCTATCATCAGTACGTTGACTTGGTGAGGTTGACGTCGATGTGCTGGGCTTGGTCGTAGTGTATTGTGGCGGAGGAGGCGGCGGTGGAGTTGCTGTAGCTGGTGTTAGCAAGTGGTTAGGTTTGGTGAATGGTTTTGGAGAAGATGGCTTTTCTTCAACAGGCTTTTCGGTCTTTTCTCTTTCATTTTGGCCAACTGCTTCAGAGATGAGACCAGCCAATTGTTCAATGTGCTCTTCATCGTTGGAAACATTTGTCCGCTTATTCGGACGCTCTTCTGTTTCAAGGGATTCCGACGCGGGACGTTTATTAGTTGTACTCGACTCTGAATTGCCATTTTCAGAATCATTCGAAAACAAATCAGCAAGATTCTTTAACAAATTCGAATCTTTTGCAATTGCATTAAACGCTTCATTCAGTTCAACGTCACCGCTCTTGCCAAGAGATTCAAACATCATTCTCAACTCGTCAGAGTTATTGTCTTCAGAATTGTTACCATTTTCAACTTGGTTAACATCAGGCTTTTTCTTGGTCTTTGTCGGTTTCCTTTTATTCTTGGAGTTATACGTGTTCCCATTCATTGTTTCCATTTCCTTTTTGACCCGGCGGTTTCGTCGTTTTTCATACTCTTGTTGGATCCATTCGACCTTTTCTGGCGTAGATGTCTCACCGAATAACAAAGTTGCCTTTTTGTTGACTCGAGTACGGAGATCATTATCCTTATTCCTACCAGTGTTTGAATCACGCCATCGCTTTTTGCGTTCTCTATTGTCTTCCTTGATTCGCTCTTTATCTTCTGGCGTTAAAATGCTATTGCGAATCTTCTTTCTCGCCCGGACAATGGCACGAGTCGCCCGTTGTTTGGAATTTTCCGGTTTGGATTCGTTTTCTTCCAAACTCTTCCCGAGAGCCTGGAGAGCAGCTTGAACCGCGTCGATCGTTTCGGCGCTGATTTCTGCGTTTTCATCTTCCAAACTTGACGCGGCCTCGTTAAGACGTTCCGTGGCATCGGTCGATGGAACGTGTTCAACAGCATGCGCATCATTCGTCTCATCAGATGCACCAAACATTTGCTTTGCCAATAATAACGCCGCAATCATGTTGGATTCTGAATTTGACATGTCGTCATTTTCAACTGTTTCCAAAACTTGTTCAGTCTGTACCGGTTCCGGATCTGCTGGTGCAGGTGGAATGTAGGTGGGCTGTGGTGAATCTTGTTTGGCAATGGTGGACGTTGCCGCTGCTGCGGCAGAAAACGCATGAGCCAATTCTGGATCAATATTTTGATCATCCTCTACAAATTCCACGGGCCCAGCTTTTGGCTGCTTTTTGGACTGTTTTTTGTTATTCTGTTTCCGGGCAATTGAAGGAGGTGTGTAAACATGAAACTTTGTCTGATGCTGAGCTTGGGGTAATGGTGGCGGAGGAGTTGAATGGGATGTGACTGAGTGATGTTGTCGAAATGCAGAAGAGGTTGATGGAGTGGAAGAGGATGAGTAACTTGTCCGATATGGAGTTGATGGGGCGGATTGGTGGGTACTGGATCGATGAACAGCTGCAGCTGCTGATGAATACGGAGAGTTGTGGAAAACTGACTTTCTCTGCAACATTGGATCGATCTTTGCACCTTGTGACCGCTTTTGTTGCATGTTACTTCGGGTGATGGCCAAAGTTTCTGCAATCGATAGCGACGGTCCCGAATCATCTGAACTATCCTTATGCTGAGTGTGGGTAGTGCGTCGAGTTGATTTGGACGTGGTCTTGCGTGTGTCCACATGGCTATTATCATCGTCCATACTAGAGGTGAGTAATGAAGCCAGCACGGCTTCAATGTTACTCAATTCTGGATCATGCTCTTCATTATTATCGTTAGTAGTCTCATTAGTGTCATTATTGTCGTGGGAGTCGTTCAGTGCAGCACTCAGTTGTCTTGCCAAATCTTCTTCCGCCGAATCCTTGGACTCGGGTTCCGGGGCATTTGTCTCTTGATGGGTTTCAGTCTCCTCCTCTCCGAGTAATTTGTTTAAAAAATCAAAATTCAGCTGCTCTTCATCTTCGCGCGTTTCTTCGGGCTGGCTCGGCTTGTCTTCGTTATTACTCTTGGACGAACCCTCATCCCCATCATTATTGGCCATGGCTAACGCCAGGGCGTTTTGGAAAATGTTGTTGATATTTTCTTGGTCCTCTTCGTGGCCATCTGGTACCAACGAATCAACATTGTTGGGAGAGGCTGACGATGGTGGCTTATCAACCTCTCGGCTCATGGTGTTTTATTTCACGGTGGTTTTTGTTCTTTGCGCTGACGATGGGGTTGAGAAATGTGTCAATAATGAGTCTCCATTGAATAATTTTTGATATGATAGTTCCCGATAACTGGAGATAAAAAAAAAAAAAAAAAAAATCGGGCCTCGGTGACCCGTCCCGGTGATTTGGGACAAAACAAAACTAAAATCCAACCTTCGGACTCAAATGTGCGCATGTGTAGGTGTGGTCATAAGGCCTTATCCCTCCGGAAAGAAGCAAAAAAAGGTGGCTCTGCGAGGCCGTTAGGTAGGTAGTGCTTTTGCTTCTTTTCTAGAAAAGAAGGCCGCCCGCAGGGCACACCGTCCGCCGGAGGGTTGGTTTGCCTCCGGCGGCTTCTTTTTTCTCCGAAAAGAAGCAAAAAAGGTAGCTCTGCGAGGCCATTGCTTTTGTGTCTTGTCTGCTTAAACACCCCTAGGTGGAGAACCATTAAAACTCGTTCTACCAAAACTGGCACATATCACCTCCACTCGCTCCACTAAACCATCCCCTCTTTATAATTAGAACACCTGATGATCAAGGCCAGTCAAATTTAAATGCGGGGTGGCCGTTATTATCTAAACCAAAAACGCCAATCACATCGCTGTGATGGACACTGATAAGGGAAGGGCATCCAAAAGTGGGCCCGATACGTAGGCCATGACGTCGATGCAACCTTAATTTGCCTTTCCCCTCCCTTCGGAGATGGCGGATTAAACGGCCACCCGATGGTGGGGTAAGCGAGCGGATCGGCCCCACAAATGCAACATTGCTGATTTGGAAGTTTATTCTTCCGTGGGACGCGTGTCTCAGACCTCATCATTATAGACTCTACGATTATGAACTACTGTGAAACGCTACGGCACGAATAAACCCTGGTTTGGTCGTGTTTCTCGTCTAATAGGGAAAGTGGCGCGAGTTCCACTTGCTTGTCTTTGCAGCTATCCCTGAGGATCTTGGGCGATTTTCTGGGTAGTTGTGTCAGTTTGAAGAGGTTGGTTGAGTGCGAACAAAGGGTCGAATTGGCATGCGTGTATTTGAAGGTGCAGCTTGATCAAGTTGGTTCAGAGTGTATCATTGCATAAGACCGTGTTTGGGTTTGAATTCGTACTCTGCCGAAAGATTCAAACTCTGTACGCTAGGAACGGGATAGGTGCTGGTCGTTTAGATGCTGCCGGAGAATATAGCTGTATGTAGTTTAGATACATAGGTGCTGTTAGTTGTGCCCTAGGTGTAGCAGTGTGAAACATTTCCCAATACGGTAACCTGGCAGTAGTTGTATGTTTATATAGAAGTCATGGTCGAAAAATTGTCATTTGTTATGCATAATCAAAGTGGAAGTTGTATGAGCGTGATTCGAAAGTGTTTTAAAGTTCATCTGTATGCATATGATATATGCAGCAAATGGTTAATGTGCACATAAGATGTATGCATGGCACAAAGTTTTGTTCAAAACTGTATACAATTGGCCACGTTGGAGCACAAGAGCAAACGTTGTCGACGTTGAAATTTCGAATTATATATTACCAATCAGAAAAATTAGGACTGATTTATCAAAATGAGGAATGATCGAATAAATGCGGGTGAGCGTACCGAAAATGACGTCACTTGATGGCTTGATTGATACCAAGATGCGCCGGCGAACTTGTGGATTGACATTCCATGAACTCATTGAAATCCCGAGATCAAATCCGACCGGAAATAGAAAAAATAACACACCAAAATAGGGCATAACTGCCAATGACCAACCTCCAATTTTTCGAACTGGCCAAAAGATGGATTGTACCAACTCAGTTTCATTCCAATTCATCTTAATTTGCTGAGAGTTAATGCACCTACTGGTGAAAACATTTTCAATATAGCAGCGAAGCGTGTACTGGGTCATCAGGCGAGGCCCCAGAATGCGTTCCTCTCTGTGAACCCATGGCGAGATACTTTCTCGAGTGGCCGCGCTGGGCAAAATTATCGGCGATTTTGGATATTGGCATTTTGAAACAAACTTTCCATAGAACCATAGCGACATGACAAAAGCGTCTTGTTCGCCAGTTAACCACGGCATCTGCAAACTTGGACTCATGGTATAACTTGAAATTTCTTCAACTGACCACATTTTTCGGTTAGTTTTGACGTTTCCGCTAAGATATTCTCATAACGTACAAACGGGGCATTGGACCTTATGACGATCCGGTTTTGAATCATGCCTAAACGTTGAGGTTATTGTATTGCGATATCTGCAGTTCCGTGCTGTCGTGAGTAGGGTGTGATTGAAAGTAAGGATTTATAATGTTTAGACTATGAGCATTGAACTATATTGTGCCTGCTAATATGCAGCTGTTGCAGAATCCGACAGGCATACGCCTTTTATGAGCCGGAAACAGATTTATCAAAAAGCTATATAGAATCGTGTCTTGTGAAAAGGCGGCTCAGTGCCATCAGCAAGTTCCATGAACAAAAATTCACTGTGCGCGGATAGGGCGATTGTCAGTTTACTATTGTATGTAGCTTTCAACATTTCACTGAGTACATTTAAATATGCCAGAATAATAAGCATGCGTTCAGCCCAAAAAATTATACAATCTCTACACTTTGAATTAACATTCCTCGTGTGTGAAGCATTTCGCATTTACAACCACGATGCAACCACACTCTCCGGAACATCAGCAACTTTGCTATTGCATAATCGGATGGCGAACCACCAATGTTTAAAAATTGGTTATGATAACGCCTCCGGTTTTGCTGACTTTTTATACGACTCTATTGGGTGGGTCATGTTCGGTTCAACTTTGTACCCTTACTCAAAAATTAGACGAAGCTGCCTACTCTTTCTATGAACCAACGTCGGATATTTTGAACAACTATTTGGTTGAACCATTCCAAAAGTGACCCAAAAGTGACTCTTGTAGGATGCAAATTGTCGGTTAATTGCCACGTTATAGAATCATCATGTAAAAACTTCATGATGTGATTGTGACAACTTTTGACAGGAACTATTGTTTTAAAACATGACGGCAATTCAGCTTGGTTGTACGCGGAAATCGGTTACGGTAAAAATTGGTAAACTGTTGGTCTGTGCAGTGGAGAGTTGGTTATTTTAACAGAGTGGCCCTAGCGCAAAAATAAACTTTTGGCCAATTTTGTTTATTGAAATGCTCCGAGAAGCATCAACGGAAGGTAAACGCTTTTCCTAATGGTCTCTGGCTTTGTTATTTGATTCATTGAATCGGGCAATCTGAGCACGCGTATTACCAAAGAAAACAGGTACAGCTTTCTGCGAATTGCCCGGTGTGTAAAAGTAGCGCATAGATGTGTACACTAGCTGTGGTTCTGCTCTTGCTTCGATGCGATCAAAACTAATCGCGTTTGCCCTTTGCTTGCTCCAAAAAAACTGCTAAACTCTCACCCGCGACAGTAGGAGCTGGTTAGCGGGTTACCTCCGTGGAAGATGGCAACAGAATCTGCCTCGATAGGGCACTAGTGATGATTTAGAAGACCATGATAATAACAGTCCTTTACATCCTGAGAATAGGCCAACTAGCGCCAGTACCTTTGGAATCTCGAAGACCCAAATCGAAAATAATACCAGAGGGTTTTTGTATCCTGATAATCGGCCAACTAGCGCCGGTAGGCGCTTTTGAGAACTGACCTAAGACACCAAATCGAAGACGATAACAGAGTTTTTTTACACCCTGATAATACGCCAACTAGCGCCGGTAGGCGCCTTTGGAAACTGACCTAAGACACCAAATCGAAGATGATAACAGAGTTTTTTTACATCCTGAGAATACGCCAACTAGCGCCGGTAGGCGCCTTTGGAAACTGAGCTAAGACGCCAAATCGAAGATGATAACAGAGCTTCTTTACACCCTGATAATACGCCAACTAGCGCGGTAGTCGCCTGTGGAAACTGACCAAAACCCCAATCGAAGAGAATAACAGAGCTTCTTTACACCCTGATAATACGCCAACTAGCGCGGTAGTCGCCTGTGGAAACTGACCAAAACCCCAATCGAAGAGAATAACAGAGTTTCTTTCCACCCTGATAATACGCCAACTAGCGCCGGTAGACACCTTTCAAACACCGACGACGAACATAACAGTTGCATCCTAACGTGCAAACTACTGCGTTTCGCATCGAACCGGCCAACACTTCCCACATCCCAGCCTCAACCGCCCTCCGGTGATCCAGTCTACCCGCCGGGGTGTGTAGCCTCCGGCGGCTTCTTTTTTTCTCCGAAAAAGAAGCAAAAAAAGGTAGCTCTGCGAGGCCCCAGGTCATCCTCGAAGAGGACCGCTTTTGCTTCTTTTCTGGAAAAGAAGGCCGCCCGCAGGGCAGACCACACCGCCGGAGGGGGTGCGTAGCCTCCGGCGGCTTCTTTTTTCTCCGAAAAGAAGCAAAAAAGGTGGCTCTGCGAGGCCAGCCTGCCACACTCCGTCCCTGACGCGGATACTGCCGACATCCACTCCGGACAAAACTCCTGCGTCTGCTTACCTAAGCGCCAGCCCTGCCGGAGATTTATATAACCCGGAGCCAAGGGACACAAGGCAAAGTGGGGAAGACAATGTAACGTGGGCGCGCCCGATTAGGCAAAAAATTGCCACTCCCGGAACGGTCCATGCGAGGCCTGGTCGGATCGTCGCCGATTATACGGCTGTCTGACAATCCCCGGCGCCCCGACCTCCAACGGCCGATCGTGATGAGCATGCGCACAGACCCTAGGGCCAATGCCCAGGCTCCTACGGCCCCGTCCTCGTCCTCTGGGGACACCCCCCAGTGGGCCCGACGCCATATTTTATCCGGCTTTCTGCCGCTCGGCGCTCAATGTCTTGTCGATGTGCGAAGCGGGGCTGGTATCATGGGGCTCTATGCATTGTCGATCTTGCCCGAACCGGCACCAGACCAATGTCCAATTGGCCAAAGCTCGCCAAATGAGCCCACAAAAGTCGCACGCGAATGGCCCCGGGCGTGGCCGTGTGGCCACTGCGGCCAGTGCGGCCAGTGGCCCACCGTGCTCGGTGCCCTCTCCATCCCTCTCGACCCCACCGTGCCCGCAAAAAAAGAAACGTCACGTTTCTTTTTCCATGTCACACATTCACAACCCTCCACCCTTGTGCGAACCCCCCTTATATAAGGGCCGCCCGTCCCAGTCCTCCCCTACAGCAACAATGGCGTTCACGTTTAGAGTCTACAACCCCTACGTCACCGCCATCATCGCCACCATCGGCGGCATGATGTTTGGCTTTGACATTTCCTCTGTTTCCGTCTTTGTAAGTGAAAAGGGCTATCTCGACTATTTTGGCACCGATGGCCACATCTCCTCCATCAACCAAGGTGGTATCACCGCCTCCATGGCCGGTGGTTCGTTCTTGGGTTCCCTCGGCTCCGGCTACATCTCCGACAAGCTCGGTCGTAAACCAGTCATCCAGCTCTCCTCCATCATCTGGATGATTGGCGCCGCCATCCAATCCTCCGCCATCAACCAGGCCCAGCTCATCTGCGGCAGACTCATTGCCGGCGTCGCCATCGGCTTCGCCTCCTCCCAGGTCCCCGTCTTTGTCGCAGAACTCTCCCCCAAGGACATTCGTGGCAGACTCGTCGGCATCTTCCAATGGGCCATCACCTGGGGGATCATGATCATGTTTTATATCGGCTATGGCTGCACCAAAATGTCCTATCCTGCCGCGTTCCGTGCGGCATGGGGTATCCAAATGATCCCCGGGTTCCTTCTGCTCCTCGGCACGTTTGTCCTGCCCGAATCCCCCCGTTGGCTCGCCAAAAAGGACCGCTGGGAAGAGGCCATTGAGATCATCTCCAAGGTCCAGGGCGGCGGCGACGTCAACCACCCTCAGGTCCTCGTCGAGGTCGAAGAAATCAAAGAAGTCATCCGCATCGAACGCGAAGCCCGCGGCGTCACAATCTTCTCCCTCTTCAAAAAGGACTCCATCAACCGCACCCTCGTCGGCGTCTGGGGACAAATCTGGCAGCAAATGTGCGGCATGAACGTCATGATGTACTACATTGTCTTCATCTTCATGATGGCCGGCTTCGAAGGCGACGCCGCCCTCGTCTCCTCCTCCATCCAGTACGTCATCAACGTCGTCATGACCGTCCCCGCCCTCCTCTTCATCGACAAATGGGGCCGACGCCCGCTCTTCATCGCCGGCGGCATCATCATGACCATCTGGCTCATGCTCATGGCCATTCTCCTCGGCGTCTTCTCCGATCCCGTCGATCAAGTCGGCGGCAACGACCAAATTAAAATTTTGATCCCAACCGAACACAAAGCCGCATCAAAGGCCGTCATCGCCTGTTCCTACCTCTTCGTCGCAACGTGTAAGTATACCAACCACAACTTTTTTTTTGACCTAAAGACACCAATTACTAACCGATGAATAAATCGCACCCACTTGGGGACCGGGAATGTGGATCTATTGCAGCGAAATCTTCCCTCTTCGTCAAAGAGCGGTTGCAAACGGTCTCTGTGCAGCCTCGAACTGGATTTTCAACTTTGCGTTGGCGCTCTTTGTCCCACCGGCGTTCACGAACATTACTTGGCGCACCTACGTCATGTTTGCGGTATTCTGCTTTGCAATGACTGTGCACGTGTTTTTCCTGTTCCCGGAGACTAAAGGTAAGACGTTGGAGGAAATCGAACAAATGTGGGATGCCAAGATTCCGGCGTGGAGAACGGCTAGCTTCGAGCCACGCAGACCATCAGTCACAGAGATTCAAAACCTCGGCGGAATCTCTGCAATCACGGAGAAGATTCACAAGGAAGTGAATGAGGACGAGCAAGTTGCGCCAACTCACTCCCCAGAGGCTGAAGCTCCGGCCTCTAAGGAACAAGGCGCGAACGCCGTTTGATCCGTCGTGTTTGATCGTATAATTCGTAATAGTAATATGTTAATTGGCCTTTAGACAGCAACCGCGGTGCGGAGATGCGGACGTCGGTTTGCGGAGAACGGAGAACCCAGCTGAGCTCGCACGTTCTCCGCTCGGGATGCCGATATACCGCCGACGACGCACCACACTCTCCGCGAAGCGGAGCTACCTTTTTTTGCTTCTTTTTCGGAGAAAAAAAGAAGCCGCCGGAGGCACCCCAGGGAAAAGAAGCGCATGCCGAGCAGAGGGCTACCCTTTATTGCAAAGCTTCACACTTGTCCTCTTTTCCTCGTTTCCATTCGAGGCATTCCACGGAAACTGGACGGGACGACTACAGTAAGAGTCCTTGGAGAAGACTTTTTCGACTCAATCCTATCATGCTCCTTCAGCTCTCCCATTTCTCTATTCGGCCAGGTCACCCCGACGCCAATTACTTCTTCGTCGGCTCTAAAGCTCTTTCCACCTGACCGCTTTAATCTACCGGAACACATTGTCTATCATCAATCAACGCAACCCCGGCATCACTTGAAAAGCAAGTCGGAGGCATCCACACAATGCTGTCCTGATACGCGCTCGCCTCGCCATGGGCGGCGGTAGAGGCCCAGTATCTATAGGGGGCTACCATTTGAGCCTGTTTCCAGAGTGATCAGCATCAACAATTTTTTTACTTTCATTGGAGTTCCTGCGCTTGATCACTTCCACTCCAATAGAGTACTCACAAGTCCCTGGTACTTTTCCTAGATTACCGACCGGACATGAACCAGATCCGTGCTCCACTCCTCTTCTGGCCCACCCTGATGTTGGGTTTTGATGAGTTCATCTCCCATTAATTTCGTGGGTTTATTATATTTTATTTTATTTCTTATTATTATTTCTTTATTCTATTATAAATATGGAGCACTACTCCCTTATAGTTTAATATCAAGTTTTTA
This sequence comes from Blastobotrys chiropterorum, assembly GCA_030570055.1. Taxonomy (NCBI): domain Eukaryota; kingdom Fungi; phylum Ascomycota; class Dipodascomycetes; order Dipodascales; family Trichomonascaceae; genus Blastobotrys; species Blastobotrys chiropterorum. The sequence goes on from JAJLUK010000027.1 coordinate 121,627, forward strand.
CATCTATATATATTTTAAGTCAACAGATTAAGAGTCACAGTCTAAAGCATTGAGAAGACTATCATGGTGAAGTCTTCTTCTGAGTCCAAGGACGAGAAAACAGTCCAGTCACTTGTTGAAAAGTTCAGTGTAACCAAAGTGTCAAGCACGCAGGAGCTTGAAAACTTTTGTCTTCAAGTGGGAACAAGCCTTCGAAGCCTGGTGTGAACAAGGAAATTTTTGACTGTCCACCTGACAAGTCAGAAACTGAACTGGTAACTCGTACTTGCTCAGACACCACTTTCAGTGAATTAACGGACGCCAAAAGCAGAGGTAAAGAAAAGTCTAACATTGTGTTGGATGGCATCATTTATGATCTTGTAAAAGGACCAGGTGGGAAGTTCTGCGCTGTACGCACTGAAGGTTCAGGAGATTTTGAAGCCAAGTATCTCACTGAAGAAGAAGTACTCCAACATCAACCGTTACTTGAGGAGACTACTTCCAGTACTGAGGAAGCGGAATACGACCAAAGGATTGATATAATCAAAGAGCTAAATACTCGCTTCAAAGGTCAACCTTTTTTCAATTCTTATAAAAAGGATCGTATCTCCACGGCATGTCTAACCTGGGAAAAGGCAGAGAAGTTTTTCTATGACTATTTCGTGTCAGTCTATCTTTGTGCAGCTCCAAGTATCGTCGAAAAGGTGAAAAAGGCGCTGTATCGTGAAGCAGCAGAAAAGGTCTCTGGGGAAACTTTAGTACCTCAAATGTTGAGTAACCTTCATACTATGGCCAAGTCCAGCGTTTCCGACACTTTGCTGAAAAATATTAAGTTCCTCACTGATTATAAGAGTGAAAGGAAGAACGACTTTGAGAACGGGTTGAAAGATGCAGATAAAATAAGAGCAGCGCTTGATCACGTGGAACAATGCCAGGAAAAGAATGACCAAAGTATGAAAATTGCTCTGATTTGTCATGTTTATAAGGAATGGCTTATCTCTTATAGCAGTGCGCAAACTCAAGAAAACCTCACTTTCCGTGAAAGTTTGAAGTCTGCGAATGTTGAGAAGTCGGCCGTAAAGTCCACTGCGATCTACAATGCCCTAGTGCAAGCCTGGAATCATGCTCGTGAATTTTCGGAAAAAATGACACTGTCTGCAGAATTGAACTCTCAAAAAGGATGGAGACAGGAGGAAAGAGCCCTAAGGAAAAGGTACATCAATCGTCAGCTGACTACTGGGGAAATTAACGAGTGCAAATCCAAGGGATATTTCGCCACAGGGGGCCTATTAGATAATACGTCGAAAAGCTTCATTGATGCTAAAACTTTCATCACCAAAAACCAAGGTAGTGAAAGCGACGAAAGGAACAAGAGCACTACTGAGGAAAAGAAAGCCTCATCCGCACCAAAAGGAGGAGCAAATCGTGTACTTGCGAATGTCAGGAATAATGTTAGTCACTGTGTTACTGATGCCATGCAAGACGATGCACTATGGGAAGCATATAACGAACTGGAGAGTGGCTTCTCTGCCTATGAAATAGGCTTGTTAACCATTGATGATCAATTTGGAGACTATGATGCTGAAGTCTCAGTCTCACCGGTGGCGTCGGTTAACAGTGTTTCCAGTTCAAGTGTAGGGAAGACTAGTAAAGATGGCTTGGTTCGAACTAGAGTAGGAGAAGCCTTTCTTGATTCTGGTACCTCACATCATCTCGTCGAAAAACCTAGTATGTTATGGGATCGCGAGATTGTTCCAAGTGAAGAAGGTTTAGAGTTTAACCATCAAGGAACCAGTGTTTTCTCTCGTGTCAGAGGAAGAGTAAAGCTGTGTGAGGTAAATGGCGAGCCTGTATGCTTGGATAATGTCTGGGCTACACCACAATTGCCCGGATTAACCATTGCTGTTAATAAGCTACGACGTGATGGTAGATTTGAGTATCTCTGCACAAATCGTGAACCACTGTCTCTCTTGCTCAAAGTGAGGAGGAGACTGCATTAAAGAGACCGCAAGTCGTGCTAACCACGCGACAAGACTTAGACACAAATTATGAGTATCTGATTTTAGGATCTTATGAGCTTCGTCCATCCGGTTGGTCCTCAGCAGGAATTGGTGGTGTTAACGTAGTAGAGAGTGTGTCACGACGTGATATTGTTATGAAGTCCATCTATAACATTCACAAAATCGGACATGTTAATTTTGGTGAGATTTTGAAGGCTGTGATAGGAAGGATGGTGAAGTTTGGATCGGTGTTAGATGATCCTACTTGTGTCCAGGGTCTTGAAGCTAAGGATTCACTTGTGAAGATTGTGATCGTGGTAAGATTGTGAATGCGTCGTTCAAGCTTAGCGACTATACTGTTAATGCAATCGGTGAACGCGTACATATTGATCTTCACGGACCCATGGCCATGTCCCGCAATGGCTATCGGTTCTTTGCTGTGTGTGTGGATGAGTTTTCTGGGTATCTTTGGACCGTACCCCTACGACACAAGAATGATTTGTTCAAGGTGTTCGTTATTTTGGTGGCGCTCATTCAACAACAGTTTGGTACTCGGGTTAAACAAATTCGCACAGATCATGGTACGGAGTTCAACCAAGTAGAAAAGTTCTGCATTGACAAAGGAATTATTCACACCTACTCCGTTCCTTATGCACATCAACAAAATGGTCGTGCAGAAAGATTGATCCGACACGTTACTACCTTGTGTCGAACAACTCTCCTTAATCTCGGAGAGGACTGTCCTGTGGAGTTATGGAGAGAAGCGTTGCGAATGGCCACGCAGGTCACCAACATGCTGTATGTGCGCAGTGTGTGTGGCGAGAACAAGACGGCCTACGAGGTATTATTCAATCGAAGACCCGACCTGACTCGCTTTCATCCGTTTGGAATTGATTGTGTTGCCTTCGTTCCCCCGGAGCAACAGGGCAAGCCCACCCAAAATCGTGGAGCTGAGTATGGCAAAGATCTTGCTCCTCGCGGACATCGTGCTATCTATTTAGGTGAAGCACCCATTTATACCGGCGGGACAGATGAAATTCGATCACAACAAGGGTCTCTAATCTATAATTTGGACAAGGCAAGATATTCAAGTGGCAGTAAAGGTTCTCGTCCGCCAGCACACTTTTGAGAATCTCAAGGACTATAAGCGCCAGACTAGTGGTAAGGATAATCTCGTGACAGGAACAGTCTTCGAGGTATTATCTATGAATGACAAAGTTTCCCACCCTACCCAGGTTGTAAGTGACAACCGTCCCCCATTCCAATTTCGTCATTATGTTGGCCAGGACGATACCGGAACTGCGGTTTTCTCAGCGCCGCCTAGTGACCAACAATCTGAGGACACACACCCTGACTCTCAGATCTCTACTCGCGTCAAAACACGCACCGCCCGTAACCCTACTCGTGTTTCGTATGCTGACTTGGATGCTTCCACTGATGAGGACGAGGCTGACCCACCTTCGGTTACTCATCAGGAGGAGGAGAGTGAAGGAAGAGATGATCAACCGAGAGATGATTCAGTGGTGGAAGCAGGAGGAGAGCAATGGTCGGTGGAAGAGGCAAATGAAGTCATCGATAGTTTTGCAGATAAGAAGGAATTTTCAAACTCGTTCAAAGATGTTGATCAAGATGTACTAGGAAAACGAAGCGGTATTGGTGTTGGTGTTGGAGGCGTTGCTAAGGCACCACGTAGAAGGTACAGAACAGACGATATCCCATATTTTCAGGATAAGGAGGCTGCAGTTCGTAATTCCAGGAGGAGTATATTTGACAATTCGTTATCGAAGAAGAGGAAGATTGGAGTCAATTTGGTGGCAGTAAATCAATTGAAGATTTTGGGTGTGGATGTGGAAGTTCCAACTGCAGTGTATCAAGCGTTAAATTCATCGTATGCAAGTTATTGGTCAGAGGCAATGGATAGTGAAATGAATTCTCAGTTGGAGAAGAAGGTGTTTGAACCAGTAAAACGGACGGAAGTTAGTAAGGAGGCAACAATTGTGGATACAAGGTGGGTTTTTGCAGTTAAAACTGATTCCAGTGGGTATGTTATCCGATTTAAAGCTCGGTTGGTCGCCAGAGGGTTCACGCAGGTTGAAGAAAAGGATTATGGCGATGTTTATGCGCCAGTGGTTCCTATTGAAGACATTAGAATATTAAATGCGCTAGCGGTTATTAGAAAGATGAAACAAAAGACGCTTGACATCAAGACAGCATTTCTCAACACACCAGTGGATAGAGAAATCTTTATTAAGATGCCAAGGGGAACCAGGGATTTGGATGAAACGGGTATGCCGCAAGTATATCGGGTATTGAGGGCGTTGTATGGATTGAAACAAGCTCCAAAACAATGGTATGATATGTTTATGCAGTTTCTTGAAGAAATCGGTTTCCAAGCGTTGACGAAGAGTGGGAACATTTTGGTTAAGGGTGCAGGAGAAAGTCAAGTCATTATGGCAGTGTACGTGGATGATACTCTTATCATGAGTCAGAATCAGGGGGCTGTGGACATCACCCTGAAGAAGATTCGGGAACGTTTTGAGACAGATGAACCTGGTGATATTAAGAAGTTTTTAGGACTATATTTTCACCAGTCTGAAGATGGATCTAGGATTGAAGCATCGACTTAAGTTGGAAAATGTGCCACCAAGGAAAATTCCCATGTCACCTAGTATTCCACTGTAAACTCCAAAGGATGAGTATGATGCCAGGCCATTGAATGCAGAAGAACACCACAAGTACAGAAGTCTAGTGGGATCATTGAGGTGCCTTATTAGAGTGTTACGCATTGATTTATCCAATGCAGTCAGAAGGCTCTCACATTTTCTACAAAATCCCTTGGTTCATCATTATAAATTGGCGTTAAATGTTTTCGGGTATCTGTGGAGAACGAAAGATTTCAAACTAGTGTATGAGGTTCAACAAGATGAAGATAAACAACCAATTGCTTACGCTGATGCTAGTTTTGCTGTTACAGAAGAACATGAAGCATCAATTAGTGGAGGCATAATCTACTTTGGTGGAGCTCCAATTCATTGGTTCAGCAAGCGACGGCATGTAATCACTAAGAGCACAATGGACGCTGAGCTAGTTGCACTGGACACTGTTTGCACTCAGGTTATTCGGGTAAGGAATTTACTCCGTGAACTAGAATTTCCACTCTCCTATGGAACTCCGATCTATGAAGATAATTCTCCGTTGAGAGAAGCAACCTATAAGGAAGGACCATACAAAGGTTATTCAAACCTTGGAAAGAAATTCTACAATGTTAAAACAGCAGTCAACGATGGAACAATTTCCTTAAGGGAAGTACGTATCAGTGAACAACTGGCTGATTTCTTGACCAAGCCTTTGCCCAACATCAAGTGGAAGTCAATTATGTCTTCTCTGGGTTGTGAAACTTAATGGTCAATGAAAGGAGGAGTGTTGGGTTTTGATGAGTTCATCTCCCATTAATTTCGTGGGTTTATTATATTTTATTTTATTTCTTATTATTAATTTCTTTATTCTATTATAAATATGGAGCACTACTCCCTTATAGTTTAATATCAAGTTTTTACATCTATATATATTTTAAGTCAACACCTGAGAATGACGCAAACTCTCATTCTCTAGCTCAGCCCGTTAGACATATACTTGCTGAATTCAAACAACAAAACTCCAGACTGGATAATGGGTTGTTGAACCAATAATCGGCTACCGTGGGCGCCGTGGAAGAGAACTGATGACTAAAGTTTGCCGTGCTTTGGCCTCAATGATTCTTTCGCCCTCTCAACCAAGTCCTGCCAAAGTCTGAATCGGATTCTGACCCTTCCGCCCAACGCCCATTGATTTTGACGCTTTTTTCCCTGAAGACCCTCAATTCGCTGCTCCTCCACAGTCTACTTCTCGATTACGAACTTTATCGACTGCGCCGTGGGTCGTACTGAGATCCCAGCTGAGATTCGCTCTGCCTCGGACCCTGAATCCGCAACTGGATGTATCTTTGGGTAAGCTCCCTTGGACGAATGATCTCGCCAACCTGCTCCTCTATCATCGTCGTGGAATTGACGAGTCTCCCTGCTGTCATCCCCTTTGTCCTATTCCATCGCGTAACTATAATTTGTCTACTGCAGCTCGATTCCCAACGCGTCCATGAATTCGTTGACATCAAGGAAAATACCATTTACTCAAATCGGACCCCGTTGTTGAATAGGCTTTGCTTGGTTTAGCAGACTAATGCCAGATTTCTACAGCATTGTCCTCCGCGCCGCACAACATGCGGCTAAACTCCTGTAGCTGTATTAATTATATTACAGCCCATTGCCCTTGGAATATATTGATTCTTTGAGCTCTATGAAAAAAAATAAGAGGTACAAGTCAGTAGTGAATTTAGTACTAAAAAGAAGAAAAAAGCGCCATCTTTATAAGGAGAAGAGCCAATTCGATACCAAGGGGAAAGGAGCAGATAACAGAATAGAGTAATATTAAATGTTTATTGACCCCTGCCGACCATACAATTATACGTACAAAACAGTAATATTCTCTCAATGGATCTCCTTTAGTCGATTCGATTTATGTGTCAATCTTTCCTCACGCGTCCTGGTTTGCGCAAACCATGGAATCCAGATAACAGTGATAAAAACCATGGCAGCGTTCCTGTGAAAACTAGACTGGGGCGCGAACAGGTCCGCGAGACTGACGTTTCCGGGAGGTGATAGCTGGCTTGGCTTGCTTCGTAGAGTATTTCGCTGCCGGGATATCAACCATAACAATGCATTATTTAGAGCTCGAGATTACGGATAGTTTCAATTTAAAGTAAATAATAAAATGCCACGCTTGTCTGGTTCTATCGAACTGTGCCATTCGTACGTGGTGAGCTGTAGTTGCCGTTGCCGGTCGGGTCCGGCCGTGTAGAGCTTCTCTTTGCATGCCAGGGGCGCCTGAATAATCACAACTGCAATAAACATTCTAGCTACTTTTACACCTCAACTATACCAACACCATCTGGCAAAACTATTAACTCATGACATCAACCTTTCACGAAGCAAAACTAAAGATGCGTGAGCATATAAAATATTACCAAAGACGACCGTGGTCCCTTCGTGCATCAGGCAGAAGAGAACCTTGCCCTGTTATAAATTTGTAATTCTTGTCGGGATTATCTTTCAAGGTGATGCTTACAGTCGTTCGCTTTTCACGCTGCGCCAGAGGAATCAGGTCGGAAGAATACTTTTCTCCTGGTGGACCAATACCAGGAGAGGAATCGCTTTCACCACTAATCGGGAAGATGTCAAGAGTGGTGGAGCATGTAATTAGCTCGTCCTCTTGTTCCAGCGCAGTGGCATGTTTCTTGCGCACAACGCACTTGTCGAGGACTTCTATGGCATTCTCGTTCCACATGCCTATGTAGAAGACTTCACTCTTCGGTCCCCAACGGCTGAAACAGGGATCCATGTGGGACACTCCGGATCTAATCCCGAGAGAATCACAAATGGATGTGACGCCATCCATCACTTCGCCGTAGATGGAACCGATTCTGGCGCGTTTTTCGCCTTGACGGTCATATACATGGCCGTCAGAGTCGACAAGGCCAGCTAAAAAACACTGGCGAACATCAACTGCTTCAAACGCAAACTCCAAGGGAATGCTTTTGTGTCCATCCTTGTTGAGTTTAAACTTTTTGATCAATTCCCAAAGGGTATTAGGCTTTCCATTGCCGGACACACTGACACTTAAAGCATTGGTCCTCTCGAACTTTTCGTACTCCCATTCAACCTGGTCAATTTGGAGTGTTCCTTCTTTAAGAGCCTTTCTAATACGCTCACATTCCTCTGGCGATTTGGGGATTCTTCTTTTATGAAGCCCCGGAGAAGGGATGTCTCTTGCCCCGAGCCCCAGAGACTTGGCCACTTTAAATATATGGTCTCTCACCTCCTTCTCTTCAGTATTCACAGCAATGGTAGCGCCGGAAACGCTCCCGTCGCCTACGTAGAGGCCGAGATACCAGACGACATCCAAAAAGTCGGCTCGTGATATCTCGGGAGAATACAGCTTGACAAACTCCCACACCTTGTCCGTCGTGTTCTCCACAATGGGGGAGAGAAGTTGGCGCGACTGATAGAAGACGTGGTACTGGGACTGCATAAAGTCGACAACTCGCGGAATCCATAGCATAGGGTCTTTTGCATTGTGCACCTCTTTTTCTTCCAATGCAGCCGTCTTTGCACGGGCTAGATCACCGTGATTGATTTCCGTGAAACGGTGCTCCTCGGTCTTCACGTTACCATCGAGGCTTTTATCATTGTGGCGCAGTCGGAAAAGATTTTTCTCTTTGGGCTCGGAAACAATTGCATGGTATTTGGTCTCAAGCGTAAGTCTTTGCCCGGGGCTTACTTCCAGTTCGTTCCGACCATAGATCGTGTTCTTTCTGTGCTGTGTCACTGCTACCAACGCAAGCGTGTAATCTTTTTGAATTTTGACCGATTCAACTTCTCGCGATTTCCCGTTCTCGCCTGCAATGAACTGGCCCGCCTTCACATCTTTTGCTTCGATATATTTAATTTCACCGCCTTCATGAAGAAGTAGAATCGTGTCGCCTCCCACGGCTCCATAATCATCCTCTCTCATTGTTCTGCGCACTCCATCGGCGTATTGATTCAATGCTTGCCTCTTTCTTTCACGCGAAAGATCTCTCTAAAAAAAATACGGCGTTAGTATTCTCCATCTCAACAATGGCGACTTTTTCTTACTTCATATGGTACTTCCTTTCCATCAGAAGTCACTTCAAATTCATCGTTTGGTGGATTCAATCCAGTCACAACGTTTCCTTTCCTTCCTTTTGATGGTTTTTTGCTTGCTTTTGCTGGTTTTTTCGTAGTCGCGCTGTTGCTTCTCTTTGGCGGCATTTTTGGTTGTTTTTATTTTTATTTTTTTTGGGTGAGGTCCGGCGACGGAACGATATTTATACCCCCAGTGAGGAGCAACATTATTAATAATCAGTCTCAGGTTTACCCATAATAGTAGTGGTTACGCCCAGGTGTTCTCGCTGTTAAAGTTTGGAGGAATTGTTTATCTTTTTGTGGCGTCTGTAGTCTTCAAAATTGAACGAATGGCGATATTTTATGAATGGTTATTACATTTTATATTTCTATAGAAATAATTAAAATTTACCCATCGATTCATGCCGCATCATGTCCAATAGTAAAATTGGAAAAAAGAAATCGGCGTTTCGATCCTTCAAACTTCATTTCAATGAATTCAGCTTGTTGGTGTTGCTCACCTACCATATAGGGCTTGAGATAAAACCCGGATAACTGGGGACGAATTTCAATTTCCCGGTCAGGATTATAATACTGACCCAAGCGCAATGAGTGTTGCAGAATTGGCTCAATATACGGCCCATTAATATCAACCACATAACATTCAATTTCCGAATTGTAATTATTCGCAGGCATGGCTTGGGCTGGTGCTTTAAGTCCTAGGGACTTTGCAAGCCTAACATATCCAGCGCAAACGGCACTGTATTTTGTTTTGAATTGCACGTTGTTATCGTTTCCGGGAATAATAGTTATATCCCTTTTTGCAATTATCCCAGTGGTGTCCACAATACCGCAAAGGATGGCTCTTTTGATTGAAGTTTGTTCATGCGCAAAAAGGGTGGGGAGTGCTTTTGAATCCCCTGACCATATGTTGAAATGAGTTAGTAATGCAAGGAACATGCCGTCGCCACTTCCGGGAACGAGTCTGACATGGTCATCATCGACTTGTTCCACGTGGAGGCCAAACTCAGCAACGTACTCTGCAATTCGACTGGAAACTCTGGCAGAGCTAACGCGCAAGGTCTCCGTGTCATTGACGTCTGTTCCGAGATAGACACCCAAAACATAGGCGAGGTTGGCAGCTTGCTCCATAGTAGTATCGCGGAAATAGCCCCGGATGAACTCAATGAATTTGGTCAATTGACGAGGTGACACGGCAACAAGCAGGCGGGAGTTCCGCTTCTTGGCCTGAGTTTGGGCATCGTATTGAGCAACGGTGATAACCCGGCCGGCTTCAGTTTGATCGACAACGGTGTCGTTCCCGTCGAATGTGATAACTCTCTGCAGACGGCTGCAAATGACACTCATCTGTTCGCGTCGATAGGGCGATGTATTGCCGTTTTGATTGTCGTATTGAATAACATAGAGATAATCACGATGAGTTTGAAGAGTCGCAACCTTTCGTGGTTCCCTGTCATCACCCATGAGATTATCCCCAACAACGACGTTGCGAAGTTGTTTCTCAGTCCCATCAAACATGGTAGCAGCCATGTCCGAGCTGTAACCACCAACTTGACTTTCGGCTTTGACTTTGTTGGTAACGGGTGAATATCGTTTCTAAAAGCAGTTAGTAAATTTGAATGCGATAAGAAATGAACACTTACAGGTTGCTTTTTTTCAGTTTTTTGTCGTTTTGGTATTTTTGGAGGAGGGTTTGGGGTCCTTTTCTTTTTTGCGCACACCATGTTTATTTGTCGACGGATACTTTGCTGCCAGATAAATATCACTCAAGGTTGCCGGTGGAAGAAATGATTCTTGAAAAAATGTTAAAGTTGGAAAAAAAGCTGCCGAAAGTTTGTGCGGGGGTGGTCTGTGCGCTGTCATGCACATTATTGTTGGGGGCCAACATCTTTTCCTACCAAGATCATCAAGAATGCGACAATACAACTTGAAACAAAAGGGGCTGGTGAGAACCGTATTCATGCAATCAATCATCCGAGATGAGGCTACCTGCATCTTGAAAAGATGCCGCCGCACAGGGTGTGGCAGGAATGTGCCAACTTCATGACAATGCTAAACAGAAAATGACACAAACCCGTCAGTTTCAATCCAGGACCTCGAAAATAGTCTTTTTCCTATTACTTGGAAATGTTGAAACTGTAGATGTTGACCAGATTATCCACTCTGGTTCAAATCCCGATCAGAGGCCGAGAAAAAGAAATGCGGCATGCACATCGTGCATATGCATTAAAAATATCAATCAACTTGCATCGGCTCGTAAAAAATGCACAATGGGCATCCGACGTGCATTATTGTCTGAGACACGCAGCCGCTATGTCATAGCGTCGTCAAAGTGTCATACCCTTGGTATATGTGCTTGTTATAGGGGCGCCATAAGAGGACACAGATATATGTAGATTTTAATATTTTCTTCGAGCAAAAGCATTTAGTCACTGCATATAGGTATGTATAAACTGCAATAAGGTGGTGAATATGCCATTCCCATGCATGCTCCATATTTGGTGCACAATGCACGCCACGGGTGAATCCATCCCGTATACGCCGGCACGCTGAATACACACATGACCAAAAAACCTTTACTATGCGACGTGTTGCATTGAGTTGTTGTGATGATTATCATAACGAGTGTAAATTTTATATTTAGCTGCCACGGCACAATTCCGGCAGATATAATTAAGCAAAGTAATCGCTCTTTCTACACAAACGACAATGACAGACCAAGCAGAATCTGACACTGTGCCGGTTTTCGATCGAAAACTCTACACAGAGTACGCAAGAGCGGCGGACAAGCTGTCCATGGATTATAAGTGCAGAATTAACATCCCAGACAGCGATGGCAGTTTCCTGGACTATCAAGAAGACTATTGGAAGGAATTTGGGTTATCTGTTGACTCTGTCAAGTTCGATCGTGACACTGCCAACACCGCCGTAAGCCACATAGGATGTGCTACTGCCATCGGCGTTTATTATCTCAAGCGAAAGGGTTATAAGGGTCCGCCGATAGTTAACGCCAACACTTTTGCCAAACTTGAGGCAGATATGAAAGCCGCATATCTTCCACTCCTCAATCGTGCTTCTGGACGTCCAGACAATTCGACCGATGTGAACCGTGTCTTTGGAAGAATGTTCGATAAAATTCACGAACGCACCAGGTAGGTTGACAAAACTACTTCCCACTACTTTTTGTTTTACACATCCCTTTACTAACTGGCGCTATCAGATCATATACGCCCGCACGCACGGGCCCCATCCGCCCTTATCAAGTATCGGAAAATAATTTTGGCGCCCCTTTCCCTGTTCGACACCTCAACGCCGAACATCGTCACGAGGTCTTTAAGGACGAAACCGTCATCAGCCATTATCGAACCGTCCCAGGTACTTTTGATCACTTGAACCCGACTCAACTCTACGAGGATCCAGTGTTGCTAAATCACCTGAAAAAGATGGTTACTTACCGTCATTCGGATCTGGTAAGCCAGATTTTACCAGATTTGGCGAAAGCAACTGGAACAAGCCAGGAGGATTTGAGACCTGAAGTCTTCAGTGCGGCCATCGAATATATTCAAGAAAAATATGAAAATGCAATGAAGGCGAAAGGGAGAAAAGGTGACGGACGCGGGGCAAGCCCAAATGCTAGCAATTTCTTTGGAATTGTCTTGGGCAATGCCGACGTGGTCACGATTGCAAGTTCGGCAATCGATGGCCACGAAGTGCCTGCTAGGGATCCCAGGTTCCCAATAATCGGCGCCGATGACGACTGGGATTCTCTTTGCTATAAGGAAGTGCATCTAATTATGTGCTATGAGCGTTTGATGGCCTCGTTGATGAACCAAGACGGTCAAGAGGGAAGGATTCTTTGTGGAATGAAGGCCATGCTTGATGCCTCTATGGGTTGGGCACATTGAGAGGGCACCGTTCATGATTTGTTTATCCAGCTAGTTAATGTATTGCTTTTATTGTTTTTTGCGAGTTAGGTGTTGTAAAACATGAGTTGAGGGGTGCACAAGTCTACTGGCTCGTCGATCAATATAGACCGAGGTATTAACTCATATCTCAAGACTAGTATTTATATGCGGCCATTTCCACGTTGACGCCGTAGCATTCTATATACCAACTATTTGATTATACATAGTATTTACACATAAGATGTCTAACCAACTCAATTGCCTATAAAATGGAGGCATATGCACTGCGATCCTTGCGATACAGTAAATATTGCATAGATGCCCGCTATGCATTTGCATATGCTTCTCAAGTCATTAATGCAACAGAAGAAACCACACCTTGAGACATTGTACTACCGAATATTTCAACACCCCCTTTGGAATGGAGGGGGTTTCCTACCATATCGATACGGTTTATCAATTAATTTACTTGTCGAGGACAGTATCTTACCGATGTGCCGTCCGTTGCTGTGGCAACGCGACACACCGGTGCCAGGAAGCCGCATCGGAGCCGGACAACCGCCCCTGTTTCTGCTGTTTCTGAGGTAATAACCCTTCCCCACAATTTCCCGAGATTGTCGAACGGGGATTAATGGGTGATTCAACCAATACGTATTAACAGGTAAGTGAGCACTATGCGATCTATATACTAACTATTCGGTTACGTGTTAACAGTCGTTCTACATTTCGTAAAACTAGTGATGGTCAACTTTCGGAATGGCGACGCTTTTAAATACGCTTCAACATTTAAAGCATTAGCTGCTGCTTTCGAATTGTGCTAACAGTAAAACACACTTCCATCTATAACAGCAACCGCAACAATGAGCACACATGGACCTATTTTAGCTATCAAATTCAACACACACATGTAGGGGAACGGCAAACTCCGTGAGAACTGGAATAGTGATGAGTGCTATTGATCCAGTCAGTACCCTGCCGGGTAGATCCTTCTTCCTGCTGTCATTATCAGCGTTGCTCTGTCTCCCTGGGCACGCCAATCCGAATCCATGCGATCTATGACGTGTCGGTCACATAGCTAGCCTACGCGAAAGTATTATAATTGGCACTGGACGTACTTGTATACCAATGTGGGATCCTATCAGTCGTACGAGGTGCTGGCTGGCTCAAGCTCACCTTGCAGGACCATGCACACTAAACGACAAAGGGGCTGACGCAGTTAAATATATGATTTATCGTTAGTTCATGAAGTTATTTCTGAGGCGATAGGCGGGGTTATTAGCATGTGCAGATACCGTTGTATTCTTTTACTGGCGGAGAAAGAGACTAGAGTCCGAACCTAGTCGGTTTCCCATTGGGCTCGATTTCATATGATCTCGAAGGTTTTCTGTTGGGTAACTTCGAGTAGAGGAACCAAATCGTAGAAGAGCGTGCAACGCTACCTTGCAGAACAAGAGATACCCATTTTGGATCAATGTGAGGATAAACTAAACGTTGAGTTTTCGTCTAGATCCCTGTAAAACTCGGAAATTAGGCGTTCGAGAGGGCTCGCGTGTGATTGTGTAGTGGCTCGCCTGTCACCATTCCTTAGGTATTTCGGCAAACTGGACATCGCATTATACTGCTCTTACTCATCAGCTTACTTTCGACCCCACTTCTCGCAAAGTGCCCGCCCTTGTGGACGACGATGTCACCACTGGCTATTATATGCATAGTCCACGCTGTTGGAAATTTACTGCAGAGAGTCTGGCTCGAAGCTCCACGGACACAAGAATAGTCCCATTGTCCATTGTCAACTTCCCCAGTTGGGCTTGGTATTCAACCGGTCACAGTCTTCCATGAAGGGTTCGTTACCTGGAGAAAACCAGCGAGGCTGCACAGCGACTCATTGATTTGCGTTCTACTCTTTTACCGAAGACAGAGATAACTCTTTTCAAACTTGTAAACAGTTGCTAAAAGAGTATTTTTAATCGAACAACTGACTCTTTTATACACCTAAGCGCCTAGCTTGGCCTTGGAAGTAATCAATACCAGCTAATCGATAGCCACGGGAGCTAAACACGCGAGCAAACAATGTTTAAGTATGGTTTGGTCAGCAGGCTCGAAACATAGATTGTGAACACTTCTATGTTCCCCACAGATCCTCAAAATCGAGCAAATTTCTCAGATTTTGAGCCATTAAATCGAAAAACGCACTCCCGTCTCAAATTAAGCTGTAACTTTGAAGTTCCGGTGGAGAACATTTCCATGGGAGAAAGTTCAGGATTCATGCGAGTCGCTTTTATCCGCGTCACCTGTTCGTCCTTCGCCCGCTCGTTAATTATCTGTGCGATACTAAGTTCTCTGGATCTGCCGTTCCAGCGCAATCTTTGATGTTATAGGGAATCGCGAGGTCGTATATCAAGCTCAAAGAGCCTCGCTATGGCTACTCACGGGCTCAATGCTACGTCTCTCCGTCCTCCTTTCAGAAGAAACCCAGCTCCGACCCTTCTGAAGGAAACCTTGCGGGCCGATGTGGACATTCCTCAGTCACTTATCAAAGCAGTCACCACTTGGGTAATAATACGAGTGTTCCCCTTCACATTGTTTCCAGATATGACAGGCCCTTCATGGGATGAAACAATTGCGCTTTAATCTTTACCGCCCGCGCCGATTCGCCCCAAAACCTAAGCCTCCCATGACTTCCTCAACCAGGTCTCACCCGCCGCGAATTCTCGCCAAAAGCTTCCAAATGTTGACGACATTCCTTTGATCCCGTAGGAAAAGAGATTTTTACTCTCCTGCAACAACGCCTCGAACGACCCTCTCTATTTTTCAATAATTTCAATGAAGAATGGTAAACTTGGAAGCGTCTCATAAACCTTCTAAAGCAAGCATCAATAGCTACTGGCGGCTGCTATCGATTCGTCAACGGAAACCCCCAAACTTGAGGGAATGGAAACAAGCCTTCTTCTAACAGGCCTTGTATTAAAGATGACTCTAAATTTGTCTGCTACATTGAAGGATCACAGATAAGGTCTATCATTCTGTCGCGCGGAATCACCACACCCCTCTGTGGATCAAATACGGCTTGAACAAAAAATAATAATAATAATAATACAGGCACTCTCTCGTTTTCACCGGCGACATCGTGGAACACCCGTTTATGCAAGCGTACATAACTTATTGTGTCCTCGTCCTCGTCCTCGGCGCCACTTGACTTCCTTGAATCTCACCGCCGATGTATCTGTGTCTTGTAACATCTGGGCTGTCTGTTCTTATACAGAACCCTCTGGTTGCTCAGGTTTTAAATAAACTTGGGTTCTCCTCTACCAATTGAGTATATGGCGAAGTTGAGTATGGCAAATTGTAATGGTTTTTATTTGTATTTGAGTAAATTCAGTTGAATAAAGAATAGAATGAAATAAAACCAAAAATAAATTACGACAATTTAGCAATCTATGCACGTCGGTTAGGGTCTCTTGGATAGATAGAGCCGTCCAACGGTTCAGTCCAATCAACGCATTAAACATCGGCGATGGAGTCGGCTGTCGGGGCAACTGGATCCGAGTGGGCCCTCGAAATCTTCGACTAGCGAGGCTTCGTCATACGTTCAAGGATTGCACGAATCGCATGCAAACCTGATTGGCTTTGATATATTTCAAAATGGAAGGAACTGTTAAATATAATCTGTCCATTCTCGTATTAGCGCCTTATCGATATTGGTCTACGGGCCGACTAGGACTCAATTGCTTTCCATTACATCGAGACTCTTAGCTCAATGCTCCACAACGGTCAATTGAACAGTAAAAGTGACCTTGATACAGTGACCCTATTTCCTTGAGGATAGTGGCTTTTTTTATGCGCATACACCACGCGAACAATTCAGAATGAGAATGTAGCGTGGAAACGGCACTAATGTGGCACCAGTCAGCTAGCGACTCTGTGGTTGCTAACTCGGGCTAACGTACAGACCCAAATTTGGCAATGAAACTGAATCGGCCTAGCCTCATTTTTGAGGCATTTCAGCCGCACTTCGGTGGTTATTTATACTCCAGATCCTCAAAACCTTGGCTTCCCCCTCACCCACCTACACAATGTCAAGTGAAAACCTCAAGCGCCAAAAAACTTCTCATCCTCCTTTGGATGGTTATACTTCCAGTGAGGCAAGTGCCAATGAATCGTTGGCGGACGTCCACGCTAAATTGTTAGATGCGCGTGCCCTTCAGTTTGAGGCATCAGATGCCGACGAGTCTGTCTTTGAAGGTGTGCCCGAATTGAATAAGGCAAAGCCTTCTGGGTCGGAGCAAGATACGTCTGCTGAATTGGACCAGGGGGGCACTTCCACTGAAGCAACAGTGAAAAAGATCTCCAGAGACGACAAATACGTCATCGGTCAATACATGGATTTGCTGAACAGAATTTCTGTAAAGTACCTTTGCTTTAGCTCCACACCAGGCGTCCGTCGTGATGATCACCTCAATGTTTACGCCAACCTATTCGGCCTGAAGGTAGATTTGTCTATTTTCGATAGCACATGCTTCTATTTGGTCCGGACTGGAATGTCCTCCGAGATTGAGTATGGCATCTATTGTTTGAAGCGACTTAAACTTCCTATCCCCAGGGGAAAATGCTTTTTCCCGGATCTTAGGAAAGAGACGAAGGCTGCCTATGCTCCATTGTTGTGGCGGCCCAACTCCTTCTCTGAGAAGTATTTTGAGGGTTCGGCCCATGATCAAACTCTTTTTGGCCCAGCATCGGCTGACGACGTGTTTGACGCATTCTTTGACCACATTTTAGAGGAGCAAGTGTAAGTTGGATGATAGTGCTTTTGTTAACGACAGCTAACTCTTTAGGAAACTTGTCAACCCCTCAATTACCGGAAACACCAATTACACATTAGTCGATCGCAGTGGTAAGGGTGAGAAGTTTGAAATGCCACTACACAAATATAAGCCCTACCAAGGACATCATCTCGATCGCTTCAGCCCCGAGGATGGGACCAAGTCCAAGTGTGATGCCAAATCTGGTAAAGGCCACAAATCCCAGAATGTGACCAGGTTAGACAATGGCCAGGAGCCTGAAGATCTCAACGGGTTCCCCTGTTGGAATCATACGGCAGGGCGGGATCGAGGCAAGGCCATCTCTCATTGGGACCTCACAGAGGTTGCGACGGATGAGTACTTGCGCAACATTGTGAACGCCGCTGTCGAATATCGTTTCGGCGATATTCGCCATCACATCCTTCCAGGATTGTTGGCTCTTGATCGCAGTGCTGAGGTGCATGAAGGAACATTGACAAATTTATTTGTCGATTTCCTGAAGGAAAAGCGCCGAAATTCAACGTCCAATCAGAAGATTGGTGAATTTTGCGCTACCGTGGCAGGAGATATTCATGTCCTGTCACTATGCACCACCCTCGACTGGGACGATTGCACTGAGATTCCTCTTCGAAAGAAAAAGAACGGTCCGATCACCCAAATTTCTGGCGGCGGGGATGATGATGCATTGGTCTCAAAGGTGTATCAATCATTCCTCGCCTTTGCAAGAGTGTCAAGGAAAGAAAAGGCGGATGTAAAAACTGCCTTCAACGCGGTTGTACCTAGTAGATAGTGACAAAAATATCTCTCTTTATTCCGGTCATCCGAGTTTTCCATAGTCTAGCAATCATGTTGCCATTTCCAAGTTGCTTGAGTGTGTCATTTCAACAGACGCTACATGAACGAAAGCACACAAACCCAGGCGACACAGGCAGTGAGATTCAAGGTCTCTGTGTGGGCTACGGCACGCGGCCTATGCGTTTGCCGAGTTAATTTCCGAACGGGATTGGCTAGACTAGAGCGACAGTAGGAACGAGATTTAGAACTCTGAAGAAGAAATGAAACACCTGAAGGAACAAGAGGGGGTTGCCTCCAATAGAACGATTTTCTTGAAGCCAGAAAGATTGAGTCAAGAAATCTTCTACATGGAATCTCATTGTAGCCCTCCCAGTTCCGGTTCCTTCGAATGATAAAGGATCAAGCAGAGGAGGAGAAATGCGAAGATTCAGGAAAAAGGTAGCTCTACTACGCGCAGATGGCGTGTACTTTTTCAAGAACCCTCCGGAGGTGTGTAGCCTCTGGCGGCTTCGTTTTGTCCCGAAAAAGAAGCAAAAAAAGGTAGCTCCGCTTCGCGGAGGTCAATCCCAGCGTGTGGTGCGTTGGCGGCAGTGTATCGGATTCCCGAGCGGAGAATGTGCGAGCACTTCAACTAGGTTCTCCGCAAACCGACGTTCACATCTCCGCACCGCGGTTGCTGTTTAAAGGCCAATTAACATATTACTATTACGAATTATATGAATCAAAACAGGACTGATCAAACGGCGTTCGCGCCTTGTTCCTTAGAGGCCGGTGCTTCAGCCTCCGGGGAGTGAGTCGGCGCAACTTGCTCGTCCTCATTCACTTCCTTGTGAATCTTCTCCGTGATTGCAGAGATTCCGCCGAGGTTTTGAATCTCTGTGACAGATGCGTGGCTCAAATCTGGTCCTTCTCCACGCCGGAATCATGGTATCCCACATTATATCTATGCATGCATACATAAGACCAATAGCAAAAGCAACGAAACGTTAAGACTTGAGACCGATGGCCAGTTTTGCATGGGTTGACAGCCAAGGAACGATGGACGCACTCATCTGTCAAGTCTAATCTCAATTGAAATATTAGTTATTTGTCCAGAGCTTCAACGTTTATTCAAAGACGTTTCTCATTTGAATTATTGTTTCTATAACCTTTTGACGATTACCAGAGTTGGGGTAATCACGCGCAGCACACACTTTTTCGCAACACCATTTACCACGTTGTAACACATGGAAATGGTACAATATCATGTACTCGACAACACAATAATCCATATTTTATATTAAATTTTAAACTCTAACGATTAGGCCGAGAGCTCACCTGACCAACCAACCGTCTCGTAGCTGAAGTATAGCGGAAGGGTTTTATCTGGCAAATATCAACAACAAATGCCTTGACAACGGCGTTTTCAAGGAGAGTAGGAAGACTGAGAATCTGCATGTTCTTTAGGTGTGGCATTCCCTTGATTGTTGAGAAGTACCGTTGATAATTATGCCTTACATTTCGAATGCTTACTCAAGTTGTGGTCTCAATGCAGCGTTCAAGATTGAATGTTTTAACTTTGTCGAATAGTTTTGCCACTTTCAGTTCATCAATTGCTAACTTTAGTCTATTCAGTCTTGGTGCAATACGTGTAAACGCATCAATTGTGTCTCTGTCCTCCGACTAAATATTGTAGTATTCTAAAACAGAAAGATTGGGAAAGTACCCATCTTCTCGTGGGCTATACGTTACCAATTCAGCAACAAAAGGTGTGCTCCAAAAATAAAGATTTCTCTGGGCTTTTTAGGAGAATTTATAATGCCCTAAGGGCTCGCCAAATCTCAGGTTCGAAGGTTTGTCCGACCGATGATGTTCCGGGAAGTTTTCCGGCTCTTAGTGAACGTGCACAATTTTTATTCGCAATAAAAATTGTCATAATGATGCGTGGATATTTGCAGACGAGATTGTCCAACAGTCATCCTTTTCGTGATAAGTGATGGGCCGGCAATTACCAAACTTGGGAAAGGAACAGGACGATGAGCATATGCATACCTGTCTGGTAAGGCGTCACTATCACATGGTATAGTCGTGTGACGACGCTTTTAAATTTCAACCGCATCGTGCCTTGCCTTGTTTTCAGCTAACCGTTATGGCCTTGAATGGCAAATTGATCTACGAGTAGCCCGGTGCTTCTGGATAATATCGGGATTTCCCCAGCGAGCGAGAAGAGTGGGATGTTAGGCCTTTCGCGACTTTGTTCAGTTTTGCCATTCACATTTGACGTGGCTAAATATAGTACTGTTGTGCAAGAACTCTGTCTGGCTGCACTGGGGATCGAAGACGCGCGAATACTCCACATGCTGCCATTGATATAACTCTTAACAAGTCCACTGACCGTTACGGCGCTATCTTTGTGCCGGGTACTACTAAACTAAGAAAGATTTCAGGCACCTATATTTCTATTAGTAATGATAGCTGTCTGTTGCCACTCACCCAGTATAAACACGACAGTTGCAAGTGTTGTTAAATGTTGACGTGGTACTGGAAAATAGGCTTTTCTTATTAGCATTTGAAATACCGGTGGTTGTTGACGCTGGAAACTCGCAATAACACAATAAAAGCAATTAACTAGCTAAATAAACAATAACTATACATCAATGGCCCCCTCTCAATGGGCCCAACTCTTTGGGTACTTGCGAGAGGTAGGGGATTTGCGTAATACGATCACGAATTAGTTTCTCTTGTCGGTCTTGATTCAGCAACGAGACCATCATGATTTCATAACACACAATGAGGTACAGTTCCATATAGCAAAGAGAATCCCGATCCTCATCGCTGCCGATTATTGGGAACCTGGGATTCCTAGCGGGCACTTTGAGGCCATCGATTGTCGAACTTGCAATCGTGACCACGTCGGCATTGCCCAAGACAATTCCAAAGAAATTGCTAGCATTTGGGCTTACCCCGCGTGAAGCAGCGTCTTTGGTTCCCGCGCTCATTGGGTTTTCGTATATTTCTTGAATATACTCAATGGCTGCACTGAAAACTTCCGGCCGCAAATCCTCCTGACTCGTTCCAGTTGCCATTTCCAAATCTGGTAAGAGCTTGCTTACCAGGTCCGAATGACGGTAGGTAATCATCTTTTTAAGATGATTGAACAAAACTGGATTCTCATAGAGTTGAGAAGGGTTCAGATGGTCAAAGGTGCCTGGAACAGTTCGATAGTGAGTGACGGTTCCGTCAAAGACCTGCTGTTCGGAGTTGGAGTATCGAGCAGGGAAGGGGGCGCCAAAGTTGTTTTCAGAGACCTGATAAGAGGGGATAGGACCCATGCGTGCAGGCGTATATGACCTGATAGTTCCAGTTAGTAAATGTGGAAACCAAAAAATTTCGTCAACTTACGTATTGCGTTTGTGAATTTTTTCAAACATGTTGTCAAAGACATTTTCAACGTTGGTAGTGTCGTCCGGACGCCCAGAAGGCCGATCGAGGAGAGGAAGGCATGCATCTTTCATATCTTGCCTGAGTTTGGCAAAGATATTGGCGTCACCTGCCACATCTTCCTTGCCCTTCCGCTTGAGAAAATAAACGCCCACTGCAGTGGTACACCCAATGTCGCTGCCGGCGGTGTTGAACGCGTCACGATCGAACTTGACGCCGTTAGCCGATAATCCAAAATCCTTCCAATCGGTGTCTTGACGATCGAGGAAACCGCCACCGTATTGTGGGATATTGATTCTGCACTTATAATCCCTGGACAGCTTGTCCGCCGCTCTTGCGTACGCGCCGTAAAGGTTTTGATCGAAAATCGGCACAGATTCAGCTTGGTCGGTCATTGTTTGTGTAGAAAGGGCGGCTACTTTGCTTATTATATCTGAATGCGGACAGCTAATTAATGCGACTAAAGTTACCCTCACAGAATGACGTTTTGGTCATGCGTGCATACCGATACGACATCAACTGCGCCAAATATGGAGCACGTTTCCGCAGCCAACTTTGTGTCAAACACAACGATGCAGATCGTAGGCCGACGCAAGTTTATTATGCATATGCATGCCGCACTTCGGCGTCTGACCGGGATTTGAACCGGGAATCACAACCCCAAACGGACCAACTCCTACAGCTTTAACATCTCTAAGAATAAAAAATAAGTCTTTTCAAAAACTTTTAAACTGACAGATTTGTGTCATTTCCTGTTTAACATTGTAACAACGTTTGCACATTCCTGCTGCACTCTGTGCGGCGTCACCTTTTCAGCTGCAGCCTCATCTCGGATGATTGATTGCATGAATACGGTTCCCACCAGCCCCTTTGTTTCAAGTTGTTTTGTGGCATTGACAATGTTGTAGGAGAAGATGTTGGTTCCCAAAAATGTGTGCACAGACCACCCTGCACACAAACCTCGGTGACAGTCAACCGTTCCCATTCCACGTTTACTTTTCAAGAACCATTTTTCCAGGCCAACTGTTTTGAGTGATATTTCAATTGTGTATTCATAAACATGGTGTGTGCAAAAAAGAAAAGGACCCCAAACCCTCCTCCAATAAGATCAAAACGACAGAAAACAGAAAACGAACCTGTAAGTCCTGGCTCATCTTATCGCGTTACAATATACTAATTGTTTTAGGAACGATATTCAGCCGTTACCAATAACGTCAAAGCCAAAAGTCAAGTTGGTGGTTACAGCTCGGACATGGCTGTTACCATGTTTGATGGGACTGAGAAACAACTTGGCAAGGTCGTTGTTGGGGATAATCTTATGGGTGATGACAGAGAACCACGAAAGGTTGCGACTGTTCAAACTCATCGCGATTATCTCTATGTCGTTCAGTACGATAATCAAACCCCAGAGCATGTCAATCTACCGGAGCGTCCTAGATTTTGGGGGTTGGAAGATATTGAACCGCCTACCCCATGCGAACAGATGAGTGCCATTTGCAACAGCCTACAGAAAGTTGTATTGTTTGACGAAAACGAGACCGTTGTCGATCAAACTGAAGCCGGCCGGGTTATCACCGTTGCGCAATACGATGCCCAAACTCAGGCCAAGAAGCAGGCCTCCCGCCTGCTCGTTGCCGTGTCGCCACGCCAATTGAACAAATTCATTGAGTTCATCCGGGGCTATTTCCGCGATACTACTATGGAGCAAGCTGCCAACCTCGCCTATGTTTTGGGTGTCTATCTCGGAACAGACGTCAATGACACGGAGACCTTGCGCGTTAGCTCTGCCAGAGTTTCCAACCGAGTTACAGGGTACGCTGCTGAATTCGGCCTTCGCGTGGAACGAGTTGATCGTTACCACGTCAGAATTGTTCCCAAGAGTGATGAGAACGTTCTCAACGAATTGGTGACCCGTTTCAACATGTGGTCAGGGGATTCAAAAACGCTTCCTACTATTTTTGCCCATGAACAAACCTCAATCAAGGAAGCCATCCTTTGCGGTATTGTGGACACCACTGGGGTAATTGCGCATCAGGATAAAACTATTATTCCTGGAGTGGATAACAACGTGCAATTCAAAACAAAATACAGTGCCGTTTGCGCTGGATATGTTAGACTTGCAAAGTCCCTAGGGCTCCAGGCACCTGCCAAAGCCATGCCTGCGAATAATTACAATTCGGAAATTGAATGTTACGTGGTCGATATAAATGGGCCGTGTATTGAGCCAATTCTGAAGCACTCATTGCGCTTGGGTCAGTATTATAATCCTGACCGGCAAATTGAAATTCGTCCCCAGTTATCCGGGTTTTATCTCAAGCCTTATACGGTAAATGGGCAACACCAACAAGCTGAATTCATTGAAATGAAGTTTGAAGGATCGAAACACCGATTCCTTTTTTCCAATTTTACTATTGGACATGATTCGACATGAATCAATGGGTAAATAATTTCTAGTGATTATAAAATGTTGGTAATAATCATAAAATAGCCCTTTACTATCTGGACAGGGCTACAGTTTCATCTGTGAAGTGCCAAACCTTAATGGAGCGAGTTTCGCATAACTATTACTATTCTGGGTAAAATTGAGACATTCACTAGGGGTAAATATCTTTCCGCCGCCGGATTTCTCCAAGCCCAAACATGCCAAAGAAAAGTGCAACTGCGAAAACCAAAAGCAAGGAAAGATGCGAATGGTTTGAATCCAACAAGAGATGAAATTGAAGCATCAATTGAAGATGAAAAAACCCATTGTTGGTACACTATCGCCGTATTTAGTTTCGCGTGCTGTGAACACCGCACTGGAACAAGAGACGAGCCAATTACATGCTCCACCACTCTTGGCATCTTCCCGATTAGCGGACTCCTCTCCTGGTGTTGAAGTGTTCTTCCCTGGTGCCTTTGGCGCAGTGTAAAAAGTGTACGACTGTAAGCATCGTCGATGATCCCGACAAGAATTACAAATTTATAACAGGGCAAGGTTTTCTTCTCGTGCACGAAGAGACCGGGGCCGTCTTTGGTAGTATTTTACACGTCACGCATCTTAGTTTTCATGAAAGACTCCTGTCATGTGTTATTTTTTGGCCAGCTGGTGTTGGTACACTTGAGGTGTAAAAGTAGCTAGAATTTTTATTACAGTTGTGATTATTCAGGGGCCCCTGAAAATCGGCGGCTTTACTCTGTCGGGCCGGTAACGTAACGGATATGACCACTGTTAGAGATTATATCTTCTCACAGCTTAATCTCCAGCACAAGGTGTATATTTCAGAACACAACATCTTACAATTTTTTTATCCATTCTTTTGGTTCTTCAGTATTATATTGTTATACCGCTGCTATTGCTGTATTGTACATATTCCGCCGCCTAGACAGTTGAGCTAACTATTGTGATAGGTAAGTGTTATTATTATAGTTAATAGTATTATATTGTTATACCGCTGCTATTGCTGTATTGTACATATTCCGCCGCCTAGACAGTTGAGCTAACTATTGTGATAGTTGTTTTTCCCTGTTACGCGCTATTATACAGATTTATCGCCAACCAATAACCACCGTGTACGAATTGAATTTAGCTGTGATATGGTGTGATTGGTTGGTTTGATTGATTTTGGTTGATTAAGTTAATTAGTTGTACGTATATCATAGTGAACATATAAACAAAAAAAAAAAAAAAAAATGGAACAATTTCGGAAAAGCCAGCGTGACATGCTAGTCGTTTGAATCCGAGCTATAATCTCATGTGTGATGAGCGCGAAATAATTGTTAGACTTGGTACACGGGAGTTTGCCCGGCAGCAAATAACCTACGAAACTAGCTACCACTGCAGGAAAGGCCAGTCTCGCGGACCTGGTTGTGCTCACTTCCTTCCTCTCAGGAACGTTCCCATGGTTTTTTGTCATTTGGATTACATGCTTTTCTAGGGCGAAAATGCCTAGACCGTCGCATAAGCTCGACAAAAGGATATCCATCGAGAGTATTATTGTTTTGTACGTGTAATTGAACGACGCAAGGCACAGCGCCAATAAACATTTATTATTATACGTTCGTCTCGGCTATTCCTGTGGATTTGGACTCTTTCTTTAGCATTAAATTGGCTATTATTAGCATACCGGGCCCACACTTTTTTATTCATAAAACTCAGAGAATGATACCCAGAGGAAACGAAACTAGAGCTAGATCTTCATATCAGCAGAAAGTGTATGGTGCCAGCGTTAAGCCCACCAAATCACGCAGTCTGTTTAACGATGTAGCTTCAATTCGAAACGTATTTCTCTTAATTTCCAAAGAATTCATGAGAGCTGGGAAGCGAGTCAAACCAGCGCAGTAGACTGACCTTAGGTAAAGCGATGGAGTATGCGAAAGAAGATAACGGCAGAAATAAATAAAAAAAATCATCAATTCCATGGCGATGGTGAAGGGTTAGGTCAGGGACATCAGACCAGAGGAACTCGACAGAGCACACATCCAGTTGAGCAAGTCTCATGGCCGAAGTAGCGCGAATCTCGTTTGAGATTTGAGCATCGACGCGGAGGGCGGACAGATAGAAGCGACAAGTTGAGGTTCTTCAGAGGAAGAGCTTGCACAGGACGTTGCGTGAGAGGTGTAGCGGAAGAGTAATAATCTGGTACAAACTTTGGCGCAACTTGTTTGGGTCTAGTGAATACACCGTAGAATAACCGAGGCGGAAGCACGGTGGTCACCAGTTCCCCTTTAGGGAAAAGGCGTTCAACAGAGTCGGAAATAATAGGTGACCAGACGCGAAAGCGTCTGTTTGAAACGGTTCAGTCAAGCCTCCTCATGTACATCCAGAGAGATTGGCCGCGAGATTATAAGACATGTTCCATGAGTCGAGTGTGTTCAAGAACCATCCCATATCCTCCGGTTTGAAAGTCCGTTTGAATTTTGCAGGCAGACGTTATCAGTCTGAGCTAGAATGCAAGTGTCCTAATCTCAGGGCGGGTCAGAGGGAAGAGTGGAGCGAGGAGTACATTCAGGAAAAAAGACGAGGACCTGAGAGTGCTTTAAAGACAGGAGGTTAGTTGTTGATCAGACCATTGTGGAAATACGGATGGCAGCCATCTCATCGACAATTTGAATTTGGAAATAGTTGCATCACTGGATTCGACCCCTTGATAGCCAAAACACAATCAACTCTCCTAGAATATGTAATAATTGATTGTTCAAGTGCTGATGTTAATTCTGTAATTCCAATTGGGCTTATCACAGCTGTCATCTGTTTTGCCCCTGCAAGTGTTGGGATTCATGAAGTGTAGTCTCCTGTTGAGATCAGAACCAATGTCCGTGTTTATAGTCATCTTCCTCTAGTTCACAACATGTACAACACTTAAATAGTAGTAACGAATTTTGGATAATTCCAATAACACCAATCCCGGATATGACCTTTTGTCGAGTCCCTCTTGAATCGTGCTGAGACATCGTCTTCGGATCCGTATTCGGATCTGTCGCACAGTGTTGGCATCGGGACAGGTCCGGTCGGCTTTACGCTCAAGCTGGCTTTGAAGAACTAAATCCGACAAATGGGTTGACACGAGTAAACCTATCTATGATATCTATACTCAACTTTGATCTACATTACCAATTGCGTGGCCAAGAGGTATTTGGATAATAAACAGTCTATTCGTTTCTTTCCATGGACAAAAAGTGTAGTTAAGACCAAAGTATCCAAAACCGGAATTCAGATTTATGCATGCATACATAAGACCCATAGCAAATCAATGGAACGGTAGGAATTGCGGCCGTGGCCTGTTTTGCGTAGGTTGACAGCCAAATGATGAATGCACTTATCTGTCCCAAGGTCAACTCGCAATTGAAATATCAGTTATTTGTCCAGAGCTTCAACGTTTATTCAAAGACGTTTTCCATTTGAAATATTGTTTTTATAACCTTTTCATGATTACCAGAGTTGTGGGACGCGAACGTGAGTAATCACGCGCAGCACACACTTTGGGTAATTTTTCGAAACGCCATTTACCACGTTGTAACACATGGAAATGGTACGATATCATGTACTCGACAACACAATAGTCCATATTTTATATTAAATTTTAAACTCTAACGAGGGGGCCTGGAACGCACCTGCCCAACCAACCTTATCCTCGCTGAAATGATAACGAAACGGTTTTATCCGGCAAATATCATCAACAAATGCCTTGATAACGGCGTTTTCAAGGAGATCAGGAAGAAACCCGATAATCTGCATGTTTTTTAGGTGTGGCATTCTCTTAATTGTCGAGAGGTATCGTTGATAATTATGCCTTACATTTTGGATGCCAAATCTGTGATACATGTTGTGGTAGTCTTCAATGCTCAGCGTTTCAAGATTGAATGTTTTACCTTTGTCGAATAGTTCTGCCACTTTCGGTTCGCCAATACTCAACTTAATTCTATTCACTCTTGGCGCAATACGTTTAAACGCATCAATTGTGTCACTATCCTCCGACCAAATTTCGTAGCATTCTAAAACAGAAAGGTTGGGGAAGCACCCATCTGCAACGACTCGTGGGATGGGGCCATATGTTATCAATTCTGCAACAGAAGGTGCTGTGCTCACCAGTCCCTCGCTCAACGTATTGTACAGCGTGACTCTGGTCACGGTAGGGGGAAACGTTTTGATACTGAACAACGGGGTGTCTGAGTGACCTTCAAGACTAAAATATTTCAAGTTGCAGCAGCCTTTCAGCTGCTCCCCCAAGTTGTCAAGCCTGAAATTTTCCATCGTTGTGAGCGTAATCTCGATCAAATTGACAGCATTGGAAAAGTCAAATAAAGGAAGGAGTCCAGGCGGTTCGAGCTCAAGAACTGTAAACTTGGATCCAATCTCAATGGAGCCTGGGCTCAGTGTAAACACCGGGTCGCTGAAAAATTTGTTAATTAACATGCGAGCGGAGATTTTTAAGGAAGTTTTATTGACTCGGTCAATAAATTGTTTGAATTCAATTTCCGCAGTGTTAAAATAACTTATATCGAAGGTTTTCAACATGTTGTCCTGGGTCTTTTCAAAATAGTCAAATATGGCGTCAATCAAAGGATCTGAACTTGTAGGCCCTTCAAAGGCGATAGTGGAGACTCTCTTGAGGGCAAAACTTTCAGCGGCCAAGGCTTTTTTAGGATCAGAGTGAAACCCACTGCGTGAACTTTTCCCTTCGCCGCTGATAGAGCCGACCAGAGAGGGAGTTCCCTGCGACCTTTTCCGTAGCACAAAAATCATCGATCCGTCTGATCTTACCCGCAGCACAAAACACATAAACGTTGCAACTACAATGCTGCGGCATGTGAGCCGTATGTTCAGCAATTCTGGCAACCCCAGGTACTCCACTATTATGTCTAATACCTCTAATGGTAAGTTGGTAAACTGTGGCATTGGTGTGGTGTTATGATGTCTGTTCCTCACAAAAATGCCAAAAGAGCATATGCCGCACCAAATTTTGAGGCCGCATATCCGAAATCCCCACTTGCAAAATGGAAAGCCAACAGGGCGTATTACAATTAGTCACCTGAGGATTACAACATCTGCGCTTCATTTGCACCTCTACGTTCTTACTGCCTCAGATTCTTTAGAATCTCTGATTGGGCAACTGATCTTTGTGCTGATGAAACAATGATAAAAGTGCATTCTTAGGTTCAGCTTGTTTTAACACTTCTATTAAGGGAGCCAAGAATTGGAGCTTATGAAAGTGGGTTTGCTTTCGTATGAATGGTAGTTTTACGCGTCACATAACATATTTGGCTCTGTTTAAACGCAATCATCTTTATCCTATGAAGAATTACAAAGGCCAGATTAATTCGTTGTTTCCGAGCATTCCCACATCCTGAACACCGCGCCCAAATCTTATTGCAGCCATTGGCGTGTGCAAAGTCCTCCTGTGATATCTTTATCCGGATATTTACCGTTGGACTAATCCTAATTGGTAGATGTGACGCTTGTAACGCTACTATTTGAGGTTTTTCCAAGGAGTCCTCGTCTTATCAAAGTTGGAAACTTTCGAGACGTGACCGAAAATATTGAACAACTGGGTCCTCTGTGAAAAAGAAAACAATCCCTGGGACAAGTAATGTCTGCTATCCATTACGACGGAGGAACGTACGACTTACTTGCAGAGAGAACACCGAACGAAAAATAAAACAGCACTGTCGAATGATGAATTTGCAACAAGGCCAGCTTCAAAAGGGTCGGCAAGCAATATCTCCTTATTTGTTTACTGCTGTGATTTCCTCGGTCAATATTTTGAACTTTGAAGAGTGTTTACCTGCTTTCATAAACTTCAATACTTGATACTTTGCCGTCTAGATGCAAGATGGTTGTGAAAATTTTCCATTTCCAAATTAACTCTAGTGTATGAGACTGTGTTTTATTCAGGGACCCCTGAGGGAGATATTCTGATCGTGTGAATAGAATGAGCGCGGCTGAACTGCATACACGCGTACACGCGCACTCGCATGTTAGACTTTTTTTTCAATTGAATCTATTCCGTATAAATACCAAACTATAGAGATTATAATTTGTTGTAATTAACTTTGTCATATACCAACTGGTAGCAGAAGAACTCTAAAACCAGAAAACCTACTTTCAAAGCCAGTGAGGAGTCGAAATCAATTTAACTATACTGTATGAGGCAAGTGTCCTGCAGACAGTGGAGATAATCCCGGGTCACCACGGGATGTCGGCGGTGAAATTCAAGTCTCAGTGACGTTGAGGAGCACAATGGTTGACGTTATCGGGAAATCAATGGTTTCATCGGCGACAACGAGAGAGTATGGGAACGTGTGTTACGGACGGGTTTCATCACTCTTGCGCCGGCTCCGTGATGGACCATTTTTTGATCCAGAGAGCGGCAGTGATAGTGGCGATGATTGCAAGCGAGAATACTGGCGAGCGGACTGTACTGGAGTAGGCGGGTGTAGCACGACAGTCGAAATACAGACGGAGAGAGTATGGCGTTACCTAGCAAACAGGATTTGGAGCCATTTTTGATGTAGGGATTGGATAGGGGCTTTGTTCATTGTGGGTTTACCACGGCGATACTACCGAACTTGGACTTTGGAACTTTCCATCACTGATGGTCTAGAGGTGGCTCCAAGGGAGTAGTACTTTCATGTACTGATATGAACATAATCAATACGCTTGCGCTTGAGGGTATACACTTTCAATGTTAGGCTCAGTTGTACAGCATATATGCACATATGCAATGCACATCTCCTTCGTCTTAAGCCGTCTGATACTCGCTAGTGATCATTGATCATTGATGGGCGTCCCATGTATGTGGGGATCTTTCCAATGTATCAGAAGTCTAACTCACGAGATCACACCAAATATGTGCGTAAATCTGGTACTTTCGGGTGCTGAGTGCAAAGTGGCTGAATCCACTCAGACAACGCAGGAGAGTTTGTTCACAAGGGTTTGTTCACACGGATCTTCAGACTGACTCGAAGCCGTGGGACGCAACCAGAAAGCATTGTAGTTGCAGGGAGTGAAGGTAAAGTGCGTAAATTTAATGCAGGCCTATATAGGCTGAGCCAGGGTGTCAATGCTGAAACGCCAAACTGACATTGAAAGAAATGGGCGTCATTCAAAACAGGTCTGAATACTCCTCTTCAAATATGTCTGGGGGGGTTGGTTATTGTGGCTCTTTATGCTAATAACATACTAGTTTGTACGGCCAAACAAGGATACTGAGGAAACTGAGCAGCTTACGGAAGCGTGTAAAAATGTTAAAGATATGTGCTGGGTCGAAATCTCTTGGTACGGCTTACTCGAGACTGACAAACTATCAATATCTGTCCACGGATACATTGACACAATGCACGAATTCACGAGGTTCGTTGCAGTCCGTCAGTACCTCTGCCACCGAACTTGGATCTGGACACTCCTAAATAACCACAGTGCAGCTCAGAAATCTTTAGATCATGGTTGACCAGCCTTTGAAGCTAACCGCGCGGTACACTCAAACGCAGCATACCAAATTCTATGGTATCTGGCAGGTAGTATGGGTTTATAAATTGTCGTTTAAGAGAAGCGACAATTAGAGTATACCGGACTCTGACTGAGCTGGCGGCACTATTTCCAGGAGAGGCCGATTGTCCACTGGAAATGAAATCGTATCAACTGAACTTCGTAGAATGGTATGTTTTCTTTAGTTTCTCGCGGAGCATATAACCGCGCGGTACTAGTCTTTTTTTCAGAAATTACCAACCACAAGATTGGCGATACTTCTGGCGGATCAATGAAACCTTGAAATAGTCGTTGACATAAAAGTAGTTGGCTCTGATAGTACTAAAGATGGTGTGGTACCTTAGCTCAGTTGTCTTCAAGATCAGTTTTGTTAGCAGGAGGCATCCATATCAAGTAGTTTTAGTAGCCGCGTGGCCTAGACACTGATACGGAATGAGGAAGAATGTTGCTCTTGAGACATGCGTCCAAGGGACCAAAATGGTCTTTCCCAACCATGCGAGTAGGGCTCCCCCCAGTTCAGTCGCAATCATACGTACGTTGTCATAGCTTGCCAAACGTTTGCGTCAGAGGTCCCTGGTATCCGAGTAAATTGGTGTGATGATAAAAGAGAACAGTTTGGTCAACCCCATTAAGTACATTGGCCTGAATTGAGCCCGTATCGGGTTCCTTCTCGTCTACCTTCATTTGGCATCACTCACCAGTCCACTGAACCCCTCATCACTAAGAGCAGATCGGAGAAGTATGCTGGCATTAATGTACCTCACACTCCCCTTTTGATTCACCAGGCCGAAGCAAATTATGCTTTGCCGCAACGTCCTCATCCTGCTAACTTCGATGACCCCTGTTCAAACTGGTAACATCAGGATAAAATGACTTGGGTACCGCTAGGGAAGCTCCTAGCGTTTTTAATGATGTGAGACGCTTTCACACTTGCTGTTCAATTAATAAACAAGCTCCCAAAGATGGTGAAGCTTGGAAAGGGTCCACTCCCCGAAGACTACACGCAGTTGTCTCCTCGGAAGCTCGATTTGCGGTCTCAGGAGCTACTCTTTGTAAAGTCGCTAACTGTGACTTGTTGACTGAAGTCTATCATCAGGATCCATAAATATTATTGGTTTGTTGTCATTATAGTGGGTGCTGTGAATCTGAAATAAGGGTAAACTGCTTAGATGGTACGTTGATTGTACCTATAGTCATTGACAATGCACCGCATGCCTTAATCTACGGAAGAGCATTTTCCCTGTCTCTTGTCTTTATGTACTGTGGCCCAGGGATTTTTCAGCTAGCCCACCCGAGCAAAGTGTGACAATAGTCCACTGTTATGTAGTGACGGACGCTGGACGAGGGGCGTTCGTGTAGAACGCTGCAAAGTTCATAATATGATTTCACAGGGTAAACGGGGGGCATGATTTATTGGCATGTATCAACTGCGTTGACCGAGATTTCAATTGAATCTTGCTGTTCCATTCGCTGGATGAATCAGGCACCCAGAAAGTTTAAGGGCGTGGCTCGAGAATTTCCAATCTGGTGTTGCCGCAGTGAAATTGGCCTGGTCAAGTTTCTTGTGACCACGGGCCAAAAAAAGTTGGTTGGCTCATAACTTGTAACATGTTCAACAGCGTCACCATTTCGATAATCACAAGTTTTACAAAATGTAGAACGGTTAATAAGTAAATATGCATATGGATGGTTAGTATACAAGCGCGACAGCGCTCCGAGCTCCGCCAGGTGGCCGTTGAAGGCTGCTCATTGAATATACATAGACGAGATGAAATGTTCGGTTTGACGGGAAATAATCCCTGAAAGACCTGAGAGAGCCTACACATCCTAGATAGTTCATAGATCAGAATCCTACTCTGCTAAACGTGCTCCTCTGCGTGCAGAACGGCTTGGGTCCTTTTTTGCGACATAACATGGGAATTTGTTGCGGGAAGATGCGTACAAAACAGTCCTGCGGTATATTTGATAATTGTGAAAAGGATCTTGAAAGTGGCACATATGCATACGAATATATTTAATACCAATGGAAAATGAATAGCAGATGATATAGCGTTCCTCTCTATGGCGCTTTACATTTGACGGCGAGATTGTAACTCTCTGGTTGCTGAATTGTTTTGGCTTGTGACAAGTATTCCTCGATATAAACTCGCACAGGTAAACCTGTCATGGTGATCCAATTTGGCTTCTCGAGGAGTCTCTCCAGGCCCACGGTTTCAGTAAGGAAAACGACAATAGCAGATTGGCTGTACCTTGATTCACACTGGGAATTGGCAAGGTGGACCTCGGAATGCGGCTAGAAAAACTGATGATATTTGCGCCGGGGCTAGGAAGCAGTGGTGATGAACACTATAATTCAAGTGTTCTTTATAGCGATTTGAGATTGAACATGCCATGGGCGTCAATTTGGCATAGTAACTGCAATTGGCACGCAGAACGTGAGAATCGCGCCTATTCTTCACAGGTTTGCTGGAATTTTAGGTCGGAAGTGCGAATACAGCCAACAGGCAAGTCAGCGGGAAATGAAAGAGGAGGTAAAATATGCAATATTTCAGAAGCGAGGCACCTTACTCAGAACATGAGGAAATGGCATTTATTATCCCGTTAAAACATATAAGGTTTCATTAATGGAATGGTAATGAGCTGATGCGGACGGGTTGCATTTAAATCAGGATCTGTGGGTTAGTACACCAGTCTGTAGTGATCAAACAGCCGATAGACTTTGGCCTCTGTCAACTAGTGTTTACAACACGCCCTCGTGTGGCAAGAATTGCTCCGTTTTAGAAAATATAGGTTTAACTAATGATACGCCAAGACAAATCCAATCATATGCATATGAATACAAGCCTTTTTGGGAGTGTGTTCATATGCATAAGAATACTGTGCACATTCCACGTCCTACGTACCTGCATACATGTAACTGCATAAAACCTTTCTCAAACTTTCCACACAAAATGCCATACTCACTCAATTTCCATTTTGCCAGGACAGTACCAATTGCCCTATAACCAGGGTAAGCAAATCATATTGGATTCTGCGCAAACCATCTCCGGCACTGTGTAACCGGTGTAGAATGCAGGAACAGTTTGTTACTGAAGATGCTTTCAATTCCTATGTTTCCATGATTAAGTTGACCAACCTGTTGGATCAAGATGATTATTCTGCTCGAAAAAATTTTAAACACACTCAACTGTTGGCGTTTAATAATTTTGAAATATTCCCAGGAATTATGAATGCAGTTATTAATGATGTCAAAGTTTACTATGATGTCGTGGCTCCCATTCTTCGAAATACTGGGACTATCCACTATAGTTTCCAAAAAGTGGGCAGTTCATTTTGTGTTTTGATTGGCGAGCAAATTGAACACCTTTTAATGGACACGGCAAATATGTCTTTTGTTTCGGAAGAAAAAGTAGCTGACTATTTTAAAGTTTTTGGGGGCAATTTAGATGTGGATGAAGATAATATCAACGAATTCTTTGATACAAAGGAGTTATTGGAACCTGGTGATTTTACAAGGCAGCCCATAAACTTTTGATTACTATATAGTTATTGACGGTAAAAGGATGCTAATATTCCGTGAGATTAATCAGTGCCGATTCGATCCTATGCGCAAACGATAAATGGATTTAACTCTATGTACCAATAGCATTTTTCAAAAGGTTCATGTTTCCTCATTCAATGGTGACTTTATTCTGTGCCATTCCCAATTAGCCAAGGTCTTGAAGATTTTCCATATCAAATTTTTACACACGAATATAGTTCAATTTAATTCGTCCTTATTCTCGAGTTGTTCAGAAAGATGACACTGTTCAAAATTCTCTTTTTGTATTTTCCTGTCGTAATTTCGCAGGAGATTCTATATGAAATATATAAATGTCAGGTCCGATCACCGTGTGAAAACTAATGTCAAACTTAATTCAAAGCAATGATGACGTGCTTGCAGACACTGAACGTCTTTTGCTCCAACAAAGAATTCATCGCCCCTACGACTGGTGGCAAGTGCATGACTTGATTAGAGTCTGCAAAAATTATTGGGTGAAATTTAATGAGTTCTGTAAAGAAAAGTGACATTTTAAAAGAACCAAAAATGAAATCCGAAATTTGGCCGGAAAAAGCTACAGAGTATATACGGCGGGTGGGGTTTTATACAGTTGGAGGACTCTACAGCAACGACATTTTTTGAATCTCACCAGCTACTGTCAATCAAAGACTTTCGAAGTGCATTTCCTGTTCATATTCTGAAAACAAGTCACAAGCCGCCAAAAGTTGTGATAACAAAGGTCAGCTCGTCCTTTTGGGTTGTTGATACCAATCACCTGGAAAACGCTTTACAAGAACCTAAAACAAAAAAGGCAGTTACTGAAGGACAATTGAAAGCGTATACGACAATGTTTGGTCGTAATACATGCAACTTGGAGGATATTAACGCCGTCAATTTTTTCGAACCGAATCAACTTTTGTTAAGCAAAGACTTTTCGGTTGGCTATGGACCAAATAAATCATCCCGTTATAAGTGTATATGTCTTTCCACAGAGCTTGTCGGTTATTTGAGTGACGTGACTTGTTTATGCATAGAGCTTCTGAATCAACATTAGCTGGGTTTTTTTATACATAACCGAGGCTTGTCCAACGGCTAGCACGCTCTACGACTAGCGTTGTTGGCAAAAGCACGGGTGGTACACAGTGTCCCCCACTACTGTACCACAAAGCTCTGGAAGGATGTGCTTGCGAATGTCGCTAAAGTGATAGTCCACAGCGGCCTTCACAATGTTGCGCAAGTCCACCTTGGTGAGGGATCGGAGTGCCGTGGTAGAATCCTGTCGTGTGATTTCTGGGAACTCATCAACGTTTTCGGGTTCCTGGCCATTGTCTAATCTGTCGCCGCTGCAGAGGGTGGAGCGATGGCAGGGAGTAGCTTTGAACGAGGGGGCTTCAAAAAGTCTCCCGATAGCATTAAGCTCTCCATCCTCACCAATAGGATCGACTAACGTGTAAACGGTGTTTTCAGCAATTTGACAAGTTGTCTTGGCAATCGTTAACAACATATTCGCCCTTCCATTTTTCTTGTTTCTTTTCCATGTAATCGAAGAGTTGATCAAACACGTCGTCAGCCGATGCGTGCCCAAAAATTACTCATTGGCTGCGTCCTCGAAATAATCTTCAGAGGAGGCGTTGGGCCGAGACAACAAAGAAGGGCGAGCCGTATCATTGCGGCAGCTTGTATATAAGATGTAATGCTGTAAGAGCTTGCCAGATCTGAGACATAAGGGCCGTATCCGTCGATGTCATGTTGATCCGATCTCCGCAAAGCGGAGCCACCTTTTTTTGCCTCTTTTCGGAGAAAAAGGCCGCCGGACGCGATGCGACCCTCCGGCGGTTCTAGTGCCCTGCGGGCGGCCTTCTTTTCTAGAAAAGAAGCAAAAGCACTGGCTCACAATCTCTCCGGAACTACCTTTTTGGCTTCTTTCGGAGAAAAAATGGCCAGTCCAAGTCCGATGTATAAATATCTTGGTTAACTTTCCCGTCTAGCTATCGCTCGTGTGTGCATATAGTTCATATAATCTGAAACCGAGACTTGCGGGGAATACCGGTCGGTCTACCGGTCCGACGCGGCTTTGGGTGTCACCAGGGGGCTTAAACATTTGTCTATCCAGCATGTGAGTCCTGGTATGGTCTGTGCATGGACAAATCCCATCTGTTGGGTTTTGATGAGTTCATCTCCCATTAATTTCTTGGGTTTATTATATTTTATTTTATTATCAATTTCTTTTCTATTATAAATATGGAGCACTACTCCCTTATAGTTTAATATCAAGTTTTTACATATATATATATTTCAAGTCAACAATATCCTCATTTTGCGCCGATAACGTTAGCCCAAGTCGCATAATCCAGATAATAAACCAATGCCAGCGCGAGATTGGTATGCGCTGCGTGTGAAACAGCCCTTGTCCGGAGCCAGTGCTTTTGCTTCTTTTCTAGAAAAGAAGGCCGCCCGCAGGGCACACCACACCCCCGGAGGGTTCTGGACCTAGTCGCCTCCGGCGGCTTCTTTTTTCTCCGAAAAGAAGCAAAAAAGGCTGCTCCGCAAAGCGGAGACATTATGTCCGGCTGTCTGGCGATCTGCAATGCCCAGCCGTACAACGCCGGCCAGCCCCACCCTCTCGTTCGCCGAGCCCTCCCTTGCCTATTTGGTCCCCTGGTAAGCCCACATGTTACATCCACCCCCTCTTCCCCTCCCCATCGTTGTCTATATATAATCCCATCCCCAGACCGGCTATCATATTGTACAGACACAACCCCGCCACTCCCACCGGCCCGACGTGGCGGTGCGTTGGGTCCGTGGCTGCTTCCACTATTACAAAACAGGTATATTGACTATTACAACACTGTCTACGCAGACTCCGCGTGTCGCTTCTCGCCCTTGTCTTCGAACGATGGCAGCGCCATGCCGCCGGTCGCCTTAATGTCGTTGACGGATGGGCGACGCGGCTCAAAGCTGCCCGTTCTCCACGCGGGAATCTTCTCTTCCCAGATTTGTTCAATCTCTTCAAGCGTCTTGCCCTTCGTCTCTGGGAAGAGCAAAAACACGTGCACGGTCATGGCGAAACAGAACACTGCGAACATTACGTATGTCTTCCACGTAATGTTCGTGAACGCAGGTGGGACGAACAGCGCCAACGCAAAGTTGAAAATCCAGTTCGCTCCAGCACAGAGACCATTCGCAACCGCTCTTTGACGAAGAGGGAAGATCTCGCTACAATAGATCCACATCCCCGGTCCCCAAGTGGGTGCAACATCATGATTTGTTAGTAATTGAAGTCTTTAAAGGAAAAAAAAAAAGTTGTGGTTGGTATACTTACAGGTTGCGACGAAAAGATAGGAACACGAGATGACGGCCTTTGACACAGCCTTATTTTCTGCTGGGATTTTAATTCTAATTTGATCGTTGCCGTTAACGGAGTCGACAGGGACGGAATAGGAGCCGAGGAGGGCGGCCATGATGACGAGCCAGATGGTCATGATGATGCCGCCGGAGATGAAGAGGGGACGACGGCCCCACTTGTCGATGAAGAGGAGGGCGGGGATGGTCATGACCATGTTGATGACGTATTGGATGGAGGAGGAGACGAGGGTGGTGTTGCCTTCGAAGCCGGCCATGGAGAACATGTACACAATGTAGTACATCATGACGTTCATTCCGCACATTTGCTGCCAGATTTGGCCCCAGACGCCGACCATGGTGCGGTTGATGGAGTCCTTTTTGAAGAGGGAGAGGATTGTGACGCCCTTGGCCTCGCGTTCGATGCGGATGACTTCCTTGATTTCTTCGACCTCGACGAGGACTTGTGGGTGGTTGACGTCGCCGTCGCCTTGGACCTTGGAGATGACCTCGATGGCCTCTTCCCAGCGGTCCTTTTTGGCGAGCCAACGGGGGGATTCGGGGAGAATCATGGTGCCGAGGAAGAGAATAAGTCCCGGCACCATTTGGATGCCCCAGGCGGTGCGGAAGGCGGCGGGATAGGACATGTGGGTGCAGCCAAAGGAGATGTAAAACATGATCATGATACCCCAGGTGACGGCCCATTGGAAGATACCGACGAGACGGCCACGAATGTTCTTTGGCGAAAGCTCGGCAATGTAGACGGGCACTTGGGAGGAGGCAAAGCCAATGGCCCAGCCGGCGATAAACCGACCGCAGATGAGCTGGGCTTGGTTGATGGAGGAGCATTGGATGGCGGCGCCAATCATCCAAATGACGGCGGCGGTCTGGATGATTGGACGACGGCCGAAGCGATCAGAAAGATAGCCGGACACGAGGGAGCCGAGGAAGGAGCCGCCGGGCATGGACGCGGTGATGCCACCTTGGTTGATGGAGGAGATTTGACCGTCGGTACCAAAATACTCGAGGTAGCCCTTTTCGCCGACAAAGGAGGACACGGAGGAAATGTCAAAACCAAACATCATACCACCGATGGTGGCGATGAAGGCGGTGACGTATGGGTTGTATACTTTAAATGCCATGGTGGGTGGATGGGGGGGGAGAAAAAGAGCGAGATTGGTCTTATAAAGGGCAACAAAGGAGGGGATTTTTGTTTTCTCTCGAATATTTTCTTTTTTTATCACAGGTAACGGTGTTATGCGCGTGCCGCTGGAACATTTTCCCAATGGGGTAATTTTTTGTATGCATTGGTTGCGGTTGCCCCGAGCGGGGTGGGGGTGGGTATTTTTGAATTTGGCCAAAGTCTCTGGTATGAAGAGAGGTGGTTATTTTTTTTGCCTTTTGGTTTGATACTTATAAGCAGGTTGTTATTTGCTCGATCAGAGTCTGGGAATCTTGCTGATCGTTCAGCCGGGTAAGTGGATGGCTGAGACGTTGTGTCCCAATGTGGAGCACCCCACCACCCCACCTTCCGGATGCGGGGCGCAGGCGGCGACGGCACCGGAGATGTTCGGGGGGAGAGGGCCGGATAAAATGGGTGCCGTGGATACGCATGACGTGGACTGAGACATGTGCGAATTAACTCCGGCGGGGTTCGCGGGGGAGCACGGGGCAGGATGGGGTGACTTTGGAGCCAATTTTTAAGCTCGGACTGCTCGGGGCGAAGCCCCGCGACCTTTTTTTGCTTCTTTTTCGGAGAAAAAAAAGAAGCCGCCGGAGGCCGCCGACTTCCGCATTCCACACACATCCAGGGTTACATTGGGGCCGGGATGCTACCCAATGCGGTCGATCCTGTAGGGCTGGAAGTCGGACCGAGCTGATTTGCGGGCAGAAACTGGCAAAACGGCCGTTGAGTTGTGGGGTTTAGGGTTGTGAGGAGGGCGAGTTCGCAGTGCAGATCTGTACACTTTAATTTTAAGGTTCAGATAGGGCTGTGCGCAGGCGACCGTTGAAAGTTTATGCCAGATTGGAACCGGGACCATGGCAGGGGTTGGAGATGGCATAATGCGGTGTTTGTGACCAAACAGATCCTCTCCACTTTAGCGGTGGTTTAGGAGCGAGGTCACGTGACTCGGCTTTCTTTTTTTTTTCATTCAATTGAAGTTATTCCATATAAATACCAAACTATAGAAATCATTGTAATCTGCCATATTTAACTTCATCATATACCCAATTGATAGCAAAAGAAGAACCCTGGAAATTTTTTTTTTTTTTTTTTTTTTTTTTTTTTTTTTTTTCATTCAATTGAATTTATTCCATATAAATACCAAACTATAGAAATCATTATAATCTGCCATATTTAACTTCATCATATACTCAATTGATAGCAAAAGAAGAACCCTGAATTTGTGGCTAGTGAGTGGCTGAGGATCTAATCAGGCTTGTTCTGCAACACCTCAAGTACGGTCATACCTACAGGGTAACACTTTCTCTCGTTCGATCGGATATAGTTAAGCCTGTAAGGGCCATATTCAGTAGCGCGGTCGGAGACGACG
Source organism: Blastobotrys chiropterorum (assembly GCA_030570055.1). NCBI lineage: Eukaryota > Fungi > Ascomycota > Dipodascomycetes > Dipodascales > Trichomonascaceae > Blastobotrys > Blastobotrys chiropterorum. Next base: position 162,688 of record JAJLUK010000027.1, read on the forward strand.
CGCGAATGGATGGTACTGTACTTTTTAATTTTTCGATCGCGCGCAAATTTTAAAAAATTAAATATTAATTAATTATATTGCAAAAATCGACCTCGGAGAGGATTGAACTCTCGATCTTGCGATTAACAGTCGCACGCCTTAACCAGCTTGGCCACGAAGTCTTGGGATGTCAATCGTTTCCCATTCCATCTGTCACGTGATAGTATTTAATTTGGAGGGAAAAAAAAAAAAAATTTTGGCGGGCGAAATGGGTCAATGAATCTTCGTTCCTTTTCCGGGGTGAGTTTTAGTGAGTATTTTACGAGTCTCACACTGTTCACGTATAAGTGATCGTGCGTAAATGCATTTCTCATCCTAGTCCTTCATTGAATTTAGCTGTGATATGGTGTGATTGGTTGGTTTGATTGATTTTGGTTGATTAAGTTAATTAGT
>JAJLUK010000028.1:7753-36742 GCA_030570055.1 Blastobotrys chiropterorum
TTTTTTTTTTTTTTTTTTTTTTTTTTTTTTTGGTTTATAATCTTTCACCTACATATGCACATAAGACCCTCTGCCAGACATAACTCATAACCGACATAGCGTTAATCCTTGAGACCAGATTGTTCAGGCTTGAACCACTGTTCACGTAAAATTCCCCATACTGAGTTGGCTAACTGGGTGGCTCGAGGCCCGGACGTGGCATGGGCTTCAATATATACTTTAAGCTTAGGCTCAGTGCCGCTGCCTCGAGCTGTAAAGACAATCCCTTCGCTCGGCTGCCCATTACTCAACCTCACAGTGATCATTTGAACTGATGATGATACAGGAAGTAATGGTTTGTGGTCAACCGTCTGGGTATCATAGCCAATAGTCAAATCTCTCCAACTTTCCACATTGTATGGCCCAATGGTATGTGGGTAGGGACTACCCAATCCGCGAATGTAATCAAACACACTATCAGTGATCGTTGGGTCAGCAGCAACGTAGTAGGAATTCTTTTCCGAAAAGTGGCCAACTCTATCATACAACTCGTACATCTTCTTCAACCCATTGGTATTGTTGTACGCCCATTCCATTGCCATCTGGATGAACACATAGGCAGCTGAAATCCCGTCCTTATCATGAACCACAGGGAACATGTATCCAATGGCTTCTTCGTATCCAAACGGTACATCATATCCTTCAGCTTCTAGTTCAATCGCCCGGTTTCCAATCCACTTAAACCCTGTCAATGTATCTTCCCATTTGAACCCTTCTCTGGAAGAAAGGTGCTTGAGGAATTCACTTGAAACTGTGGAGTTTAATAACGCGAGCTTGCTGAGGTCATGATTTGGTTCCAGTTTGTACTTCTGCACCATATAATCACCAAACAAACTGCCAATCTGGTTACCTGTCAGTTGGGTCCATTGGCCATCATTTTTCACAGCAGCCACAAACCGATCAGCATCTGGATCATTGGCAAGAACCAGCTCAATGTTATGTTTATCTGCGGTTTCAATGGCTAAATCTAGTGCACCCTGTTCTTCTGGGTTCGGAAAGGCGACAGTGGGAAATTCCGGATCTGGCTTGGACTGTTCATGGACCACAACAACTTGTTCATTGGACAGGCCCAACATCTCCGCAGCCCGCAAAAAGGCTGGTAGCCCCACACCATGCATCGGCGTGTACACCAGTTTGAAATCCAGAGAGATGCGTTCAATCTTGCCCAACTTGTCTTCCAACTCCTGGTAATAAGCCTGCTGTACCCTGACCTTGGCGGAAGCGTCAATGTTTTCTGATTCGTTTAGAATGTTACAGTCCCAGCTCCATGGGATCAAATTCTCTTCAATAGACTGTGCAATTCCGGTGTCGTGAGGCGGAATGATCTGGCAGCCATTGGACCAATAAACTTTATACCCATTATCCGCAGCTGGGTTGTGGCTGGCAGTGATCATGATACCGCAAGAGGCCTTCAACTGATCTACAGCAAACGGCACTAACGGAGTGTGAATCAATCCGAATCGATACACCTTAAATCCCAATTGGGCAAATGCCAAAGCAGTCAATTCGGCGAACCTCTCAGAGTTGTATCTGTGATCATGGCCGACAACGACGCCCCGTTCTGTGGCTGTCGGCACGTTCTTTTGGACGTATTTTGCAAGTCCCTGGGATGCTTGCAACACAGTAACATCGTTCATTCGGCTGAACCCGCCTTCCATTCTCGCTCGCAGACCAGCAGTACCAAACTGAATTCTGCTGCTTAATCGCTTGTCTAGTTCTTGGTAATTCTTATCATCGTACAACTTTTGAATCTCGGCCAGGGTAGTCTCATTCTACAGTATTTGATTAGTCGTTACCCAGTCGATGAGACTACTTACAAGTCTACGCATCATCCTGCATACTTACGGTGTCAATACTCATCCAGGCTTGGAATAGCTTTTCAATATCATCCATTTTGAAGTAGTCTTGTGATAAAGGTTGTATGTGACGATCGGACATCAAAGTTATCGTATAAAAAGGCATGCTGATCCGCCGGCATCCGTCGGCCGAAGCCAGTAGCAGACATGCATCGATCAGAACTGTAGAACCTGTAGGACTTTGAACAGCTGAGACACACCTAAAGCTTTAATATAATTGATATTTGACAAGTTGCTGTAAACCGCAGCGTGCGTGTTCGGGACCGTCTTTTTTGGAAAAGAAGCAAAAACACTAAAATATCGCTGTTTTGCACTTAATTCGGAACTCTCCAAATAGATTGAGCAGTATGCTTTTCTCTAGAAAGTACTTCTACTGCTGATTCGTAGACAGCCTCAGACCAACGTTACGGGCATAATTAGTATAAATTAGTCTAAAATTACAATAAATCATCTTCGAGCTCTTTGGCAAACTCGTCTTCATCGTAGCCTTCGATTTCAGAAGACACTGGGTCCTCTCCTTCTCCGACCTTGGTGCGTTTACTAGTCCCATCTGTATCATTCTCATCACGACTCCGCTTTTTGGATTCCGTGTCGTCATCAGAACCGTCATCTCCGGTCTCGTCGTCATTGTTATCGTCATCTCCGTCGTCATCGTCATCATCAGAAGAGGCCATGAAATCTTCAACCTCCTTGTCAATTTCGTCCCAGTCGACATCACCCTGGTTCAAAGATTGCATAAACTTTTCAGTGTCCAAATCATCATCATCGTTGTCATTATCGTTGGTCTTTTCATCATTGATAAAGTCAAAGTTTTCATCCTTCACGACGTGCAAACGATAATCATCTTCTGGCACTCGTTTCCAATCGGATATACAGGCAAAAACCCAATCGGTCAAAACAATGTTAATATTTGGATAGGCAGCTGCCTGTTGGACCTTCTTAGTTCCTGTCTTGGGCGCAATGACATGGGTCACAGTGTCAACAAAATCTGCAACGACCACGGCGCCAAAACTTCGAACCCATTGAACAATATCTGCAGAGTCCAAATTCGTTCCCAACGGTAAAACACCCGAAAATAAAAACACACAGCCCTTAAAGACCTGCTTTTTGATCTTTGGAATGATTTCATTAGTGTCCGGTTCAGCTGCTTGTTTGTCAAATTCCTTATAAAATTCTGAGTGGACTCGTTTCAATGCAAGTTCCAGCTTGGGTAGCTCCTTGTCGTTATCCACTAGGATATGTTTTTGATGGTGATGATGGTCATGAGGGTTGTGATTTTGCTGATCATTATTGTTGTTTGTGTCATTGTTAGTCTTATCTTCTGATTCTTCATCTTCACTTTCTTCAAGATCTTTTTGTAATTTGGCTAATGGTCTTTCTGCTTGCTGTTGTTCCAGTAATTCTACCCGTTCATCTGCTTGAGCCTGTAGGAGTTCTGGATTATCTTCACCAATTTTAACTAATTGGTCTACCGGGGAACCAGCATTTTCATCTTGCGACTGTTGTTGCTGATCCTCTTCCTTGCCCTTATTGTTACTATCATCTCTGTTCTCCAAATCTTTCGGATTAACGGATTTTTGCTCGTTTTGTTTATCGTTCGATTTGTTATTAATTGTCGGTTCAATCAGACCGGTCCGCTGTGGCAAAAAGCTCGAGTTGATATCTCCAATGCCAACGAAAAAGTTGTACGGAATGACGCGAATCAGATTAGAACTCCACTTCCACACATCCCCGCGGTCGTCAATGATGGCGACCATCGATGTAGAAACGGGGAAAAGCCGCTTGAGAGATTTTTGCACCAAACTGCCACTTTCGTCCCTACTCAATATTCGATCGCCAAAAAACTTGCCGTCTGGATCGATAATGCTGGCAATAGCCTTTGCATACGACTTTGTGGCCATTGTATAAACATGCATTTCATAAATCTCCGCCATGCTCTCCAAAAACGCCTGTAGTCCCGGTCGCACTTTGACGTAATATGCACACATGGTGGTGGCCTGTGGCGCATCCTTGACTGATGGGTGGGGTATTATTTTCTCTTCCAAGTTGAACGATTTCACATCTTTCACCGCCTCATGGTTCGGATTTGACTCGTCTCGCATCCATTCACCAATTGTCGGGTCAACTGCTGCATGGATGACTGTCTGATCCAGGTCAACGACCAAAATCAGTTTCCGCTCATTCAGTAATCGTTCGGAGGACGTTTTTTCTATCCTTTCCGCTTCGCCGCGAGATACTTTGAGACCGCTTGTATCGTGGGCCATGGATATTGGTGCTCTATCCTTATTGCTGAATTCTGTATAGTCCTGTTGGTCTAGCGACGCCCCACAAATAGCACACAGTCCGCCATACTGCACCGAATGCGTGCACGGCTCAATTAGACTGACCACTTGGGATTTGGCCTCCTTCACCTCGTCCCCGACCTGCACAAACCACTCTTCAATCCGTCCATCGACGGGGCTCTCAAACGTCGAGTGGAACTCTTTGTGGACTTTATCATTGTTCTCTCCTTCTTCCACTTCGTGCCAGTACTTGTACCGTAGAATTGGCGTGTGCTTGCTCACCGACACACCAGCCGGAGCGAGAATTGCAGTCACGGTGATGGGGAAGAGGGTCGATTGGGGCAAATTTACATTTGTCGGCTCAATCATCGTATATCAAAACGCGTGTCGTTGCTAGGTCCCTTTCTGTGGAGAGAGAATTGTCTGATGCGACGCTTGTCAAGCTGCGTTGATTCAAGCGTTGGGACAAAAGACAAAACGAGTGATTTGCGCGTAATTTTGTTTTGCGCGTGACCAGATGTGGCTTAGCGATTCGGGACGGGGAATAGCACGGACCACGATACAGCTGCGGCCAGTACTTAATCCTCGATTAGCTGCACTTATGCCATTCTGAGAGTGAGTCTCAGTAAGACTCAAATACATATGCTTACGAGTGTCTGTATATTTCACAATGGCTTTGACATATTTTCCGTCTTTCTGATCTCATCCGGAAAGTGTAAACAGTAGAATTATGGAAATAATCGGTTGACCAATTCGGAGCGCGATGCGTCCGCCGAGCTTCTATCGAGGAGGCATTTGCAAAAAAAGACCTCGCCAAGAGACACACTACCTTCGGGATAATGCGTGTTTTGTTTTACTTTTGGCAAAGACAAACGTGAAACGGCTACTAAACTTGACAGATCCAGCTATGGTTCGGAAAAATTCGACCGTTTAATGGAGGCCAAAATTTGATGTTAATCTTCATGTTAAATACAATTCTAAAAATACATTAATTAAAGATATACCGTTTACTGTCCCAATTGATAATACCGGAGTCTCGAAGGCCGTCACTTTTTTGGGCACCCCTCCTTTGGACGCTTGCAAAAGCGGCGTCAAATTCATGATCTATTAATTCATTACCGGTTAAACGCTCAGACTCTGTTGGATCCTTTCCCTCCTCTTCTTTCTTCATTTCTTCCAAGCGTCTCTGCTTCTTTTCGCGACGTTCATTCAAATCGATACGTCTCTTGGCATAGTCCACGACATTAAAACGCTTGCTAGTGGTTTTGACGCCAAAGGGATCGTATTTATTACGTTCTGACGTTGTCATAGTGGCAGTAGCAGTTGAACTTTGGGATGTGCTTGTGGCTTTTATCACATTCCCTCCGAGAGAGATTTTCAGCGATAACTTTTTAGGCTTTTCCTCCGGCTGAGCAGGAGTGCTGGTCGGCGAAAGCGAGGGTTCATCCTGTGTGGATGTTGTTGGCTTTTTGTTAAATGATGGTAAACTCATTACAACTGGTGGCTCGTCTTCTTCTTCTTCTTCCTCCTCTTCTTCATCCTTCCCTCGGTTAACCTCATCCTTCGGTTCCACTTTCTTGTCTTCAGTCATGTCATCCTCCGGTTTCGGTTTCTCTTCAGCAGTTTTTTCATCAACTTTTCTGTCAAGCTCGACTTCAACAAGCTCTTCGTCATCTTTCATCTCAATATCATCATCTTCCTGCACCAAACTATCATCGCCGACTCTGACTGTCTCCGTGAGCCTTCGCAAGGCTTCCTCAGCTAGTCTTCCTTCTTGTACTATTTTTTCACGCAATTGACGTGGGTCGGTCACTCGTTTCGTGTATTGTGGACTGGCCATGAAAGTATGATCAGGGGGGAAGCTCGGCATCCATGACGGAACATGTGCACCAGGTTTCTTTTTGTTCGGAACTAATTGATTCAAGGACGACGAAGGTGTGTTAAAGAATGGTTTGGCTTCCTCAGAAATAGCCTCTTCCGTAGGGTCAACTCGTAATTGGTTCAATGCATCGACATAGCGCGATTTAAGGTCCTTCTGATTCTCCAAATCCGTTACTCGAATCCCTGTGAACCGTAGCAGCATTGCCACATCGGTTATTGACGGATTATGCCTTCTTTGAATCCCACTAAGTTTATGTAACCGCGAACATAACTCCATTAGGTGCTCCTCTGCTAATATGCTTATATAGTCGTATGATTCTCGGCTGGCATGGATCCCTGCCGACCCCAAAATTGCTGCAATGGCGCGTTGAAAAATTACTTGCATGTTATCCAGCCTTGACCCTGTATCTACAGGCTCGCGATCAAGTAGCATACATGCTCGTCGACTCAATTTCCCCTCGCCTCCATTTTCGTCCTTATTTTGCGGGATTTCGTCTTTTTCCGCAGGCTTGATTGCTTTCTCTTTACTCGTGTCATTCTCAGTAGTTGTCATTTGAGACTCTATCTTCCAAAATAAATAAATAAAACGTAAACTGCCCGGTTCCTCCTCGTATTCGCAAACAGATCGGTCCCCCTTATCGTTCGCAAAATGCAAATATTCAATAGAATTTTAACCAACTCTGCCCTGTGTCCTCAGTACAAATCGTTCGGGGTACTCTGCTTTTGTTGAAATGTTTTCCTCCCATCGGCCCTTGTTGCTGTGGTAACCAAAAAACGCCACTGTACGTGCGGCGGATGCGGCTAAAAGTACGTATACGTACGTACGAATAATAGATTGAATATCATTTTTGTAAAATCAGTTGAGGTTTAGCGAGGAGAAAAATGAATAGTGATCATACCATAAGCATGCTTTTACGTTTTAAAACGTTGGTTCTATTAGCTTCTATACAACACTTCATTGCATATATCGAGAAGCAATTAACTATTTGCTTTTGTCAGCTTCTTTCTCGATATTGATTCTACGTTCAATTGATTCCTTAGTGTAAATTTTTCCTGGGTTCAGCAACTCATGTGGATCGAGAGCGAGTTTAATTGTCCTCATAAGACCAATGGCATCAGACCCGAGCTCATCAGCCAAATAGTCCAGTTTACCAGCACCAACGCCATGCTCACCAGTGCAGGTTCCTTCGAGCGCGAGGCCATTGTAAACGATATTCTTGGCCACCTTCTTGACCATATCCTTGTCATCGTCAGTGTACATAATACTGGCATGGAAGTTACCATCACCAACGTGGCCAAGAGCGGATCCTAGGATTTTGCTATCGACAATGTCCTTCTTAGTAGCGAGCACTAGGTCGGCCAACTTTGACATTGGGACAGCAACGTCTGTAGAATAGACTTTGCTATTGGCTGGTGCCAATGCCAGTAAACTCCATAGGGCCTCCTTTCTAGCTGCCCAGATCTGATGCTCTTCTTCCTTAGTCGAGGCAAAATCAAAACTACTGCTGCCATGGTTTTGAGCAAGTTTTCGAGTTTGTTCAATCTGCTCATCCACATACTGGTGAGTTCCAGAAAACTTGAAGAACAAGGTGGGCTTTTCTTCGTACTTTCTGGCTGTGTACCCGGCTTCATTAACTGCCCACATTTGCACGTCATCCATCAATTCAACTGCATGGACTGGGATCCCCGCTCTAATAACGTCAATGGCGGTGCTGGTAGCATCTCTCACAGTGGGGAATGCACAGGTGGCCACCGTGGTGCGCTCGGGGACAACTTCCAACTTTACAGTAATCTCGGTGATCAAGCCCAAGGTGCCTTCTGAACCACTAAACAGATGGTTAAGATTGTATCCTGCCGAACTCTTACGCGGACGTTGTTTGGTCTTGAGAATGGTACCGTCGGCTAACACTACTGTCAAGTTGACCACATGGTTACGCATCGGACCATACTTAACACAGTTTGTACCAGAACATGAAGTAGAAACCATTCCACCAATCTTGGCAGTTGGACCGGGGTCAACTGCGAAAAAGAGTCCAGTTCCTTCCAACTGTTTGTTCAAATCCATCCATCCCACAGCAGGTTGTACAGTGCAATCCATATCATCGGGCCTAATTTCCAAAATCTTATCCATGTTACTAAAGTCAATGCAAATGCCGCCAAACGATGCACTAAAGTTACCTTCCAAGCTTGATCCACCGGAAAATCCAATCATTGGTAGTTTGTACCTGTGACAAACTTTTGCAATTTCAGACACCTCCTCCGTACTATTCGGATAGGCAATTGCAATTGGCATCGTCTCGCAATTATACGTTGACCACTCTGAATACCCATGACGCTTCAAATCCTCGTCATCTGTAGAAACTCCGTCTTCCCCAAGGATCCGTTTCAACTCGGGTAATGCTCGATTGAACTCCTCCTTGCCACCATACTTCTGCTGTACGAGCTCCCGATCAATGGACTCAGATCGCTTCTTTTCGATTACCTGTGTGAGTGTTATTTCTGGCTTTTCATAGTATTTTTTGGCCAAATAGAATGATGCTCCGGCTGCTATGATTGAGCTCCCCAGTGTCACGCCGAGTGAGCTGGATCGTGCCCCATTTCCAGAGCTTAAATTTGACGCGTACCTGCGTGTTCCGGGGATACCTCGTCTACAAAGTCTACTGGAGAATCTAAAAAGCATGGTTGTCTCGATGGACGTAGATTTCCGGTCCACGCTTATAACGTTAATTCGGAGGTGTGGGGGTCCCCGCCGACTTCCGCGTCAGAAGCGGTGACCGATATCGGCTAAAACGGTGAACCAGCAGAGCTCTAGCTGGCCTACTCTCTCTTTCCATATTGACAAGAACAAGATAAAACGAGCACAATTGCGTTTTAGAAAAGACTACTGACTGCTTCTCAGATAGCGAAGACTTCACTAAATCCAGCTGAATGGCCATACCACATTTAAATGTGATGTATTGTTCCAATTTTTTTAATAAGTTTCCAGGCTTGGGGGCTGTTGTCAATATATCTGCTTGAAGGACAGAATCCTTATCCCTCAGAATATATCATACCGGTTATCCGTGCGAGGGAAAACGTATGTATACTGCGAGAGACCAGAGAGTATGAATATTATCGTGTGGATTAAAAGTGTGTTATGAACCTACTTTATTTGTTTACTTGTTATATGGCATATATCAGTTGAGCAAATGAGGAAGCAAAGTGAAAAAACCGCTTCCATCAATGGTTTATGTGGTCGCCGTCTTGTTATTACACTCGATGTGCTTTGCAGAGACGAATTACTCGTCAAGGTATGCATATAATGTTGGCATTACTCGTCAAGATATAATGTTGACAATAGCAAAGCAAAATATAGCAGGAATAGGTTTCCTTTTAGACTTAAGATTAGGTTATTAGACTTGTGGAGGGAAATCCCTATTGGGCATAATAACTCTAATCCTAAAATGGCCGCAACCGTCACTACGGGCGACGTGAGATTAGTTCACTTTTGGTATCCGTATCAAACCGCTCGGAAATTGTTCTATGCGTACGCATAACTCGTGGCCAATCTTGTTAGCCATATTCATATGAATTTTTGATACGTCTTACATCTTACCTTGATCTTGTAGAGGATATGCATATGCATATGCTTTTCCCTAAAGCATTTGCACGAGATCAAACAAAAGGAAGCAAAAATAGCTCTCAGTCGTAAACTTGTATAGTTATAGTCTAATTAAATAATGCTTACACAAGGCTATCCAATAGGGCTTCGACTGCGCCCTGAACATTTCCGCCGCTTCTTCTAAGCGCACGCACATTGCGATCAAAATCATGGAATCCTAGCTCATTAAGCTGTCTCAGCTGTGATTCGTAGCGTTCCTCAGGTGGTCGAGTGTCTTCCGGCTCCTGCTGCTGTGGCGCACCGCCTCCCATCATGGCCGAAAGAAACGATGGATCGAACATAGGGTTCGCTCCTTGGCCCTGCCCCCCGGCACCTAAAAGTGCGCTAAACGGATTTTGATTATTGCCATCAGCGGCTGGTCCACCTGACTCTCCTGCTCCCGCACCGGCGCCACCAGCACCAGCACCGCCACCAGCACCAGCACCGCCACCAGCACCTAACAGCGCTGCAAATGGGTTTTGTGCGGCAGCACCTGCAGAGTTCGCATTACCACCGCTAGTATTATTATTATTCGCTTCACCACCGGGGGCAGGGAAATTGCTGTTCCCACCACCAGCACCACCAGCTCCGGATAATTGACCCATGGCCTGCTGCATTTGAACCATTTGGCGCAACATTTGCGGGTTAGTGAGCATATTTCTGAAATGTTCTGTTTGCATCAATTCACGGAATTGTGGGCCCATATTCCGCAATTGAGGATTCGAATTGATCATTTGGTCCACCATGGCAGGGTTTGAGAGCATCTCCCTCAAAGCCTCTTGGAATTGTGGCTGCTCCATCATCGACAGCATTGCTTCTGGGTTCATTTGGCCCATACCACCGTCGGGACCAAACATGCTGGCGCTTGGTAATTGGGCCAATCCGGCGTATCGTGCACCTGTGAGATCCGCCAAAATGTTACCGGAGCCTTGTCCCGCGGCAATGTTGGATGGGACCTGAGAGGAGGCGGAATTAGAAGTGTTGTCTGACGATGGCGTGGAAGTGGCGGCATTTGCTGCCTGTCCAGTTGATGGTGCCGCTCCTTTCACTAAATGCACTGTAGTTCCAGCCTTGATGTTATATGACCCCACGGTCTCAGTGTCCTTCAACACTCTACCAGAATAGATGAGTCGTTGTCGCTCTACCGCAATTTCAGACCGTTCAGCGATAATGGTCTTCAAATCCTTGATGGTAGCCTCGGTAGACACCTCTACCTCAAACCTTTGGTCTGACGATGACCTAGACGGAGGTTAGCATCGCAACAAAATCCTCAACGCCGTCAAACTCACTTGATAGTTACGCTGATTGTATCCGACATGTTATAGTACCTTTAATCAACTGCGGTGATGGATGGATATGGAACTTTATGGAGCTTTCCCACCTTTCATCCCAACGGCATCCCGACCATCACAAAGTCACAAACATGATTCAAAAATAGCGCAGCATCGCAAGCACTTGAGCCCCTAATATTCAATTGGGCTTGCTCCATGAGATAAGCTTGTCCAATTATCGGCCCGTAAACTCATCTCATCGCAAGTAAAACTACAGCTAAATGGGAATATTAAAAATGGCTGGTTCGTCATGGGGGACCCAAAACAAAAAAGAATCCGAGGCGTTTCGTTTGTGTCCAAACGCGTGAAACGCGGAGATCGAGAGAGGGCCTATTTCTGATTACCCAGGACAATCGGCCACGAAACATTTATAAGACGCCTGTGTAGGTTCAACAAATGAGATTGAGAGACCTTGTTTCGATATTTTCGGTTGACGTCCTAGACTCAAGACTAGAGCCTCCAAGCGATGAAAAGAAGAGGCAACAGACGATATTCAAAGCCGGACCAGCGCGCTGGCGGACACCGGAGTTTTACATCTATGCGGTCATTTTTGCAATTGCTGTGCCACTGATGTTTAAAGCTGCACTGGACAGCAGCCGCGTGGACAATCCAAATTTTGCGAAGTATTCCGACTTATTAGAGCCGGGCTGGATGTTTGGCCGTCTGGTGGATAATTCAGATGCCCAATACTCCGGGTTTCGAAACAACTTCCCATACTTAGTGGCGGTTATATTGGTCCATGTTGCATCCCGTCGCCTGTGTTGCGGCGTGTTTGATGTTGACAAGATTAATTTTGATATCGGATTTGCAATTGTGTTTTTGTCAGGGCTGTACGGTCTTGGTATGGTGAAGATTGTGCTCATTTTGGTCATGAACTATTATATTTCACGGATTGAAGATCGGCGGGTTGCGTACACTCTGACATGGGTCTTTGGGATTGCAATTCTATTTGCTAATGAACTCACCGAGGGCTACCCATTGAAATTGGTTCACCCATCGTTGGAGGTTTATGATGACCAATACGGCGGATTGATGAAACGGTGGGATGTCAATTTCAACTTCACAATGCTGAGAATGGTGAGTTTTAATATCGATTATTTTCAAGCCAAGGACAAGGTTAAACCAGACTTATCCTCTCCCGAACGGGCGAGAATCGGTACGCCTCTGGAACTATCCAAATACTCATTCAGAAATTACCTTGCCTACGCCATCTACTCCCCGCTATACATTGCCGGACCAATCCTCACGTTTAATGACTTTATTCGACAATCTGAGTACACGCTGCCATCAGTCAATTCAAAGGCAATTTGGAGATATGCAGTGAGATTTGTCTTTTGTCTATTAACTATGGAAACTCTGTTACATTTCACATATGTGGTTGCCATTTCCCAACGGCGGGCATGGGATGGAGATAGTCCGTTTCAAATCAGCATGATTGCGCTATTCAATTTGAATGTCATTTGGCTCAAACTTCTCCTACCATGGAGACTTTTCAGACTCTGGGCGTTGTTGGATGGAATTGATGCGCCCGAGAATATGGTCCGATGCGTCAACAACAATTACTCGGCCTTATCGTTTTGGAGGGCCTGGCACCGAAGTTACAACCGTTGGATTACGAGGTATGTCTACATTCCATTGGGAGGATCCAAACGGCCAATTGTCAACTCCCTTATTGTCTTTACGTTTGTTGCAATCTGGCATGATATACAACTACACTTGTTGTTTTGGGGATGGCTAGTGGTCATCTTCATACTTCCCGAAGTCGCAGCTGCATTAATCTTCCCCAAGAAGACCTGGGGCGATAGGCCAATATATCGGCATTTATGCGCGGTTGGAGCAGTTGCAAATATTTGGATGATGATGATTGCAAATTTGATTGGCTTCTGCGTCCAACTCGATGGAATGAAACAAATGCTTCATGACATGGTGATGACAGCTCAAGGATTACAATACATTATCATATCAACGTGTTGTCTGTTTGTCGGAGCCCAGGCGATGTTTGAATTCCGCGAACGTGAAAAACGAATGGGTATTGATATGCGATGCTAAATGAGTTTGTGGCTTTCTTTTGTTCTACTATCTATGCATTTTTTTGAATTCACGAGGGGAGATAAAATCCTTTCGTTTACCCTGGAAGATTCCTATTTTTTTCTGTTTGGCTGTTTTTTCTAATTGTCTAAACAACTCTTCGTTCCCATTAAATTCTGACCCAACTTTACCTTCATAAACCACGGCCCATCCGTTTTTTAGCATCTCCGCACTAACATTTTTGCGGCCAAGCCACGTCCATACTGTGGCATCTCCTATGGTTCGTTGGTATTGGTCTCGTGATAACGGCATTACTTTAACTTTTTTACCTAATAATGTACTTCTAAGCCATTGCAACGCCTCACCAGACCACTCCTGTGCTGGTTTCCCAAAATGTGCACATTCCGGAGCATCAATCCCACACAGTCTGATGTGAATAGTCTCATCACTCAGACCTCGTTGATTCACTGGAGGAGCATGTCGTAACCAACCCCAACCCATAAACATTCCGCCGGGAGTATGATAAAACCGAAAGTTATCGGCATCACCGACAGAAATCACCCTTCCAACCATTTTGCGCCGTTTAAAAAAGTAATCAGGGACTTTTCTTGAGTTTGGAATGCGTCGAAAATACATTCGATAGAGGTAGAAAGTCCCAATGCATGTTGTGGTTAGTACTGTAGTTGGAAAGAGGACCTGTGGACTGAAGTATGACAGTTTAGGACGAGATTTCTCGTCTTGATCTTTATTATTTACCATTTGATCGGGTTCTGATCAAAATGGCTCCTGATTTGTGTCTGATTGAACTGTGGAAATGAAAACGCGGTTCACGCTATTCCGGTCACATGACTTGAATCACGTGATATTCACAACTCGAGAAAGGATAGAATGCCTGGAGAAAGATGGCAGAGCTTGCTTGCAGGGTGCTTGCCTCACAATGAGAGCGTTACTGCCATTGTATTATTTATCTTCCGTATTTTTGACGCTGAGACGAGGAAGTACATGGTGCTGGGTTCCTACAGAACACCAGAAGGGACAGAATTATTTTGGCATAGGAATGGTTTGGAACTTTCGTTTTCTATTGGAATGTGGTTTCCACAGATGATGCAGATGTTAATTTCAACCATTCGAACGAACCCTGTTTGCCATTCAATGGCTTGAAATAGAAGAAAATACTGACAAGGATAAACTTATTTTGGCGAATCGTAAAACCTTAATAACCGATCCAATGAAATGTAGCATTTGTTTCAATCGATTTTATATAATATGTATTAGGCATTAACCGCTGATCTTGACGATGCATGAAAAACACCATTGCGGCTCGTTGAACTCTGGCTCATCACATATGCCAGATGCCACAAATTATTGATCTGCCACCTGAAGTGTTATGGGGGTGGTTTTGGATTATTGCGGTTTTCTTCAGGTGCTACCACTCAGAGCGGCGTGCCTAACATTCAGTCAGGCGATAGAAGCGTATATGAGGTTTTCACTCACTATTTCAAGACGCGGCGTATTACTGTGGTGTGAACGCCACTCCTTACAATTTGTAAAAGCCACTAAACTGGGGACCTCTGAAGATGAACAGAAAAGATGGGTTTCTTCCTTCGGAATATCAATTCATCTGCCTCGGCAGCCCTGGTGAGTGTTATTCCCGGACTCTGCCCCAATTCGAAACGTTCGCCCATTCAACGCCAAATTTACTGCCGTATTTGATAAACTCGATAAGGTGGGTCAAAACATGCAGAATAATGAGATTACTGTGCAATTTCCTGGTGCGGTCATGTACCACCTGGCTGAGTCAGTTTCGGTAATAAACCGTGTGTTGGAGGCTCTCGATCTCGCTGAAAGCAGTCTTATTTCTTTCAGCCATATTGTCCTCCCACCCCAAATTGGCCGATTGGAAGTAGTACTTCAAATAAGCAATGTGGTTCCCGGAATGTCGAAAATACCCATACTAAATATGGTATTCGAGAATAAGACGGGGGTTCGCGATAAACATTCCGTTCTGGAATTGGTACATTTGAAGTGGGTGCTGATATGCGCAAGACGTCTCTTGAATCGACCCAATCTGTAGTTCCCTGGTTAATTGAACTACGCGTTCATGTAGACCGTAGCCATGTGCAGCACCTAGATCTTTTGCAAACGGAATATTTTAAGAACTGTGGTATTAAAAGACTTAAAATAACAGTGAGTAATTCGCAACTGCTTACGAATAGCTATGTATTACCGCGTCTTTACGAACAAAAGCATCTCAGGTTCCAGAGAACTCATTTTATATCATAAATACACGGAAAAGGTGAAATCTATCATGAAAGAGTTCATGGACAGGTTTAATGCACGTGGCCACTCAAAACCCTATATCCGGACCGCATTTAATGATTATGAGATAGAGGTTAACAAGACGATTGACCATGGTCAGTAATGTGATATGCGTATCTAATTGCCACCAACTAGAATGGATAATAAAGGTATAGCAAAGTGATAAGTTAGAGGAGTAATAATGCATCAATAAAAAGTACGTCCGAGACGATTCTACGCACATGTTTCATTTCATTCCCTCTGATACAAGCAACGTACCCACTTTTGGTTGGCTAGAAACCTGAGAATATCAGTTATGGTTACGTTTTCTTGCCGATCATCGGTTCAGCCGTACGCCCCCTGTCAATCAGGTAAATTTCCCCGGGACACGAGAGTCGTTTATCGATCGTAGGCAAGAGCAAATAGGAACGGATCTGCAGAACCTGCAAGGCAGATATTTTCATGGCGACTTGTCGCCTGTGGCCGCCTTCGTGGAATTTGACGAATGGTGAGGGGGTCCAGATGGACATATGCCGGCACAGTTAAGGAAATTGGTGCAAAGTTCGTCAATAGAATCACTTCCACGGAATAAGTCAAGATTACAGTTTTTGTCGAAAAGTTCGGGGTATATCGTGGATCCGCAAAATCAAGGGTGATCGGAATAGATGCTGAGGTCTCATAATGGCCATCCTCCGCAGGGATGTTCCACTGAAGCTTGGAAACATCAAGTTTTCTTTGAATTAGAACGGTTGACGTAGTGTTCGTTCGCGAGCGTAGTTTATAGATTATGCTTTTAACCTGTGGCGGTGGTGGTGCTCTGCCTCCATTTGAAGGGGAAAATTGAATGTACAAGTCGACAGTGGAGCTGGTCGCTGATGTCACGGGTAGCCCTATTGGGCCAGGGATATTTAATTGGATATTTCCATACTCTCGCTTCCTGAGTATTGTGCCGCCTGTCTGGAGTTTTTTCGTTGTGTGAAAATCGAGCTTGGAAGAGGAGTGATTACCGTTTGGAATCATTACCGTGATGTCCGTTTTAGCCTCCATAATGGAATTGTCCTCCTTGATAAGACGCGCTCGGATATAATAAACAATTTGATGGCACTCAGATATAAAAGTCGGTGGCAATGATTCACTTTCATCCTGGCTTGTATCAACTAAAAGGAACGAGAAGGGGAAGTTGTAGACATAGCCGTATTCAAATTTTCGGTTTGTCGGGTAGGTCTCTAGTGGGATTACGTGGTTGGTTATAGCTCTCTTGTACAGCACTCGGTTCATATTGGACTCATACAACACCAAATCTACGCCAATCCCTTGAAACTGCAGCCCATCCTCATCTCTGGAGCAAATTTCAATACACCCGTGAACCACGTCGCCAATTCCGAAAGCATAATCCAGATATCCGTGACCAAAGTTCAACGATATGACTCTTTTCTTCCTCCGGCCAGCTGCATCAATCGCCACCTTTTTACCTTCCACGCTGTAATCAGGTAGAACGCTAATCTCCTGTTCACGATATTTCGGCGGCTTGGGAAGCATTACTATGAAGAATAGAGCAATAAAAGCTCCAGTGGATATAGAATATTTGCTGCTTATATATAGGGGCTACGTGATCACTGAAACAAAAACATCTCAGCTGGAGCGGCTGAGAGGTGCTCTCAAAAGTGTATACATACGTCGAGAAATCTAGATTTGATCCGCGGGATATTATCATTTGATTGTGCTGATCGGTCGACTCCGACCCCGTTCCCCAGCTTCTCCGCCCACCTTTATTTTTAACTGTTCATAGAATTCGTGCTCTTGCCTTTTTATTTTAAACTTATCTTTCTTTACATCTTCAGTATAGAATCAGAAAGGTTGTCTTGTTCCCGCTCAACTCTGACCTGATCGACACGGTTAAAGTGTCGGGCTCGGCCACCCGCTCGGCGATCCTAGGCGATCTGATGACCCATTCTGGTTGGGCGAGGTTCCAGAGCAACGGCGGGAGACTCATAGCAGTGGATTTATTGTTTCTTTTTTTTTTTTTTTTTTGTTATTGTTGTTGGCCTTCAAAGGGCGAATAGCGGGGCACGTACTATGTGGGCCCATACCAATTGGGTGGAGGTTTGAGCACAACCTTTCATCAATTTGAATGTGAGCTACATACGCATATACCTATTGGCGAGTTCTTCAGTTGCATATTTACGACCAATTCAAAGGCTAGTTTATATACATGCTTCTAAGATCGTTGTATGAATATATGAGCATTGTGTTTGGCAAGTATTTCCTGTTCACACGCGGAGTCTTGCACCTTAACAAATAAGATACACTTTGACCCTCTAAATTCTATACGAATCTTTTGCTCCCTATCACTATTTATCGAGTTGCTTTAACAGAAATGTGCATATTCACTATGTTCTGTTT
Source organism: Blastobotrys chiropterorum (assembly GCA_030570055.1). NCBI lineage: Eukaryota > Fungi > Ascomycota > Dipodascomycetes > Dipodascales > Trichomonascaceae > Blastobotrys > Blastobotrys chiropterorum. Next base: position 25,512 of record JAJLUK010000028.1, read on the forward strand.
CATACCTGTGTTAATATCTAAAGCAGGAACCAGGAATATCCAGAAACGTACTTGATTCTCATGGTAACTATCACGCCAATAATATACTAACGCATCCGGATCTTCCGGATTGACTTCTTTCACACGTGTAATGATCGATATGCTTTATCCAAACTTTTCGGTATGAGGGTTTTGTCGGATCTTCCTGTTTCGTCGTAAAACTACCCCGGCTGACACAAATTTATCTCAACCATATGCGTACATTCATCTAATATACATGGATAAAGTATACTTTCAAATTATTATTACGAGGAATGGCACTCCGCCAAATATGGCATGTTCGATTTATTTTGTTATTCTCATTAGTAAATACGATATATTAGTTAATGCATTCACGTCGACTTGTTGTTCATGACAACGACTGGGAATGTGAGGGGAACCACAGTGCCCAAGGCGACGACGTCCACTTCTATCTCATACACACGAGTGGATATGCAGGTGCTAAAAGTAGGAACTATCTTTCCCTGGATGCGTTCTTCAGTGGGCAGGATGACTCGGAACACAACGTCGGCCTCGCTCTCGGTGTTCGAGACCTTGTTCCAAACAAAGTCGGTTAGCTGCAACTGCCGCTGACACAGCACCTCGGATACAGTTCGGAACCCTGACTGGCCCGGTTTCGGCACAATCTGGGTCCTATGTGTTGAAACGATGGTGTGGGAAATGAGCTTGTAGTTGAATAAGACTTCATCCGGCCGTGGGGGTGGAGATCTTGTGGTCGCAGTGTATAGTAGTTTCAGAGCTAGAATTTGGCCATTACTTTGCAGTGATAACGTCGGAATTCTGGTGACAGTGAAGGCCAAAAGCCCTAGTTGTGTCTTCGGACCCAACCTCCTCGACCGCAACCTTAACGGCAGTTTTTCAGAAACAATGTGCTTGTTGTTGTGCGCTTCTATTTTGTATGTCGGGTGCAGGTTGATGGTCATGCAAATTTCACTCTGGCACTCCTTTTGGTTGATGATCCTTCCCCGGACAATATAGTTAATACGCAGGAGTGTATCCTTAACATCCTCGTCTCGCCTCCAGCCAAAATCCGCGCCATAGTTGGCTCCAACGTTACTCGGAAGAAAAGTGTGAAGGGTATCATGGTCTTCTCTCGCAGTACACGCATATGGGTTAGTAAACGGAATGATGAGTGAGAACGGGAATTTGTATACCAGCCCTTTGTGCAGCTTTCCGTCAATAGGATAATCTTCAACTCCACAAACTCGGTGTTGAGCCAGTGAGAGCCTCCTCACAAGGCGGTTCTCTACGATCCGGTTCGTCCGGCAGATAGATTCCACCAAAACCAGCTCGATCATGACCTTGTCGTAGTCAATGTCTTGTGTGTACGGCCGAATGTACGCATTCCCGCTGATAATCTCCCCAACGTCGTATTCCCGCTTCTGGTCCATCTCAATCTCAAATAGCTTGCCCTGTAATCCGCAGCTTTCGCGAACTTCATATGTGGTTCGGTATTCCGGGAGTTCCGGGCTCCCTAGGTCAGCTTCTTCATAATCTGGTAACGACGAAGGCATCTTGGTTCAAAAAATGTGGCTGCCCTTGCTTATGGGCGGCGGCCCCACATTTTATATAGTCCCATAGGTCTCATACTGCATACTTCTCCACCCGACAGCTGTCCGACACACACATACGCACACACACACACACAAAATCTCTCACCAAAAATCATGCCTGGTCATACCTCAGCCGCATGTGCTGAGTCATCATAGAAGGGTTGAAAAGAAAGAGTCATTGGAGGGTTTTCGAGGGGTATTTTCTGGTGGGCTGGTGCGAGCGGTAGATTTCCATGAGTTCTGTAGAGTTTGAACCGTACCAGTTGGATTTTCGTTGGACCCCTGAGGAGGGTCTGTGGACGGATCCGAAACGATCGGCTAGGTTGAACGTTGAAACAAAAGTTCCGTGCTTAACAGTAGAAAAGGCAGTAGCAGCTATTGTGGTCAGCAATACTTCTGTGTGTAGTAACCAAACATATGAAAGTTTTGGAATGAATTGTACGCATCCATATCTTCCTATTCGGGGGGGGGGGGGGGGGTTTACTGAATTTTTCATGCATTTCTTTCTGCCAATGAGCTGTGCATGCACAGGTCAGAAGGGAAAGAGGATATTAAATTGCATAGTCAGCGGTAAAAGTGGCTGTTGTAAGCCTCCAAGTGGCCTCTTTACAAAGCTGTGAATTGACACAGTCACAGTACACCAGGGTGACTTTCAATCAGTAGTTGGGTGTGTCAAATTTGCCGATGCTTTGTATGAGCTCCTTCATTATGTCATAATAGATAGTAGAAAAGTTGGTAGTATTTTGCTTCCTTCCTAGAAGAGAAGGCTAACCGTAGGACATTGTCCTTGGACAATCCTTTTTTTTTCGCTGAAAAGTTGCGCTGTAGCGTTCCACCAATAATCTACGAAGATTACGGTTACCACAAAAAAACTGGTCTGTATGTTTGAAAAGTTCGGAATTGCACACTTGATTTTGGAGGTAGTTCTATGCTGGAATCGCCTTGCTCAGCAACCACTCAAATCGAAATATCATCACGTCGTTTCGTCTCTGGGATTTATTTACGGTTTAGTTTACTTGGTTCCGAAGCTCCTTCCATAAGGCACATGTATCCTTTATAACTCAACTTACATAAAGAAGTACGTTTTAGCCCCTCACATCGGTAGTATAAAGGGGGCTGGACTACAACAGTGTTTTCTGGAAACTAAATCGTTCAATTAACGAAAGACAGCCTATTTGAAATTTGCACTCCTCCCATGCTTCGGATTTGCGCTACGCATGCTACCCCTCCCTGTTTATCTATCGAGAAATGAAAATACGCCCTAGCAAACAAATCTACTGAGAATCATGCACAAATCAGACCACAATTAACTATTATTATTACGATTTTTATTATTATTATTACTCAGCGTCCTTATCTATAATACTCATGCAATGGCAGCCTGTAAGTTAGACTTTGAACTGACGAGGCCAGATTGCTCACCCTCCAAATACTTCAAAAGCTGAATGACCCGGTTCTTCAAGTCGTCAGACTCAAATGGCTTGACAATTGGATTAGCGGTAGCGGTTTTGTTAGATTCTTCATGTTCAGCTTCAACTTGCTGAGCAAACACCTGGTCAAAGATGTTGACAATATCCTCACGATAGCCAATAACAGTTTCATTTTGCTTCTGGAACAAGTCCAATAGGAGTTCGAAAACTGGAGTGTTCTCTTCAAAGCCATCTTGAAGAGGCAATCTGCTAATCAAGACTGGCAAAACTTCGCCCATGGGGATCAATTCCGCGTATCGCAGAGTCATTCTGGCAACACATCCGCATGCATTGGCAAGACCTCTTTCATTGCTGTCATCTTCATTGTCACCGTTGTTGCCAAACGACTTGCGTTGCTTCTTTTCAACCTTCTTGAGTAATCTCTGAAGCTTTTGCAAGATGGTCATAAAGTTGGATTTGATCAAGTCTTCGTTTTGGCTATAGTAGCACAACAGGCCAATACCGTATGCAGAATTAGATCTAACTTCCAAATCCTTATCATCCAAGCCCTTCATGAGAACGGACATGAGCGGTTCAGTCCATTCAGTGCAGTGAGCTCTCATGCCATTGATAACTTCAGCCAAGGCACCAACACCAGAAGCTCTTTCAGTGTTGCTCTTGCTTGTGGCATACTTGGAAAGAGTTGGGAAGAAAGTGTTCAAGATTGGGCTGAATTTGTCGCCAAGGGCAGCCGCAAGCTGGACAATAACATCCATGGCGCTATCAGTCAAGACTTCATCATATTCAGAGCTCTCGACGTTATCTTCTTCAGCATCTTGCTTACCGTCATATTCGTAGTCGTCATCATCAAGAGTTTGCGATGGATGAGTCTTGTTCAAAATCATCAACAACTCACCGCACAATTGCTCGAGTTCCTTTTCACCGCCAATGACAGTTGGGCCGGCAACCTTAATGGCTTCAGCAAAGTTGTCACAGATGACGGTGGTAACACTTCGTTCATCGCATCCAGAAAGCAATTCCAAACAAGAGGATCGCGAAACTTCCAACAGAGCCTTGGATGGATCGGTCAACTGAGCCGATCCTGGGAAGCCTGGAGTCCATTGTGGGTAGTTGCCAATCTTGTAATAGGACACAAATGATCTCCATAAGGCGACAACAGCAGCTCTAGAAATTCCTTCATAAAAGTGGTCAACGAGCTCAACCAAGCTTTTAGTGGCCTCCTCCAAGAATGGAATAAAGTCATTCTTAGTAGCGACAATGATTTCACCCAAGGTATCAGTGGCGACCTCCTTCTCAGCAGCCATGGCAGAGTTGATCTTGAACTTGGACATGAGATCTTCTTCCTCGTCTTGTCCAATCATTTCATCATTGTCATCTTCCTCATCCAAGCCAGCAAATTCATCTTGAGCAAGAGACTTGAAGATTTCTGGCACGACGTTGTTGAGGAATGGAGAAAAGTCAGCACCGTAGGTCTTGGCCAAAGTGCCGAGGAAGATGAATCCGCATTCTCTCAATCTGCTTTGACCAGATTGCAGACAGCTGTACGAAGCCTCAACAAGTGGTTGAACATATGGGGAGAAGGCTTCCTTTCCAACAGCGCCGGCAAGAGCACTGAGGGCGTCCAAAGTGATACCGCAAAGGGCAACTTCGTCATCAGACATTTCAGAAGACACTCTAACGAATGGCTCAACTGCGTGAATGGTGGACTCGAAATACGGGTGGTAAGCACGACCAGAAGAGAAGGCAGCAGAAGAAATGGCAGCAACGATGGAGCTCTTCAACTGCAAATCTTGCGTGGAATTGAGAAGTTGAAGAAGCTTTGGAGCCAAGTCGTTCAAATATCTGTCAACAATGACCTTTCTATCCAACCCTTCCAAAATAGAGTCTAAGGCCAAACAAGCGTTCTTACCAATCTTCAAGCTGGTGGCAGTGTCCATGACCTTGAAAACCAGAGGAAGCAACGCTGCATGCTCTTCAGAGACAACTTCATGCAATTCTGAAGCCAACTCAGCAAGTGCTTGCAAGGCACCGGACTTGACATTCATGTCGCTATCGTTCAAACCATCAACAACCATCGGCAAGATGACATTGATTTGATTGGCAACGTAATCTGGGGCGCCTTCAACGGATGCAGTGATGGCCAAAAAGGCAGCTCTTCGTTCCGAAGGGTTTTGAGACTTGGCATATTGTGGGAGAACTTCCATGAGTGGACCCATAACTTGAGAAGGTGGAAGAGAGCTGGAGAGATAATCGATCAATCTCAATGCAGTAGATGATGGGGTCTCTTCGTCTTCTTCATCTTCTTGATCGTCGTACCCTTCGGACACAATCTTGAGGGCAGTGGTGGTAAGAACTGGCCCAAGCTTGAAGCCTTGGATCTTGTTCTTCTTGAATCTGACAGCGGTGAGAAGGAATTGAAGGGCTGGGAGTCTGGATTCGTCAGAAAGGTTTGTTTCGGCTGCAATGTTGTTGAGCATAAAAGTCACCAAATCGCCAATGTGCTTAGAAGTCAATGCAGGGTCGCACAAAAGAAGTCCGTTGAATACTTCAAAGACCTGGGAAATGCCCTTATCGTCGTCATTAGAGATGACCTGCTTGAGGACATCAACCATTGAAGGGATGAGGGCTCTGAAAAGCTCGACAGGGTTCTTTTCAGCTGGCTGATCGGCAGTGACCGATTCAATGAGTTCGGAGATACTACCAAGACCCAGAACAGTGGAAATACGCACCTGCTGGGATTCAGGATCATTAATTGTTTGGGAGAAGAGATGAAGCACGTCCACAAGCGAATTGATCACTGCAGACACGGCAGCGTCCAATAGGGTATATAGAATGTAGACCGAGATTTCTCTCTCAGCGGCAGAAGAAGACTTGGTGCCGTTGTACAGGAATGGCAAGAGCTCTGGCCATTTGTCTTCTTCAACATCCAATTGCGCAATCGCAGAAATGACACGAGAAGAAGTGTGACGAGGTAATGGGTCTGGTTCGGCGGCAGTGGACTTGAGTAGCGATTGCTTAATCTCAGTCTTGTATTGTTCAGGCAGCGCCTCATCATCCTGCCAATATCGTGCGACTAACTTTCGTGCTTCGACACCAGACAACTGACGAATGTGCTTGTCAGAATGGTTCTGCAAGATATGAATCAAGGCCGGAAGGGTCATTGAGTTTGGATAAAACTCGCTCTGCAACTTGGCAGAAGCTGTTTTAACCGTGGCCGGTTGGGTAATCTGTTTTAAGGTTTCTTCCAAGTTCCCTATGAAAGCTTGATCCATTTTGCTTGTTAGAGGAAAGGGGGGGTTCAGTCGAAAGGAGAGGGAAGAAAAAAAAAAAAAAAAAAAAAAAAAAAAAAAAAAAAAAAAAAAAAAAAAAAAAAAAAAAAAAAAAAAAAAAAAAAAAAAAAAAAAAAAAAAAAATCTGAAATTTTTGGCATTCCAAAAAAAAAAAATTAGAATCGTTGCTATAGCAACCAATGTCGGCCGCGAAAACCAACCCGCGCCGCTCGCCCCCTTTTTGGAGTGAAATAATTCTTCCCACACATCTCTGACGTCAGTGTGACAAAAACACCAACAGTAATGTCCGGTCGACGTGCAGCGAGCAAGTTGGCCAAAAAGCGGACACCTCGACCTCGGAATGTAATAGATGATATATTTAATGACGACCGATTGTATAAATCTAACAGCATAATTGAGCCCACCCTCCAACCATACGCGACCCCGAAGACTCCAATGGCTCAGGTTGCGAATGATATCCGAGGCATCCATTCGTTATTTTTGGAAAGTTGGTTCAACCAGGGGTTGCATCAAATTACACCGGTGATATACAAATGCGAGCATTTTAACGCCTATTATTTTCCGCCATGGTGTGTGATCAGTGCTGGGCGTAAATCCAGGCCAGCCTTGGCATCGTTATACTTTAGCGGACAACAGCACAATGGTGTGCCAATTCAGGAGATGAATATGAAGCCGAATCTGGCCCGAAAATCCAAAAATCCAATGGATTATGCATATTGGCGGGTCCGCATCACGCGAAACTTGAAACATGCTCTCTTCAATTCGCTCAAAACGTCTAGGTCTACGTTCCCCGATGGGACATATCTATTTCGCTCCAAAAGAGTGGCCTCACGGTCGGAACTTCAGGGCCATGTTGACAAAATGGTGCGTACTGTCAAATCCAACCGCAGAGATGCGGCATGGGTTGAAAAGTTAAACTCCAAATTTAATTTTGCATTTGTGAATAAAAAGCTCACAAATAAATTTAAGCCTCCAGCGCAACTGTATGGTAGAGATGAATGGTAAGAGGCACATTTTACCATTCAGGGTATGGTGTCGCAAAGCTCCAGGATGCATCATCGGCACAATATTTGAACGCGTGTAGATAGATTCCATTGTCCTTTGGCGTTGAGAAGATTGGAGACCCGCATTCGTCACAAGTCGTTTTATCAGCGCAGTTTTTTCTGAGCTCTCTCTCGTCGGTAGTTTCTCGCAATAGTTTTTTATAAAGTTCATAAACTTGTTCGCTGACTTCATTGTCTTTTGCGACCTGTAACGCAAACTGTTTGAAAATAGGCCGGTTGTACAGCGGATCGTTTGTAATTGGATGTCCAAGCATGGCCAGATGCTTCCGTATTTGATGCATTCTACCGCTATAAGGAACACAATGTACCAAGGTAGAGTTGTCTTCCGGATTATAAGATATGGATTTGAAACTGGTCTTGCAGGGCTTGGAATTGTTCACGGTAGATATGAGCCCGTTTCGACCCCGATTTTGAGTGCAGTCTAAATCAAAAAGATCAAAGGAGCAGTCGGCATCGTCCAACTTCCCTACGACTTTGGCAAGATACTCCTTCTGAACACTCCGGTCCCGAATCATCTGTGAAAACTTGCTTGCCGCTTGGGATGTTTTACCCACAATCAGCAATCCTGATGTCAATCTGTCCAATCGATGTGAAGCATAAACCTTCTGCCCCAATTGACTTTCCAACAACTCGGTCACGCTATTATGTCTATAGGGTCCGGCAGGATGGACGGGGATTCCTGCGGGTTTGTTGACTGCCAATAAATTATCCTTTTCACCAACAATCTCAATTTTTCCTGGATCAACTATAACAGGCTCATGCCAGTGAACCGTGTAATATATTACGTCGCCTTGTTTAACCTTGGTAGACCCCAATGCACTCTGCCCCTGGATCTTAACTTCCTCGGCTCTAGTGCCTCGATTCCTAATCAGATAAACCCTGCCATCCTGAATGGCATCTAAATGTTGTTGCGAGCTCTGAGAGCGGAATTCCGTAGTGACAATTTCAGGCACAGTCCGTTCCAACCATCGTTTCTTGCAATTTATAACGCTTTCATAGTAGTATGGTTCTATTTTGCGTAATTTCATGCTGCTGGAGGGGTGGAGTGGATTAAAATTGTTCCCCCGATCCCAGCCGCACAGTGTTCAACATTTATAAATTGTTATTATTCCACTAGTACCGGAGATGCCATATTTTTATACATAACGATAGCACTTTCTCAAGTTTATATATGTGCACAATGGGAACCAATTAAAGAGGGCTCGATAGGGCTAGGGCGTGAAGTGTATCCAGTTTTATGCATACTTGTTCGACCTGTATACCGACAGCATCCCGAATTTGCCGTGACTACTATATAAACATGGCAAAATCGGCTGGGGGCTTTCTCCTCGGGCAATTGGATCATAATTGATTACGGGAATTTATCAAAGTAATAAATTCTTGCGAACTAGTCAGGTAAAACAGTACGTTCGTGAAAGTATTATGTAGTTGGGTAAGCTTTATGTTAATCATTACCTTACCATGGTTGCTCATTTCATGCCGATGGAGACTGTATCTGGAAAACAAAAGCGTTCATCCCAGGAATAGCAGTCATACCAAGTGGGACGGTTCTTGTGCTATGCGTAATCAGCCCAGTTCCATAGACGTCAAAACCTATATTGCCGGAACGCCGACTCTTTAAACACGGCGAAATTATGGGGAGTGATCAAAATGAGTACACGGTTGATAGCGGGCTAGTCACGAAAAATAATGCAAAGTTCTTGAAACTACTATGTGGTCTGGTAACCGTAATGTTCATTTTTATTACCTTACCATGGTTGTTGTTGGACGGCAACCAGATGTATCGCCTGGAACACAGGACGTTCCTGCTAGACTTCTCTTTAGGACTACTCACTTCAGTTGTTAATATCGGGTCCGTAGCTACCGCGGCGGCATGTGGTTATTTCATGTCAGGGACGGCAGTCGTACCTCGTGTGAATGTCGCATCAGGGCTTTCCTGTGCCGGATCCGGAGCTGGTGTGGCCCTAACAAATGCATTGCACGCTGTGGTTGTCGGAGCCACAACGGGTAATGAGGAAAGTAGTGATGATGATGACGGCTAATTACCTGTGAACGCTTAAACAAAGTATCAGTAGAAGCATGGTGTTATATGACGGAAGCATCTATAGGTCAAGTTACAATAAACTATGCATAATAGAAGAAGGAGGCTATCCGCACGCTTATGTGCGAAATTAGTTAGGCAGAAGCCCTCCATAGCTCATGATGGCTGCAGGCATACTTGCATATTTTGCACCTTGTCAATAAATCAGCACAATAAGTTCGCCTAACTGCGGATCGAGCTCCGGTTCGGCGGCATATTACACTAGATTATCCTGAAAAGAATCGCCTCTTATCAATTGGGCCAAGGACAATACGGACACGCAACATCTTTCTAGAGCGCTGTGTGTGTATGCCCTGCGGGCGGCATTCCTTTCTAGAAAAGAAGCAAAAGCACTGGTCAATTGCCTCGCAGAGCTACCTTTTTTGCTTCTTTTCGGAGAAAAAAGAAGCCGCCGGAGGCACTCCCGTGCCTCTAGGACCTAGAACCCTCCGGCGGACTAGTACGCCCTGCCGGCGGCCTTCTTTTCCAGAAAAGAAGCAAAAGCAATGGCCAGTTGGCCTCGCGCAGGAACGTTTGCAGCATTTTTTGTACTTGTTTATTATTATGTACAGTCGTTGAGGACGAGATGCAGCTGAGCTACTATAAATTATATGTTTTAGGTGTGGGTTAATTTTTTTGTCGGGTTTTTTGTCATAATTTTTTAGTCATAAAATCGTAACACAGTAATCAACGAGTTGAGCGCTGATCGGACGTTAGCATGAGACACTCTTAAACCTGGAGCTTGAGAGGCTTCTCCCAGGTGTTCTCCTGGTTGGTGAAGTGACCGTAGGAGGCAGTCTTGAGGTAGATTGGTCTGGCCAAGTCGAGCTGCTTGACGAGCATACCTGGTCTGAGGTCAAAGTTCTTTCTAATGATGGCCACGAGCTCGGCAGAGGAGTGCTTGGAGGTGCCGTAGGTGTCGACAAAGATGGAGAGTGGCTCAGCGACACCAATGGCGTAGGAGAATTGGACGAGGGCTCTCTTCGCGAGGCCAGCGTTGACCAGGGACTTGGCGACCCATCTGGCGGCATAGGCGGCAGATCTGTCGACCTTGGAGAAGTCCTTACCGGAGAAGGCACCACCACCGTGGGCGCCCCATCCGCCGTATGTGTCGACGATGATCTTTCTACCGGTCAAGCCGGCGTCACCTTGTGGGCCACCAATGACGAATCGGCCGGATGGCTGGATGTGGTACACGGTCTTGTCGTCGAGGTACTTTTCTGGGATCACCTTCTTGATGATCTTGTTGAGGATTTCGGTTCTCAAGTTGGCGGTCGAGATTTCGTCCGCGTGCTGGGTGGAGATGACGACGGTGTCGACACGCTTTGGAATGCATGCACCGTTGTCGTGCTCGTATTCAACGGTGACCTGGGTCTTGGTGTCTGGTCTCAACCATGGGAGAGAGCCGTCTCTTCTGGCAGCAGCCAACGCAGCGTTGAGCTTGTGAGAGAGCAGGACGGTGAGTGGGAGCAACTCCTCAGTCTCATCGGTGGCATAGCCAAACATGATACCCTGGTCACCGGCACCGAGCTCCTCGAGCTTCTTCTCGATGTGGACACCTTGGGCGATATCTGGGGATTGCTGCTCAATGGCAACGAGCACGTTACAGGTCTTGTAGTCAAAGCCCTTAGCAGAGTCATCGTAGCCAATCTGCTTGATGGTGTCTCTGACAATCTTTTGGTAGTCGAGCTGGGCTCGGGTGGTGATCTCACCGAAAACCATAATCATACCAGTCTTGGCCGCAGTCTCGCATGCAACCTTGGACAGAGGGTCCT
>JAJLUK010000028.1:36842-49022 GCA_030570055.1 Blastobotrys chiropterorum
GGAAAAAAAAAAAAAAAAAAAAAAAATTTCCAGAGGGGGGCGTACTCGTGCCGTATATATATAAATTTCCCCTGGACCCGGGCTGAGTTGTTCGGCGCCTCGTAATTACCGTCACCAGCACGTAATTCCAACTGATTTCGTGCCCAACGGCGGTGCGGCTTCGGTTATGTATGAGTCTTTTTCGTGCGGCACCGGCCGGGGTCGGCGCGGCGCCGATCCCACACAGCATTGGCCGCAGCTAGGCCTCTCTTTCTCTCGGGGCGGGCGTTCAGGGGGGAGGGTTTCTCTGCGTCGTCCTCATTAGCGCTTGTTTGATGGGTGATGCTTCCTGTATGCCCTGCAGCACTGAGACCCGCTGTTCCAGTGGTTGTGTTACTGGCTCCGTGACCGAATTGTGCGGACGGTCGTGCCGTGTGGAGGAGTCGTACGGCATTCGGCACTCGTCTATCTACGGCATATGATTGGCATTGCTATTGCATCGATATTATTATCTGATGCTGCTGCCCTTACAGTTGTCTTATACCCGAGAGGTGACCGAGCAGTGAGCGTCGTCGAGAGGGTACAGTTTTCCAGAAAACTAGCGACAGTACCATTCAATTCGCTAATTCCTCTTGTCGTCCTTGGTTAGTGAAACTATCGATCCGGGGGAGTGGTTCCAATAATTCCGTGCGGCTGGTATTTAGCAACTCTTCACTACTTTGGTCTTCGCTTCTCCTCATCGGAGCCCTCACACACACACGTAGCAGCTCGCTAATTAGATATGCATATGCATGCGACCCTAGCACAGAGCTACACGTGTGAGCAGCGCTGGTTTTACTTCTTTACGCTGACTTGGACGCCGTCCGTGATAACCGGCGCCTCCGTCTGCTTCGAAAAGCTAGCTCTGTGAGGCAATTGGCCACTGCTTTTGCTTCTTTTCTAGAAAAGAAGCCCGCCCGCACGGCATACTAGTCCGCCGTAGGGGGAGCGAGAGTGCCTCCGGCGGCTTCTTTTTTCTCCGAAAAGAAGCAAAAAAGGTAGCTCTGCGAGGCCATTGACCACTGCTTTTGGGCACACACATACCCCCCGGAGGGTTCTAGCTTTATGGGTGGTGGTTGCCTCCGGCGGCTTCTTTTTTCCCGAAAAGAAGCAAAAAAGGTAGCTCCGCTGCGAGAACACATGATTGGTACTCTTACAATTCTCATAGATCAGGGTTTACATAGTCTTATTTTCAGTCCCAGCCAACATAGCTTCGGCCGACCACGCGGAACGCCTTGACCTCTCCGCTCTTGAGGTCGTTCAGCCGATAGCTCTCCTGTTTGACCTTGTGGTTGGCCTGCTGCTCATACACCCGCACCTTCTTCTTGGTGCCGTCCCACTCGTACACCACGCCAACGTGGACGTTCTCGCCCTTTCCGGCCTCCGTGCTGTACTTTTGGTGGAGACCGCCCTTGTGTCCTTGGAACTTGGCGTTGCGGAAGGTGACCAGATCGCCTGGACGTATCTCGTCAAATTGGCGCACACTGGCATTGGCCAGGTTGGTGTAAATCGGTGCGCCAAACGACCGCGTACCTACGGGTGGGAGCGCATCGGGCAATTGGCTGAAGATGGATTGGATAAAGTCGCCCGACGACGCAGTCGTGTTCCCGGCAGACCGTTGTGCAATCTCAAGCACCCGTGATCCAAACGTGTTATAAATATCTTCCAGTTGGTCTTGACGAAGCACCGGTGGTGGTGTGTGCTCTTGCTCCGCATTGAACGTGTTGAGAGGATCATGCTGCTCAAACCGCGCACTCAGTACGGTCTGCGAGTAATCGTGATAGACAATGTAGATGTCGCGGACGACGAGCGTCTTGCCGCCTCGCTTGGGCGTCTGCGTGTCTTCAACCTCATAGATCAGGTCGCGCTTGTTATTCGCAATATGGCTAGGAACTCCGTTTGGTCGGGTCCACCATTCCGTTGCCAGCTCCAAGTCGACATCTCGTGCAACAATGCCTCCATCAAGGCTGGTTCGCGCGCCTTGTTGGCCTCGCGAGAAATCCACAGACTGTCGGGTTCGACCTGCTGCGTCAATTGAAGTGCGTGATGCTCCGGTAGACGTTCGGCCCATTGGTACCGGCTGTTGCGGCGTATCCATTGAGCTGCGTGATGCACCCGTGGATGATCGTGACATTGGAACTGGCTGCGGCGGCTGTGGTGGCTGTGGAGGTTGTGACGGTGGCGGTGGTGGCGGAGGATGCGCCACGGGCCGTTGTGGCTGTTGCGACATTTCGTCCTCAGTGGTATCGGATTCCTCAATTTCCTCGTCCTCCATTGCAGGCTGTGGAGGTGGTGGTGGTGGAGGCGGTCGACTTGGCCTCTGTTCCTGGCGAGGGGAAAATGTCTCTTCATCCACAGTGGCGTTCAAGTCAGTGTCTTCGTCTGCATCATAACCAGTCGTTACACCATCAGAAAATTCTCTCTCATGCAATGGAGGTCGTGGTGGCATCGTTGGAGCCGCCGCAGGTGGTTGCGTCGAAGGTGCCGGGGGCTGTGGCGGTGGGCGCCCCTGAGGTGGTGCAGGGGGTGGCGGTGGTGGTGGTGCGTGAACCGGTGACATTGGCTCTGGCTCCTCGTTTGTCGTGGAAGAATCAAGCGTGCCAGTGCGTTTGATGGTGGTTGGGGAAGTGGTAGCTGAATTTGGAATTGGCGGAATGTTGCCGCTTCCGCCGACATATGATGTTCTCTTTCTGCCACTTGAGGTATCAGCAATGCCAGATACGGACCGTCTGTTGGTATCATCAGATTCGGTTCGTTCGTCATCCCCAAGTTCATCTTCAATGATCTCATCTATAGGATTGGATGCCTTTCGAGTGTGTTGATGATGCACATCGAGAGGAGGCAGCTTTGGCGGTTCTCTGGGTAGAGACGTTTCGCTTGAAAGTGACTGCTGTTGCGGTGGCTGCACGCTTTCTTCTGCCGTAGTTTCTAATGTGCTAGGAATTGGCGGAGCTAAATAACATTGTTAGTGCTGTAGTGTTTTTGCAGTTTTGGTATCACTTACCGTGCCTAGGTTGATCTAATGATCGACGGGGCTCCGAGGCATTAGAACCGAGAGAATTCCTCCTAGTATCATATTCCGATGGAGTCGAGTCCTCTTCCGCTCTGCTGTCTTCCAACTCTTCAGCCTCCGGTTCGGCTGTTTCCTGTTCGTCTTGCTCTTCTTCATGCTGTTCCTGTCGCTTCTTGAGCTGACTCAACGCATTGGGGTCTGCAAATGGCATGACCGGAACTGCTGCAGGTTGATGCTGATTGTAATCCTCCTCGCCTTCATCAGCTGCATTTTCTTCCTCAGGCTGTTTCTTTGGCTTTTTGGTCTTTTTAGGTTTGGCTGCAGGAGCTCCTGCACCTGGCAAGATCATACCCAGGTTCATGCCCATTCCACCAGAGATTTTAGCCATTCGTTCTCTCAATGCAATTCGTTTCGCCTCTTCTTCGTCCTCTTCTGAAGAATCCTCGTCCTCATCCTCGTCCCCCTCCTTCGCCTCCTCCTCTTCGACGTCAGCAACAGTCGGCGCAGTCGCAGCAGACGGCTGTGGCGGACGAGTTTCTCTGGGTTCATCACCTTCGAGAACCGTTTCTGGAATGTTTTCTTCGCCACCGGTCAATTGATGCTCTTGAGGACGGAATTCGTGTTCACCAGACGCTCTACGAGCACCCCCACTTTCCTGGTCCAAGGATGATCGTCGTTCATCAAAACTGCCAGATCGACGACCAGTTCCTTCAGATTGTCCTGTAGGAGATCGTTCAAGTTCGGCCCCTTCCTGACCTTCAACGTGTTCAGCTGCCTCCTTCTTGGCTTTGGCTTTTTGTTTTTTCCGAGCGGCCGCAGCTTCCAATCGCTCCTGCTCTTCCTTTTGTTGTTGTTCAAGCATTTTGATTCTATCCTTAAGACTCATTTTTGGCACTTTTTCCTCTTCATCCGCGCCATCCTCCGGCTTGGCTGCTTCTTCCCCTCCAGCCGACTCCGCAGGTGGTGCTGCTGGTGGTGGCGGTGGTGGCTGTGCAGACTTTTGAATGTTGGACGAAGGTGGAGGAGACTTGGGAACGCTTGGAACGTAGGAGCTTGGTGGCGGAACGTATGGCTTGTTGACAAAAGATCTGGGTTTCGGCTGTTGGAAAAGTGGAGTTGGTGGGGCGTCTCCTTGATTGTTGAATGCCGCAATTCTGTCTGCAAAAGCAGACTTTTTGGCTGGTGGTGGTGGCTTTTTGGTCGCGTCGTCATCACCAGTGGCAGCCGCAACTGGTGCCTGTGCGGGTGCTGGTGCGGGTGGTGGAGGTGCCACAGACTCTGTTTTAGCAGTGTCACCATCATTAGTTGACACAGATGCTGCTGGGGTTGGTTCTTCTTCAGCATGTCCACTCTCCTCCTGTTCAATCTCCTTCTCCGCTTCAGTAGCCGCCTCAGCAATGTCCAGATTCTGCATCTTCTGAGAAACAGGCTCGATTGCGGTTGGAGGAGGGTTATGCACTCCTTCCTCATCTTCCGCAGTCTCCTTCTTGCTCTCTGGAACTGGCGGTGGCTTTCTATGGGTCTTTTGTGGGATCAGCTCGACAAAATTCCGGGGAAACATGCCAGACTTGCCGGACGGGTCGTCCACAAACGAACCTGTGAACCAATCCTCATCCTCAACAGTGTCAACTCGCACAGTCTGACCCTCTTCAAACGCCAAATCATCTGGATGATCCGATTCGTACGGATACAACGTCCTCACCAGAAATGGGGGGTTGGGTGTAGACATTACCAGTTAAACGTCTCTAAATGTTCAATTGTAGAATAACAACAGCCTGTATCGCTCGAACGCCAGTATGTAGGAGTGTCTGTGCTGTCAAAAAAAATAGTCGTGACGAAAAGTAAAAAACACAAAAAGAGCAATAGTCCGTTAAAGCGCCTGATATCTGTCCTATCGTCTAATGTGTGTGTGTACTTTGTGTGCAGTGTGATGGCTTAGACCGATCGGGTCGGGAGGGAAGCGCTGCGCGCGCAAGAGTGGGCGGCGCTGGCCTTTCTTTCAATGCGGAACGTGCTACGCGCATGGCGCGATGGCAGTGTCAAAAGGATAACGGTACTTTTATATTCCGCGAGCCGGCAACAGTTTAAAGGTCAATTGTGCTACGATAGGTTGTCGCATAAGTAGGATAACCGTTGCGAGATAGCGAAGCCTCTCTGTGGCTATTATGTCGTATACTTATTGGTCTACTTTTTGTAAAAATCTTCAGATAAAAAGGACGCACACACCACACTTATCACGTGATTAGTTTCTGAAACCACTGGCGTCGATCAGAGGCCCAATTAATCAACAATCAGGGGGGGCTAGTAACTGGTGTACAGTATATTGAGCACACATTTGAAAATCGTCGTTACTTTTCCGCAGATATACAATTGACAGCGTCAAAGACAATAACATCCTAATGCGTCTCTCAAGTTACCATAGTTCATTGTTGTTATGCATAATAAGTTTCTTATTTACTAGTCCAAATCATATACATACAATTGACCCGTCTTGGACGAATACAACAACACTTTTTTCGTGTTGCGTGAAAATTCTTTGGACAGTGCCGCTTGCACATCCATCAGATAGGATTTTTGGTTCGGGGAGGTTCCAACCACTCGTCTCCTCCATTCATCCGGTTGATCCACGGAAGTGGCCAGAATCGCTTCAATCACTTCATCCTTAACATCCAGCGAATAAATAGGTGCACGGGATAATTCGCCCATGAATTTCTTGAGCCCGTCTTTGCATTTGTCTTCCAAGAGCCATCGATTCTTTTTCCCTCCTTTCAATTTTCGAGATTCGTTGAGAATATTAATTTTATTATTCAGATCAAGAGACAGACTGTTCTCCAGTCCGACTGCGTCTTCGCGCATCGGAGACGACGTCCCTGAATCAGTCCCCTTGATGGCGTGTTGTTGGTTTGATCCTCTGTTGGTAGAAATACCCATGGGCGTAGGGACCTGTCGCTCACGATCAGAAATCTCCATCAACAAATGCGGAATCAATTCCTCAAAGGTCAAATCAACGTCAATCTTCTGAGAAAGGTTCTTCACCCGTAATGGTTTGTAGCTGCTGCTAGAAGAATAACTGTTCATCTGCTTTACCACCACCACCCAATTAATCCCATCCGCCTCCGCCATCTTCACAAGCACATCTGAAGACTGGCACTGTCGAACCAAATCCGCTCGAATGTTCTGACTCCAAAGGTTTTGCAAAATTTCCAAGCAGGTGCCTTTAATCTGTGTGGTGTTGAAACTTGCCACCAATACATCGCATCTCGGTTTGGACCATGCTAACAACTCGTCCTTTCTAGACTCAATCCCCCGTGAACTTCGTTTGGCCTGTTTCTTTAATGCAAAATCTCTATATCCAATCATTGCATCGATAAACTTGTCTAATGCCAAATTAAAGCCAACCCCGTGAGCTGGCGGTCCACGGTCCAAGGATGCATGACGATACTGGTTAATCAACTTGTCGTACCTTCCTCCCGCGGCGATTGTAACTTTTTGCTTATCTTCAATCACGGCCTGGAACATGATGCCATTCTTGTAGAACGATTCATTAGTATGGCTCACTGGCGCCAAATACACTTTCTTTGTCACATGCAACTTTTTGAGAAGACCAACCACCATTTTCACATTTACCATTGCGTCTCGGAAGACTCGAGTTTGTTCAAATCCGTCCATCAGTTTGAGCAATTTTTGCTCGGCTTTTTCAACTTCATCTCTAAATCCAAACGTTTCAAGATCATTAATTGGCGTTGACGACAGTGCAAAATTGGACAATAATTCTTCCTTAACGCCTTTAATTGCGGGAGATTGGCCAGTTGGACCTAGCAGTTTGAGCGCTGCAGATTTCTGTGGTTCTGTAAACTGGCAGTAATTCAAAACTGCATGCAAAATATCCGAATGATTAATGTAAAAGCAAACCGAATTTGCCTTAAATACTGGGAACAAGTCAACAATCTCATCAAGCACTTTTATAGTTTCCGCCTCATGATAGCTCAAATCCACCGGCTCTGATGTGACAATATCAAAATCAACTTCGCCAAAAGTTATAGGATGTCCACCTTTATCCTGTTCATTTGCACGATAAACCGAACCCACAGAATAACATTTCTGGAAGGTTGGACAAGTCTCTGCTAAACGCCTGGCAAACGGAAGGGTAAAGTCATACGGTAACTGCAGAATATTACCTGTCGGATCCATCAACTCCACGACATTATTGTAATCGTAATGAATTGACCTCGGGAATAAAATCGATCTATCATAGTTCTCCACTGCCCCGTGACGATCAAATACTGCAGTCATGTAATGCAATATCTGAGCTCTCAAAAGACAGTCTGGAGAATCAATGAACCTTCTGCGCTGCACCCTTTGATCCTTTGACTCGGCATCTGTTCTATCGTATAATACGCTTTGTGCGGACGAAAGTGGACGTGAAAACAATGCGTTGCAAACTTGATAAAGCCAGGGCGAATTAGGACTTGGATCCACTAAGCTTCTTAAAGCCTCCTTAACCATTTCATCCTTTTGTGGAACTGGAATTTTCCCTGACTGCAAAAGCTGCGCAGCGCTTGGTCTTTGATTAGGATTATGATCCAATAAAGATTGCACAATCCCACGTTCTACAGAGAACTTTTTACCATTAAAATTTTGCGGGAACGAAACTGGCGCCTGCCGCAACCCTTTAATGATTTGAACTCTTTCCATACCGGTTGATATCTGAAACACCATTTCAAAAAATATTATGCCCAGCGAATACATGTCAACTTTTGCGTCATAATTCTTATCTCCCTGTCGGTTGAGTACTTCTACTGCCACGTAAAGAGTTGTCCCCACTTCGGTTGTTAAATCTTCAGTGTTATCAGTCGATTGCATTGTTCCTGTGACAGTGGTCGGTTGTGTGATGCTTTTTGCTAGTCCAAAGTCACCAATCTTGACATTCTGTGCTTCGTCAATGAAAATATTCATTGGTTTTAAATCTCGATGAATAATCCCCTGACTGTGAATATGGCTCAATCCTTCAAGAATTTGGCGGAATAATCTCCAATATTCAGCTGGATCTGAGTACAGGCCCTCCTTAATTAGATCACTAAGAGTATGCTTTTCACAATACTCCATTTGAATAAATAGAGTGCTTTTTGGGTTCCTTCTGGGCACCCAACTAGATTGCAGCTTCTTAGGTGGTTTGTATGACTCTGTATCCGATCCAGATGTTTCGTCTTCCTCGTCATCATCGTCGTTGTCGTCGTTGTCGTCACCATCTTCCTCGTCATCTTCATCTTCATCAGAGCTATTGCCAAACTGGATCTCGGGGAAGCCAGATAGTGAATTGGATATGAAATCAGAAGACTGTGCCAATGACAGTTTGCTGAAATTTATCGAATTATTAAAATCAATTTGCGACGAATCGGCCTCTGCCGTAGTATTATTGTTGTCGGCACTAGTTTCACCTTCGGTGTCCGTCTCAATTGCTTCTTCTTCAAATGTGTAATCATCTTCCAGCCATGCACCAAAATAGCGAACAACATATTGATGGTTCAAACGGGATAGCAGCCAGACCTCTTGTAAAATATAAGTGAGCTTGTCCGATGTGGCCTGGATTTTTTTAATCGCATATGGGCGGCCGTCCAACTTGTTTCTTACTTTTACGACTTCACCATATCCACCTCTACCAAGGACAACTCCTTCATCAAAATCATTCAAATACCGCGAATATGTTTGCGTGATATTTGGGGAATCCTTATTCGGATGCTGCTGGTTATCCATCGACATACGTGGCCGGCGGACAGAAGAGCTTCTTCTTGGCTTAAATGACATAGTTGATGTGACTGGGGTATGTTGATGTGATGGTTTTGTCACAACGTCGTCACTAGCTCGCAAGAATTGTGATGGCAATAGATCAAATGCCGACGGCCTCTTTTTGGGCAGCTTTTTGAAAATCCTAGTGAGAAAGTCCCGGAGTGAATCTGACAAATCTGAGGCCGCATCAATAAAATCATTCGGGTTGTCAAATTCATTAATCACGCTTTTGGCTGTTATCATTTGAATGAATTGCACGCCAAATTCCCAAATGTCCGATTTACGAGTTGGCCTTGACCCGGTTGCCTTGAATTCAGGCGGAGGCCATTTTTTCTCCGCCTGTTGGAGTTCAGAAGACGACTCGGTAAACGGGTGATCTCGATTCAGCTCGATCAGTTTTTGGCCATATGACACATTGCCAAGTTTCACAACGGTCTCACCGATTTCGCGGTTCCGATGAAGCATAATATTCTCTAATGTTATATTTTTGTGCAAGAACCCTGCCTTGTGAATGTGATCCAACCCTTCGAGGAGCTGGATGGCCCACGACCGCGCCACTTTGAGGCTGATAGAGTCGATTGCATCCAATAAGTCACTGACACACCCCATCGGATAGTATTGCGTCAGCAGGTATATTTTCCATGAACCATCGGGGTTTTTTACAATCTTGGATTCCAACAATGGCACAATGTTTTCGTGTCGCAGGTTCCTGAGCAACTCGAATTCTGACTCCAAATTGTGCAACAGCCGCTTGCCCTCCGCAGACATCCAAAATTTGGTCTCGAGAGATATTTCGGAAAGCAGGAGAAGCAGCTCATCTTCGCCCGCAGATTCCGATGTGTGGGGCTTGACAATGTAATTCTCTCCAAAGAACTTTGACGCGGTGGGGAGCTTCCCCACCACTCTCTTGAACTTGATAGTAGTGCCATTGGGTCGTCTGGCTGTGATCACCCGATCAAACACGACACAGTGTTTATCTATGGGTTCGCCTTTATCGTCAAAATCCGCGGCATCTTCAACATCTCCGTCTTCATCCATCATCAATCCTCCGCTGTTTTCCTCTTGTTGTTGTTGACGTCGCCTCAACTCTTCGCGGACCATCTGATCTAGCATTCGTTCCTCCTCCTTGCTCTCTGCTTCTTGCTTTTCTCTTTCGTTTTGCTCTTTTTGTTTCTTCTTTTCTTCCTCTGCCTTTAACCGGGATGCCCGCTCTTCCTCCAAGCTTGATGCTTCTTCGCCCATCCGTTCGTAGTTGTCTAGCAGATCCTGGACGGCCGACGTTATTTCAAAGACCATCTCCTGACCCTTGAGGCTCTTGGCAGTATGGTCAATGGTCTTTTTGATCTCATCGAGCTGCTTCGGGACTAAATTGTTGTGATAAACAATCGAGCATATCGCTAGAGTCATTGGGTACGTTGCAGTCAACGAGAACTTGACGGTGACGGCACATGTATAATCCGATTCATTGGACGATTTCAGATGAATCTTGAAACTGGGTAATGGGTCCTCCTGTCCACTGTCAGCACTATGAAATATCAAAAAATTATTTTTTTCACGCCACCAAACTCACGTTCCATGCTGTCTTTCGGTCAGTGCAGTCCTCATAGCTGTCCATGTAAATGGCCTTTATAGCCTCCACTTCATTATCGCGTATTTCCTTCAATTCGTGGGCTAACATAGTGCCAGCCTATTCCTTATACATGTATGCTGCGAAGTGTCAGCGCGCGGTGTCATACCTCGGATCTCCAAACACACACTTACTCGACAGTCCAATTAGGCCGACATTGTACAGTGCTCCTGTATCTCTGTAATATCAATCCAAATGTGTTTCAATTCTCAAAAGCTCGAGCGCTTATCACTCGATTCGTCCGTCAAATTTGTGCTGCCCGTGGTGGTGATAACACAAGCCGCCAAACTAACACTCCCACATCGGCGTCGGACCGGTCCGGTTAGCACTGCCACCTGTGCCACACCGCCGCAGATTAGGACTAGGGGGGGATGAAATGCTTCCGGGCGTCCGGCCAGTCCGGAGGCTTTGTTTTTCTCCGGAAAGACGCCAAAAAAGGAGGCTCTGCGAGGCCAATTGGTGAGTGCTTTTGCTTCTTTTCTAGAAAAGAAGGCAATCCGCCGAGCAATTGCGTCCGCACCATGTTCTAGGGGAAGCGAGCTGTCTCTGGCGGGTCCTTTAGACCTATGGGAAAGTAATGTTATTCTCTCTTTCTCGAAAGAGAGCTGTCTGCGGGCAATTGTGTCCTCAGCGGTTCAGAGGAGAACTGATAACTACTTTTTCCTCCGAAAAAAAAAAAAAAAAAAAAAAAAAAAAAAAAAAAAAAAAAAAAAAAAAAAAAAAAAAAAAAAAAAAAAAAGTAGCTCTGCGAGGCCATTGAAGAGTACTGTCTGGGGGCATAGAACCCTCCGGGAGTCGACTAGCCTCCGGCGGCTTTTTTTTTTCTCCGAAAAAGAAGCAAAAAAAGGTAGCTCTGCGAGACCCGTTGGAGGCTGCCCGCATGGCATACGGCTTCTATTTTGCCGTCGATACCTCTGTCCACTCCAACGGCCAGTGCTTTTCCTTCTTTTCTAGAAAAGAAGGCTGCTTGCAGGGCAATTACACCGCCAACGATCCTAGGCGGCCTCGTGCACGTCCGGCCACTGCTGAGCAGTTGGCCCGATAGAGCTCCACTGCCACTTCCACTGCCACACTATTTTGCCACAATATATTCGACAGACATAATTATTAATCTTGCTAGTCAATTGCGGAACAGAAAATGTCCTCTGGGCAAATGTCGTGCCGACGGTTCAGGCTGGACCTGGATCCCGATGGCCTCCATTTTTCTCCGGAAAAAAGAGGCAGAAAACGTCGCTCTCAGCGAGACACCATTTCTGGACTCCCGGTGAGGCTACAACAGACTTAAGGCGGCTTCATCACATCGGGGAAATATGAAGCAAACGACAGCTCGGCGTCGTCTCGGGTTGACGTGGGTGTTTCACTCAACGGCTTCCCCGGCCATGTCCCCTGAGCGCAGAACCTGCGATCCTCTGGCGAACATTCTACGGGGATTCTAGAACAGCCCGATCCAGCCAGCCTCTTGTTTATACACAATAGCAGAAAAAATTAAAATAAAGAGGGTGGCTAGTACCGTTTTCGGCAGCAACGCTCCAGATTGGGATAAACAATACGTCACCTTCTGAGACATTGGTGGTCCTTCCAGAAGGAACAAAGACCTGGCCACCAGACCTGGATGCGAGCCCACACGAAGCAAGGCCGCCTGGGATTGCTGCACAAAATCGAGAGAAGCCCTCATTGTTGTTGTTGTGCTGCCGCTACTGCTGCAGCGATCCCGCCGACGGCCCTTATCTGCCGA
>JAJLUK010000028.1:49122-126513 GCA_030570055.1 Blastobotrys chiropterorum
ATACAGTTTTTTTTTTTTTTTTTATTTTTTTCGAGCAACCAAATTCTCCTTTTTCCCCTGGATAATATAAGACGGACGGTCTGCCAAATTTGATCGACTCCACCCACACATCACACACTCACGCACTCTCACAAAGGATACTGGGGGATTTTTTTTTTTATTATTATTATTTGTTTTTCGTTGCCCCTGTCCAATTACGACCTCTCCTGAATATTATTAATTCTTTTGAAACAATGGCAGAATTCGACGCTGCCCTGGGCCTATTGAGCCTACGATGGCAATACGAACCCAAGAGTCAGCAAACAGACTCAGTCTGGATCGTCAACAACGACGACGACGACAATATCACCACCCATCACAATGACGACAAATGGTGGCCACATGGAGACATAGCCAAACGGGCCAGCCAAAGCGACCTCAAGCCCATCAAACCCAAGCCCAAGAAGAAGAGAAAGACTTCCACATCGAGCGTAGAGTCGGACTCGCCAGTGTCCACCACCGATCACAGCCGAAATACGTCGCTAGATGAACCCCCTGACACAGCCAATGCCAAACTCAACATACCCAAGCGTAAGCCATATGAGTGCGACTCCTGTGGTCGGGCGTTTTCCCGTCGAGAGCATCTGTTTCGCCACATAGAAACGACACATTACAATCAGAAGGGTAAGGTTTTTTTTTTATTATGATTCTTTGAATATCTACTAACTCGCTTTCTAGATTACCAATGCAAGGTCTGCTTCCGAGTGTTCTCGAGAAAAGATAACATGATGCAACACGCCAGAAACAAACACTCCAAGAGCGACTAGTTGCGCTTCTCGCCCAGCAGCTCCAGCACCTTGTCAACCTCAATTCTATGCATCACCTTGACAAACTTCTCATCCGCTTCGTGCTCCTTGATGTGAATCACCGGAACATCAAACGTCTGTATATTATTTTCTGTTGTTAACTTATTCTACTTAATAGCTAATTTTGTTCACTCTTACGTATTTATCAAACCACTCCTGGTTCTCGGGCTTTGTAATGTCCACCTCCTTATAGTCAAACTTGTTCTTGCTCATCTCCCAGCTGTCGCTCAGATTGCTCCGTGCCATCTTGCACAGTCCGCATTCCGGTCGCGTGAAAAAGGTAATGTGCTTCAACAAGCTCTGGCCCACCCTCATTGTTATTATTGTGATACAAGGGGCAGTAGAATTTTCTCCCAATACGACGAACCCCTTATTTTATGTTCATGCCGGTGGGGCCGATCACGATCGGCGTCCCGCACATTCCCCAAATGGGTTGCATTCTTTCCATATTTGTCAACAGCTTACATTCCTGGTGGCCGGATTGGGCTTTTGCATGTTTTGAGGTTCGCTTTATTTTGCTTTTTTTTTTTTTTTTCCGTCTGTTCGTTTCGGGTTACTTCAGCAGCTTGTCCTATCACGGTTGTCGGGTCACTTCCCCATGCATGAATATGCGGTTACAGCCTCAGGGGGGGGGGGGGCTGGCTAAAAATAAACCCTGCAGCAGCCCCAAAAACAACGTATTCGTGTCTGGGCAGTGGGCATTGGCCATGTTCTTTTTACTGCATAGATATAAGCAATCTAAAAATGGGTTGGGGACCCAGCGGAATGGGGAGACCACTGTTCCTATGCATATCTCAAGTAGAATCTGTATAGACTTCTTCCGAACAGAGAACCCAAATCCCATAAATTACATACAACTTGCATTGCACATTACATTTCCCCATACACACAGCTAACGACATGACATTCCTCGCTTCGCAACAGCAATCCCAACATGGACCCAGATGAGATATTATTTCGGGCTCTGCCCCTCCCCCTGAGCGGTCGGGCCGATCCAGACAATCCCGGCTGCATAAAGGGGCGCCGCACAGCTAATTACACTTCCCAAAAGGGCAACTCAGGGGTAGTGTCGATTAATGCAGGGTGCGGGCACCAACCATCATGAGGCCCTTTGTTGAGATCCTAGAAACGCCTCATGCGCGAATCAAGCTATAACTCCTTTGGGAAATCGCCTAATTCCTCCGAAGAGGTTGATCGTGTCGAGATATGAGATTCGACGGCCAGTCGGCCCTGTGTTGGTACTGTTTACAGGGGAATGGCTAGGAAGACTGCACGTGGTCATCCTTGGAAACGTTGTGCTTATTTTGTAGAGGTTCCGCAGGGAGAGCGTGGCCGGTGGTAGCAGATATTAGTAACGGCTGTAATACTTCTACAGTTCCAATGTGGCGGAGCGAAACCACACAGCCAGAAAATCGAGGGCAACCGTATATGTTAGAGGGTTTCTGATTGTTGTTGGATTTGGGTTGCTTACTGGGTTGGCCTGTTTAGAACAAACACCGTCCAAGCGAGACTGCCATCGGCATTCATTAATACCGGGTCTACATGCGTTCGTATTGCCAGAGAGTCCACATGGCTAATTCGCAAGAACCAAGGCAAAGAAAACCATTTGGCTATCTCCTAACGTCCACACGGCAAGGGCGTGGCTATTGATGATCCTGTTCCCCGATTTCTGTACTATTCGATTACACACATTGAAGCCACGTATAAGCAGAAGAACAGGGTGCATTTTCCTATAGACGTTATGCATATGCATATGTGCATAGAGATCGCGTATACATATCCACACATAGACTAGTCATAAACACATGGTATTTACTACATTGGAGGCGTTACTTGTCTAGAGAGGATTCATCCTCTCAATATCACAGGCACATTCACCAACACGGCTGAGCTCCCTGGAATTTCGTAATTATCTGAGCGGAAGCGAAGAGAGAGTAGCAGTGTGAAGGCTCGAGTACGCTAACAATAGTCAATTTAATACTAAGAAGAAGAACTATAGAAATAATAAAGATATCAATCCCTCATATATAGATGCAACTGCGGCGGAGCTCTCAGTGCCGCCTGGTAGCTGGGGTTGAAGGCCGCTTATTATGGTAGTAGACGAGATTAATTGTCCATTTTGGCGTGAAACCATCCCTCGGAATTTATGAGCACTTCTACATATCCTAGATTGCCTATAGATCAGATTTCTATGCTGCTATACGTGGCTGCACGTAGAATGACTTGGCTCTTGATTGTTGCTATACAATGGCTGGTGTTTCTTGTGGTAAGGTGCACACAAAACAGTCCCCGTGGTATACATGAACTTCTGTCATAAAGTTTGACGCCGTTAATGTAACTCTAGCTGGGTGAATTGTTCCGGTAGGAGAGAAATATTCTTTGACATAACATGTACAAGTAAACGCCTGGCAAACGCTGAACCAATTTAACTTTTCGAGGAAGCTCACTAGGTGCAAGGTTTCAATGGAAAATTGGCTTTTGTGCCTGGCTACAGATTGGAAATTAGCAAGGTGAGCTGGGATGCGGTTTGAAAAACCGACGATATCAATTGCCCTGAGTTAGGAAGCTGCGGGGATGAACAATATAATTCACGCCCATTTGTTCTTCATTGCGATTCGGGACAGAACATGCCATTCGTAGCCGGCGGTTCGGTGCTTTGCTTCTTTTCTAGGTATGCGTAGCTCGCATCGCCATTGGCCAATGCGTTTGCTTCGTTTCTAGAAAAGCAGCCTTTCCACAGGACACATCGAGGGTCGTGTGAATGTCAACACTTCGTTCAGGAACTCTTTCGCGAAGACAGTATATCAGACGCTATGTTTTACGGGTCCATGCTGTTGGCGCACGTATTAAACTATACAACAGTCGTAGCTTTGAATTTATGTGGAGAAAAACCAACGGCGCGGTTCATTCTCATGCAAATCCATCATCTTCATCTTCATCGTCATCATCAAATGTGATTGGCGTAGATTGTTTTGGAGGAGGCGGTGCCTGCTGCTTCCTTGTTGTGCGTCGAGGAGCAGCGGCCGGAGCTGACTTTTTTGGTGGTTGTTTTTGTTTGGAAGTACCACGTATCCTGTTCGACGGTTGAACAGCGTCACTATCAGAATCAGAAATCTCATCAATTTCCATAGAATCTGCAACAGGTGCATCGCCGTCGCTTTCAATTCGCTCGTCCTCAGAATCAACAGTCTCTTTAGATTTGGGTGGATTTTTTTTACTCCTAGTAGTGGTACTAGTGCCGGATGTTTTCCTACCGCCGCGCCCGCCCCGTGAACCTTTGCCTCGAGTGGGCTTTGACGTGGTAGCATAATTTGCCTTATTCTCTTCGGCCGAACGACCGGAGTCCTTCTCAATGGGCATCTGCTTAGTCGAGTTGATTGCACTGGTCAATTGGCTTTCGTCGATTACGCCGAGATGGAGTAGGTTCTTCAACTGTGTCGCGAGAGAATCATCGACAAACGATTTCACCGCACTCTTGTCATCTTTATCAACGAATTGTGTGATTGCATCGCCAAGTCCGTTTTCCTGTAGAATATCCAAACTCTGCTGTCTAAGATACTCTTCAACAAGCGACCGGACCTGAAGGTTATCCAGAGTGATGCTGTTATATGGCCTTTCTGTTTCCTTCGATGACGATCCTGTACCGGTCTTTGGTTTTGGGACAGGTTTTTGCTTGAAATACTGGACCACATCGTTCACATTGGCAACTCTACCAACAAAGCGGTTTGAGAACCGAGTAGGATTTTCAACTTCATAACCGCCGGAATAATCCACTCTCAGGCGAATGAGCGGTAATGGAGTTGGCTCGGAATCGCCGTTATCTTCAATCCACTCGTTATTTGCAGTCTCTATCAGATGCTCAACTTTTCTGACCATCCACT
Source organism: Blastobotrys chiropterorum (assembly GCA_030570055.1). Classification (NCBI taxonomy): domain Eukaryota; kingdom Fungi; phylum Ascomycota; class Dipodascomycetes; order Dipodascales; family Trichomonascaceae; genus Blastobotrys; species Blastobotrys chiropterorum. The sequence goes on from JAJLUK010000028.1 coordinate 53,849, forward strand.
TGGAGACCTCAGTCCGCGACTCCGCGTTGGGATCCAAGAACGAGTCTGCAGATAGATATACCGTTTCCATCTTAAACGGGCGGACACTTTTTAAGGGTATTTTTTCAATTTCAAACTCCTTTCCTGTAATTGACATGATGCAGACATGCTTTTTGATCGCCTCAGCATCACACAAGCTGGTGGCCACAGAGCTCCCCGGCTGGATGACGCTAAATCCTTGGTCGGAGTTGAATTTCGGATCAATCAGACACTCATGTTCATGACCCCAGATAACAGTGTCAATGAAGTCCGGGAGAAATGATTCTGGAAGGTAGTTCGTCTCACTATGCGCGGCGTGGTTCTGGTGAACTGCAATCAAATTGAACCACGAGTCCGCAGAATCGTTCGGCCGCAGGAATTTTACATTTTGTGACCTGAAAGTCCGATGCAGTCGTTCATCACGTACGCTCGCCATTCCATACAGTGCCAGTTTGGTGGTCCCCTTTCTCAGGAGAATCGGAGATACCGTAATTTGGTCGTTTTCGGACACTCGTCCAAAATGGTTAATCAACCCTGTGGCGGAAAGAACATCCATTGGGGATAACATTGATGCCTAGAAGAGTCAGTATTTTTCGCATTACTCAATCAATTCCACTTACACCACCAGAATCATCGTGGTTCCCGCTGATCCCAAACACCGGGATGGCCACATTGATATTTGGATCTTCATAATTCACGTAATCAAACCTATCAAATTAGTTATGTGAACTTGATTACCGCAGAGACGCACTCACATTTCATCCACACCCAACTTCCCATGATTCAAAACCTCCATTTCGCAGGGCTTGTCGCCCAAGCAGCACTCTCTCAGCGTTTTGATGACCTGATACATGCTCTCTCGAGAGGGCTTGTTCACATGGAATAGATCGCCTCCTTGGAGAACCATGTCCACCTATTACGGTTAGCCAGTTGACACAATTGTGCACAAAAAGTCCCCACTAACATCTTGATCCTTTGCGACGGTCATGATCTCGTGAAACGTCCGAGCAGCGTCGTTTCCACGAATCGGATCAGCCTCGTTGTACCCCACATGGTTGTCCGTAGTGACGAGAATCCGGAATGTATCTATTCACTGTTAATAACGTCTCCTGACGGCGCTCAGCTAGCTTACTCTCATATTCCATATTTCGGCGCTGGAGTTGGTGAGAGACGCGCCACACCCGCGTGGTGGAATTTTATATCGCCCGTTGCTGGAGAATCCGACAACGGATTAATTTCGACAAGTCTAGATCGCAATTGGCCTTATTACGTTGCAGTTGGATTATTTCTTCTTTTTTTTTTTTTTTTTTTTTGGGAAGTGTGGAAGGAATGATTGTCAGCCTCTCCTTCAAATTAACAGTTTGTTTCTGACTCTCAGGTTAATTGAAGAAGCGTTTTCTGCCCTTCTCTCTGGTGTATTCGAAAGCGTTGTACCTCGACGAGCTACTTTTTTGCTTCTTTTCGGAGAAAGAGAAGCCGTGGAGGCACTAGAACCCTCCAGAGGGTGTGTATGCCCTGCGGGCAGCCTTCTTTTCCAGAAAAGAAGCAAAAGCAGTCGTCGCAAAACCTCCGCGGACCGGGTTTACCCTTTTCGCTTCTTTTCGGAGAAAAAGAAGCGCCGGAGGTCCTGGGGGGTGTGTATGGCCTGCGGGCGGCCTTCTTTTCCAGAAAGTAACAAGAGCGTTTTCTGGCCACAGAATACAATTTTGCAAGCTATATCCGCCATGTTAAGATAAAGAATTTGTTATCCGTGTCGTCTACGATTGATGGCTATTGGTGACCTGGTTCTCCTCAGGAACAGAAAACTAAAACGCGCCGTTTCAGAGAGGCATCCTAAAAATGCTAGAAACAAATGTTCGTAAAATCCGCGTTCACTTCATTTTTCTGGTTCAGACAATACTCTAATGGATCCACCGATAGATATATGGTCGTCCATACTCTACACCTGGAATTGCCTACCGTTGATACTAGTCGATTTTATCGCTGGCCCCCAACTCCGCTGGCAGCGGACCGGCAGGTCGGCATAACCGTCCCAACGGTGAGTTGAGATGCAGGCATGTATATCTGGCCCGCAGGACCTACAAGATATAGATTCTCCGGGGCCATGGACAACATACGCGAACTGAACTTTGAGGGCGGACTAGGCGAAATGAAACGCTTCGGGAAAGTATACCTAGTGGATTGGCTAGTGGTCGCGTGTGTGGGCGCTGGCTATGCGTTCACTGAGCAGCTCACGCCGTTCCACAGAATGTTTCGTCTGGACGACCCCACAATCCAATTCCCGTCAGCGGATCCTGAGACGGTGTCGAACGCATTGTGCATTACTCTAGCCTACGTGATTCCTGCAGTAGTCATGTGGATTTCGCCCATTTTCACTACCCGCCAGCGTAATCGGCTTCAGCTGATTCACATCTCCTTCTTGGGGCTTACGCTCGCGTTTGTGCTGAACGGGTTCTTTATCAACTGTATGAAGGTGTGGCTGGGTCGACCCCGTCCGGACTTTTTGGCACGCTGTATGCCTGCAGAAGGAACTGCCAGGGACGTGTTGGTAGGCTTTGAAGTCTGCACCAACCCGAACGTGGACACGATCAACGAGGGATTCAAATCTACTCCCTCTGGCCATTCAGGGACGAGCTTTGTCGGTCTGGGGTACTTTTCCCTATGGCTCGCAGGCCAGCTGACAGCGTATAGACCTTCCACCAGCATATATCGGGCGGTTATTTCGTTATTGTGAGTGGGTCCCACATGCATAAAGACGCCCGTTGCTAACGATTACTAACGATTGTAGTCCAATTTTGGTTGCCTTTTACATTGCGGCGAGTAGAACTGTAAGCTGACGCTTTTACATGAAGCAAGAGCAGTGCTAACAAAAATCCAGGCGGACTACAGACACCACTACTTCGACGTCATGTCGGGCGGTTTGATTGGGTTCATGGTCGGGTGGGGCGTCTACGTAAGTGCGACTACATCGAATTGGCGACGAAACTGCTAACTCCAGATTTAGCGAAAGTACTTCCCCAGCGTGACTGCGGCGAAATGCAACAAGCCGTACCAGACATTTAATAACACCGATTCGGCCGGTTCTTCGTTTAGCGATGATGCAACTTTGGGTGGGCCCGCGGACCAGTTGGTGTAGTCATTTAAGAGCATTCTAGTTGTGTAAATCAGGATAATTATTAATGCAGAATTGAAGAAGATGGCATCTTGGTAGTTGCTCTGGCGACTTTTTTTTTCTCCGAAAAGAAGTTCTGTGAGGCCAGATGACGCTTTTGCTTAAGGTCGCTTCTCGAAGGGCAATTGAGTATCTTATGGCGTCAGGACGGGTTGATTGCCTCTCAGGCTTCAAAAGGAAGAAGAAATAGTAGTCCTGAGATACAGGGTATGTGAAATAAAACTAAATCCTTTTTCTAGACGACCACACTTCTGTAAAACAACTGCAACCGCATTCCAAATGAGGCAGCCCGCATTCACGCGCATGCGACTCATAGAGCTACCCTTTTTAGTACTTTTCAATTCTCCGGAAGATGCGTAGCGCAGCCTATTTTCTAGGAAAGAAGCCAGAGCACTGGCGCGGATTTCGTCAAGAATCAATCACCATATTGAAGCTTTATTATATCGGGAAAAAAGAAATTTGCTTATGACAATGCGACGATAAAATATTCGGTTCCCAACACTTCCATTTTGAGTACGATGCTAGTGGCTCGCAACCTCAAACTTTGGATATAAAGGAACCCCAGATCTCTATTTTCCGTCTCGTAGGCTTTTGCCAACGTGAATTTGCTATCTACTCTTGCTTAAAAACTTCGTGGACTTACGAGCTGTTCAACTAAGTCGAATACAATGTTTGCGTACGTCGCTGATATATACTATATGCAGCAATAAAATATAGGGGTCCTCTACACTTCCATTTGGGAAACATCTCATGCGTACACTCTTTCCTGACGTCTGTCCACCTGCATTATGTACGTATTACCTTTTCTCGCTACCCATCCAGAGCACTCCCGGGAAAGACAGTAGACCTGCGACCTCAGAGTGCTTTTTGCGGCAGCTTCTTTTTTTTGTCCTCCGAAAGGAAGGTTGCTCCGCGGAGAGCATCTCTACACCAGTGCTTTTGCTTCGTTTCTAGAAAAGAAGGCCACCCCCAGGGTATACACGTTGACATGCCTCCGGCCGCAGTCCGGCCACTCCGGCGGCTTCTTTTAATGAAAAGAAATAAAAAAGGTAGCTCCGCTTCGCGGGGGTGTGTCCCTATACACCAGTTCACACTTCGGAAGGTTTCAAGAATGGCAGCTCTGTGAGTATTAGTAGCACGCACAATTAAAGTTCGTAGCCACTTTCAGAATGTAATCATTGGTATTCGATAGTACTACATCTTCCTCAACTCGGCGCTTCAGCAGCTTCACAGCTTCACAGTTTCATGCGGCCGGCGTTAGCACGTCTGTCACAGCCGCGCTTCATCGGCACCAGTCCGACGAGCCTAACCAGCCAATCAAAGGCCACATTTAGCAAACCTCCCAACGACATTTTCATTCATAGCTCTGGTACAGGAATTTTAACACACGAATCACACAAAAATGAGCTCTACACAAAAGGACCCATGGGCTAGAAAGTAAGCTTTCCACAGCATGTCGCTGTCGACCACAGAGGTACTAACACCCGCGTCTAGGGAAGCTTGGAGATTCCAAGGACCGTTCACCCGAGCACAACGATACAAGGGAAGTCTCCCAGGCTTGGGGCTCGGCGTTGGTGCGTTTGTTTTGTTCAATATTTATGAATACGTCGCTGGCGGTGCAAAGCATTAAACTCCCGTGCATTTTTTAGTTATTAATACATTAACCTCGGATACACAGCCCTTTCCCGGAACTCGACTCTCCGGAACGCTATGCGCTAAGCAGGTAGTCTCTTCAACACTGGTCTCAGCTCAGGAAAAGTCAGTGTCCCCTCCAGAAGCACGCGCCCCAATATAGGGGAATGTGTGTGCTGTGCAGACGGTCCTCCTGAAACGTGGTGTCCACGGGAGAGGCCACTATTACCCCACTAAACCTACTATAACGCAATTGCCCTGCGGGCAGCCTTCTTTTCTAGAAACGAAGCAAAAGCACTGACCAATGGCCTCACAGAATTACCTTTTTTTGCCTCTTTACTTGGAGAAAAAAATGAAATCACCTGAGGTAATTAATCGCCGGAGGGTTAGTATGCTCTGCGGGCAGTCTTTTTTCTTAAAGAAAAAAGCACTGTCCAATGGCCTCGCAGAGCTATCGTTTTTTTTTGCTTCTTTTTCGGAGAAAAAGCGAAGCTGCGGAGGCAATTAATCACTGGAGGGTTAATATGCTCTGCGGACGGCAGTTTTTTCTAGAAAAGAAGCAAAAGCACTGACCAAAAGCCTCGCAGAGCTAACTTCTTTTTCGGGAAAAATGTAGTCACAACCTCCTCGAGTCATTAGCCGCCATTTCCAGAAGTAAAACCGCTCCCAAATGGCCTTACAGCTACTTTTCTTGCTTCTTTTCGGAGGTAAAAAGAAGCCCCCGGAGACTATGCACCCCAGAGGATCCTATCGGAGCACTAACCCTGCAGAACAACCAGCATTGGCCAGCAGAGCTACTGTTTGTGCTCACTATATAGATACAGCTGGTTCAACATCTCACGCCGCATTCCCGGCGGCGCTAAAGAAATTTAGGGCACAACCCTAACTTTGGGAGCAGTCACAGAAGATGGAAGCCGCTGATGAGGATCAAGCAGAAGACGTGAAAAGTCCCAACGGAACGCGGGCGAAGGGCGGTGGGAGCAGCAGTATATCTGAGCACAGAACACAGGAAGTTTTCTTTCAACATCATCAAATAAGCCTAATCAACTAACCCACACAGTTCGACAAAAGTAGATACACAAAATGTCACAAAAGGCTGCTGCTTCCGGTAACAAATACAAGATGACTGTATGTGAAAAAACGCGCGAGAATTCAACGAATACGGTGATGGGCGAATCGTCATGTTGGAGCGACCGCCCGGAGAGTTGAACAAGATTGAATAGGAACGACATGCTAACAGGTTTTTCTAGCTTGGTCTCCCAGTGGGAGCTGTCATCAACTGCTGCGACAACTCTGGTGCCAGAAGCTTGAACGTCATTGCCGTCCGAGGAGCCGGCGCCAGATTAAACCGTCTCCCAGCTGCTGGTGTCGGTGACATGGTCATGGCCACCGTCAGAAAGGGTAAGCCAGAACTCCGTAAGAAGGTCATGCCAGCCATTGTTGTTCGTCAAGCCAGACCATGGAGAAGAAAGGACGGTCTCTTCCTCTACTTCGAAGATAATGCCGGTGTTATTGTTAATCCAAAGGGTGAAATGAAGGGCTCTGCCGTTACCGGTCCAGTCGGTAAGGAGTGCGCTGACTTGTGGCCAAGAATCGCTTCTAACGCTGGTGTTGTCGTTTAAAAAAACATCATACGTAATATTATAGTATATGAATAATTTCGACGACTAACTCTTTGTGCTTTTGTCCCAATGCAGGGCCGAATCCCATGTCCGAGATTGGCGGTGCCAGATAGTGCAAAATTTTGTGTCACTTTTTGAGCCTCACAGAGCCAAGCCTTAACGGTGGTGCAGGTACTCAATTCTCCCGAGAAGGAAAAATTTTGAAAAGTAAAAAATACCCTCTGCAACCATGGAATTCAGCGACGATTTATTCGAATTCGACACGGAGCTAGTTCCAATTCCCGAGGTCAAGAACCTGGGCACGTCGTATTTAGATTTCGATGGCTTGCTGGAGAAGCCTGGTCTCCAGGTCTACGAGGACGGAGGGGCTGCTGGCTGCGGCGGCAAGTTGTGGCCGGCCGGCGAGCTGTTGTCTCGATATATGATTAGAAAGGGTGTAGCTGGATGTAAGAACATTATAGAGCTAGGTAGCGGGACTGGCTTAGTAGGGTATGCAAGTGATGTTGTGCGGGATGAGTTGAATATTGTGCTGACTGGGTTAGGTTGGCGATTGCATTACATAAGATGAAGAACGATGGGGATGATCTACGGATATGGGTCACTGACCAAGAGTGAGTGTAGCGAGCGACCAGAGGGCATGTTCGTCAGGCTGACTATTTTAGAAATATGATGCCATTGATGGAGAAGAACGTGCAATTGAACGATCTTTCCGACAAAGTTATTCCGGCCGTCCTCAATTGGGGTGAGGAGCTACCGCAGTTTGCTGTGGAGAATGAGATTGATATGGTCCTTGCTGCCGATTGCGTCTATCTTGAGGCCGCCTTCCCGCTGTTGGAGAAGACTCTGTTAGACCTGACCGAGAAGAACGTGCCCATTCTCATGTGCTACAAGAAGCGCAGAAAGGTGAGTGTCTGTGAATATGAGGAAGATATTGGCTGTCTGACTAACTGGACGTAGGCTGACTCGCGGTTTTTCAAGGCCATAAAGAAGAACTTTACGATCAATGAGGTGAGTGTGATGATCCCACGTGTCGAACTGCATACTAATGCTCTACAGATCAAAGACCATGCGGACTACGACAAGTATTTCAGGCAATCAGTCCATTTATACGAAATTGTAAGAAGGAAGTGATGTAGCTAACGAACATATAAATACCAGTGCATTAGATAGAGAGTACCCTAGTTCCAGCGGTTGTGATCCCTCGGCTGCATCTTTTTTCTCCGAAAAGAAGGCTGCCCGCAGGGCAATTTGCCCCAGTGGTCAAGGGAGGCTCTGCTACCTCCTGTCGTCCGGCGGCTCCTTTTCTCCGGAAAGAAGCAAAAACGGGTAGTTCCCCTGCGCGGAGAATGTCAATACACCAGTGCTTTTGCTTCTTTTCTACATATCTCGGCGAGGCTATTTACAAGCGCTAAAGAACGCTACCTGCAGGTCAATTTTGGCTCCGTTGTACTTGACCTACGGAGGGTGGGTTCCTCCGGCAGCAGCATTTCAAAGTCCCAAAGCTTCTATCGTGGATCACCAAACCTTCAACGTCGGGACTTCCCAATGAGAGAATAGCGCTAGAATGCCACAACAGTCTGTGGGAGAAATACGCAGTAAGTTTAGTTTGGATATAACACGAGATGGAGCCAATTGACTAACTGTTTCACAGCGAACCTTCTCTCGGACAAAATAAAAGTCCGGACCGACGCGATAGCAGAGCTTTCGAGCTACTTGGAGGTCCCCGCAAATAATGATGCGTTGAAGGATAAGACCTACTACCAGCTTTTGGAGACGGTGTACACGATTATCCAGAAAGAGCGCAAGAGCACAAGTTCAAAGTCAGACGCCGGCAGCGTGCGACTGAGACAAGCTGGGGATGCGGTCAAGGTGATAATTGAAAAGGGTATATCCAAGTTCAGGCCGAAAACTATAAACTATATTGTCAACCGGCTGTTATCTGGGGACTGTTTCCCAGTCCCGAGCGTCAGTGTTCTGGATGACCCGTTGCTCACGCCAATTGCAAAATCCTGTCTGATACTAACTAGTGTACCGAGTCATGTGGAGCACTTGCCAAATGAGGAATGGACCAAAATGTCGGTGCTGTGTTCAGAGGTATTGTACCATTTGGCCACTGTGTCCAGGAGACGCAACGTAAAGAGGCCGCATTCGGCTACTACTGACTTGTTAGAGGCATTGTACAATCTCTTAAAGAATAAGACATCCTCCGACCTGACCAAGTTCACACAGATTTTCACTCCTCTATTCAATTATTTTGAATATTTCACCGAAGAAAACACTGGTCACGTATACCTGTTCAAGTGTTTTAACGAGATTCTCGTCAGGTTGCTACTGCATGACATCACGCTGTGTCAAGATATGGCGATGTCGATCTTCAAGTTCATCCCCCAGCTTCTAAATTGTAAAGTGATGGAGCTCAAAATTGAAATACTAATCTTTTTAACGCATGCTTACAAGCCTCTCCACCAACTGCTCATCACTCACAGTTTGAAGGATGAGGAGGATGCCAGGAGTATCCAGTTAGTCTATGAAGGCTTGCTGACAGAAAGGGAGTCCAATTCTATGCACATAATGTCGACCAAAAACCTGAGGTTTGTCGAGTTGGATGGTAGCCCCGTACCAACTGAAAAATGGCTAGCGTTGAAACATATGACCATTGGGAACAATAAGGATCAGTTTGCCTGGCTTTCTACGCTAGTGATGTATCGAATCTCGGTACTGCGTTCTAAGATCCCCACAATAGGTAAGGTGGCAAGTCAATTAATCGTGACAACCGTAGCTAACGATTGTAGATTCCCACAAAAGGGCCCGATTGGAAAATGGTAGCTCGCAGGTTACGAAACAGGCAACGGACTTCTTGAGCTTTATGGACGACCAGCTTGAAAGCCATTCTGTCAGCCATGTACAAACGATTGCTATTTACTTCCAAGAAATGAATACCTCCGAGGTTCACCATCCAAAGTGCGGTAGTGTTGCCGAAAAGCTGTTAGACATTTGCTCGTCGACCAACATTGACGCTGCAGGTTGGGCGTTGATTGCAGTTGGCTGCTTGGTTCAGTCCGGCTTTAAAGAGAACGATGTTTCCATAGACGCGTGGAAAGTGTGTTGCCAGAGGATCCACAATAAAGAAATATCATCAGCGGCTTGCTTCTGCCTGAGCTTAATTCTAAACGATGACGAAAGAATTTCGGATGTGAAAGCAATGATCGGTATGTTCGACGCTCATGGACCAACAGTATCATCCGGATCGTTGAGGTTGTGGTTTAGCGTACTAAAGTTGAAAACGTCTTCAGCCACGCTGCAATTTATTGGCACCGGGTTGAACTGGGTCCTCAGCTGTTGGCGGTCGTCTTTGCTTTCCAAATACTTTAGGTCCTCGTTTCATGAAATGCCGTATAGTCCGTTGGATCTATCAGCTTTATTGTTGTCATTTTGCGGGATTGAGTTTAGATACAACCCGTACCCAAAGTTTACAGGAAGAATAGCTGAATCTGCGTCGCAGGAATCCTTGTACGATGACGGCTGGGATTTCCTTTGCCTGAAAGATACAAAACATCCGAGCGGGGATGTAGGAAGGCCAGAGGCGCAACAGAATCTAAACTTGTCGATTGGCAATTGTAAGCAGGTCTTAAACGAGGTCGGCCACATTTTAACTGAAGTCCAGGATTTGATCTCAAACTTCTCGGCTTTTTGGCTAAACTTGATATTGCATTTTCTCTTCCCCTGTATGATTTCAACATCTTCCATTTTGCTAGCTAACAAATTCACGCGGAAAGATTCGGAGAGACTACTGTCACTTGCCTCCTCGCTTATGGACAAAGTATGCAGTAATAACGATGGTTACTCTGATGATATGGTGTCAGTTGCCATTTACGGAGCAGATATCATCTTCCAAATCCATCCAATTCTCGGAAACTCTGCGTATTTGAATCACTTTGATCATTTCGTTTCATCCTTTGGGAAGCTGCTCCATAATTTACAAAAGTTAGATTCTGTCTGGCAGGAATCCGGCGACACTAAAAATGCGGATTTCGACAGTTGGTGGCACTCTTCCGCCGTACGCACAGTGCCTCACAGTTTTGTGGAACTATCCTCTTCAGAATGGGATAGGGTTGGGCACTCAAAAGTCCAGTTAAACTGCAGCGAATTTGGATCAAGTGACTTGATATCCAGTGTTCAACGGATGGATGAACTGGGGTTTATATTCGCGTTGGATTGGCTGTGTGAAACCTCGATTGTAACAATGTCATCAGAGGACTTAGGCACTTTGATAAGAGAGTTTGGTATGAAAATATTACAAAGTTACAACTGGCAGACATCTGAAATTGCATTGTTGACAATTCTAAAGTTGCTGCGTAAGTACTCGGACCTTTGGTCAAACAATACAGGCAACTTGAGAGGTGATTGCGGTGATGTCTTCAATTGGGTTGTTAGACTGTGCAGTGATCAGAAATGCTATTCCGAAAGAATCAAGGTGGGTATTTCTAATATTGTTCCCCAGCTCATCTTGTATTTTACCGACGATTCGAAGAATTTAGCCAAATGGTATGATTATTTTACCTCCCTGGTTTGTGACCCGAGTGGTTTTGTCAAATTTTCGATGGCCACTAACCTGGAATACTTGTTCAAGGCAGCTACTGATGGCGACGGACTATACATGAAGGTTTATACGAAACTAGGTCCGATTTATTATAAGTATGAAGACCTGGCCTTCAGAGGCCTTATAATTTCGTCAATGGCGTTTGGTGGAAACGAGATGCCTATTCCAGTATACAACCTGCTGGAAGTATCTCTGGCAACCAATGGATCGGCAAAAAAAGTAGTATCCTTTTTGATGAATGAGATATCTAATCGTTTGAAATTTAAAAATGCAAAAGAATTATTCAGCAGCTTGTCATCGGCAGTAATTTACTATTGGATTAACTATAAAGTGCCATTGGAAAGTTTCCCGTTCATCTCATGTGGGTATGGAAGCTATCGCCAGTTTCTGAAAGAAAATTCGGATGAAATAAACTCTCAATTGTTGATCGAGTACCAGAACGATGCAATGCCTTATCTAGAATCGATTGCCAAAGCGCTAAAAAATATCCCAGTAATATCGATGGTTGAAAGTTGTTTCCCCAAGGCAATTGCATATAGTTACACAAAAACTGCTGGATCCAATATGGAGGAAGTGCTAGCGGGGATTGTGGGTGTTGAACGTATGACGGATCTACTATCAGCAAGAATAGTAGATATTGTCGCCGAGGTAATAGAACTGGGCGGTTTTGATTTCATACCGGAATCATTTTTTTCGAATGAAGTTTTCAAGTCAGTATATGATGGGACGGAGCCTATAGTCCTACCTGCACCAGTGAACAGAACAATCGAATCAGAAAACATTCCAACCATTATTAGTAATATATGTGAAGTGACAAAAACCAGCCAGGCTGAATTATGGACTGCTTCGAGTTACACATATATTGTTCGGAGAATTTTGGATAGGAAAGGATCAAACATTTGCGAAGCTGAGAATTTGAGGAAACTGAGGAGATGCATAATTGTCATTCAATTGTCAGGGGGCTGCTATAATGATAGTTATGCGTTGGAATTAACTATGATGGGGGTAATCTCATTTTTATCGATAAAACCTGCCCGGGATGAGGCATATAAGGCTATTCAGTATTTGCTGTTTGGTGGCATCAAATACTTTCAGAAGCATGAGGCAGAGTATATCGACTATTTATTTAACATCATTCTGAGTTATTTTGACAACTCGGCAGCGAGTTCATTTAGGAAGTTGCCGTTGAGTTCCAATGGGTCATCATTTTTACAGTGGTTGATAGGATTCAATCAACAGAATCGAATTCTCTCCATGAACTCTGAAAACGACCTGATGATAAAAATCATTGGATATGCATCAGGACAGCAAGAACCTGAATTGTTTACGGACACGGACATTCAATCTGTATTAACCGCGACAACTGGTCATTTTAAATTAAATTCACAAAGATCATTTTTAATATTACTGGGCCACCAACTTGAACACTACAATCGCTTGAGTGGTCAATTGTTCGAGGAGAGAACAAACGACATGAATCCAGTCGCAACTGCACTCTTTTCCTTCAATGGAATGGAAAACACATCTGCTTATCTATTGTGGGTGGCCCGTCTTGGCGCAGACACACATCTACGCCAAGGTAGAGTCACCATTGAGGCCAATGAAATCAACAATAGGTATTTTACGGCCAATTTCCATAAAGAAGGCCAACTTGTGCGACCGTTCATGGGAATCTTGAACTTAACACTTGAAAATCTGTCAAAACGAAGCTTTCGGGATATGAAGTACATCGAAACTTACCTAAGGGCTGTTCGACACACTTCCAATCAGGAAATTAAATCTGCATATTTTGAGATAATACCATATGAAATCTCATCCCCATTATCATTTGCCGAATATCACATTCCAGTTTTCAATGATGTTGATACTACATTCAAAGACTTCGACACCACGGAACTTGGATTTGTTGACTGGATTTACCAGTTTGAAGGCAAGTTGCTATCATGTATTTCAGACAGATTTCCATCCGGCACAAGGGTGTTGATTGAAAATGTTGATGGTTTTGCTGAGTCTGCTTTACCATTTCTTGTCCATGAGGCGCTTCAAAACCCAAAAAGTGATGAAATTAATACCAATGAGTTGAGGAAGCATTTCAACCGTGTTCTAAAAAATGGTAAGAACGAATACATCAAAAAGGCAATAATAACGACGTTGTTATACCTACACTTCCAGAACTTGCTTAGTGAAAACCCTGAGCAGACAGGGATTGGGGTGGATTTACTTTTAGCCTCCCGTGCAGCCAATGATGTGGCAATGTACAAATCAGCTTTAATGTTACAGGAGTTATATTGGAGTAGGCAAGGAAAGAATCCCGAGGCTACAGATTTACCTGCCTTTATTTATACTAATATTGAAGATCCGGATATCATATACGGGTCAAAACTGTCATCAAGTTTGGCGGGTGCGGCTCTAAATGCCGGCAGGCAAAACCGAAACTGGGAAGTCATTAGTTATGAAGGAGCTGCATTAGACGATAGACTGCGGAGGGGAGCGCAAAGCGTAACCGATAACAGGCTGTCCACCTCATTATTAAATCTTGGTTTAAATGGGTTCTCAAAAATACTTTCAGAGTCCGAACAAATCAATGGTATTTTATCGCAAAATTCAGCCAACGCCTGGAAACTGCAACAATGGGATCTCCCAGTCAACAATAACATTAAAAACAAGGTTGGAAAGCACGATATCATATTTAAATTATGCAAACAGATCAATGATTCGAACCAAGGTTCCAGGACAGCCACTCGGTCTCTCTTTGAAGATGCGTATTTGGATGTCTTAGAAGTGATGGATAAAACCAAGGATAATAAACATTTAAAAGAGATGGAAGTATCATTGGCCATGATTAAAGAAGTAGAGGAAATCACTCGCATGGCACACCCAAACGATTGTGCAGAAATTATAAAGGAGCAACGCGTTAAAAGCGGCAATTGGGTTTCAAGGTGAGCAGTTGGCTAAGACTCAGAATCTTTCTATACTAACTTTGATACAGCTTTAGGGATTATGAAGACATATTGCTAGCACGGATTACGGCATGGGGTTTGGCCCGGAAAAAGCAGAAAGGAAACGGGTTCGTTGAAAGTGACCTAGTTAAAGGGGAAGTTTTATCGGTATTGGACTATTCACGAATGGCTCGCGAAAATCGGGAATACCACAAGTCTATGGATGGTGTTATCCGCCTAGAGAACCTATCTAAAGACTATAGGAATTCCAGCTTGTCAACAAAACTATCATGCGTGTCACAAATTGAATCCGCTTCTGCAGCATGGGATATTGGTGACCAATCAGCTTCAATTGAGATGCTCAAGGTTTTGATAGAAGACGGCGGGAACACTGTACTTTCTAATTTTGAAGAGGAAGACTTCTTTTCTCTGCCAGAAGTTTATTCCGTGCTGGCCTTGCGTTGCAGCCAAGCACGACGGGAGAATGGTGAGGACATTGTTCAGAAATATCTGCAACCAGCGGAAGAAATTGTTTCACGAAAGGATTACGAAAGTAAACGACGAGCTAACGTGTACCACGCGTTTGCCAAGTTTTGCGATGAACAGCAGGGCGAATCATATATCAATGAGGAAATTGAAAGTTCATCCAAACTTGTTTTCAGAAAACGAAGGGAAGTTCAGCTATTAGAACAGATGTCCAAGGTTGGGAACGAAAAGGAACGCAATTCCGTGGCACACCACTTGAACAAAGTGAGACAAGAATTGAGGAACGACGAATATGAATATGATAATTGGGTAAACACCAAGAAAATGTTCCTGCGTGAAAGTACCAAGTACTATTTGAAGAGTATTTCCGAAGGGTCTGGTATTTACGCCGGTGACGTTTCAAGATTCTGTGCTCTATGGCTGGAGAACAGTGATGACGAAAAAATGAATAAGCAAATTCGCACGGTATGTAAAAGCGTCCCCACAGTGCAATTGGCGCCATGGATCAATCAATTGTCGTCCCGACTGTCATTAGACCAAAAGGAAGAATTCCAGAAAGCCCTATGGACTATAGTCCCTTATATATGCCGGGATCATCCGTATCATTGTCTTTATCAAATTGCAAGTTTGAAGAGGTTGAAAGACACAAAAAGCCCGAAAGGATCCAACCCATTGCTCGAATCGCGGTCCATTGCTGGGATCAAGTTGTGGGAACTGATAAAGAAAAAAGAGTATTTGAGTGCTGAATTCCTTAACAAATTCGATTCAATGTGTACAGCTATGATTCAACTGGCAGATCAAAAAGTGGAGAAAACCAAGACCAAATTCAAGGTTGAAAACATGTCGGGTGACGTGCAAAGGTGGTGGCGCCAATTGGCCCAGTTGAATTTACCACCTCCAACGATTCATTTCCCGTTGAAAGCGGACTGTCAATATGAAACTATTCCACGAATGACCCATATTGAAAGCAAAATCTCCTTGGCTACAGGATTGGCTCGACCGAAGGTTATCAGCATAGTGGCGGACGATGGGAAAAAGTACAAAATGTTGGCCAAAGCTGGGGATGACTTGCGTCAAGACGCTATCATGCAGCAAGTGTTCGGACAATTGAACGACGTTTTCCAAAAGCATGAACAAAGTAGGACACGGAACCTTAGCGTACGGACTTATAAGGTTATTCCATTGGGCCATAATGCTGGCATTATCGAATTTGCACAGAACACAACGCCATTACAGAGTTATTTGAGCTCAGCTCGTGAAAAATATTATCCCATGGACTGGCCTATAAGGAAGTGCCGTGACGAAATGAACAAGGTAATGATGAAATCTGGGAGCCAGGAGAAAGTTCGGACACTTGAGAAGATCTGGAAGAATACGAACCCAGTGCTGCGACACTTCTTCTTTGACCATTTCTATTTACCGGATGATTGGCTCCGATGTCGAACCAACTATTCTCGTTCAACTGCTACCATATCTATACTCGGATATATTATCGGGCTCGGTGATAGGCATTGTAATAATATTTTGCTTGATTCGTCTACAGGCGAGGTTGTACACATTGATTTTGGGTACGCATTTGATCAAGGCAAGACGTTGAAAATCCCGGAAACTGTCCCATTCAGACTAACACGAGATATTATTGATGCGATGGGCATTAGTGGGGTTGACGGGGTTTTTAGACGATGCTGCGAGTTTACTTTGGGTGTATTGCGAGAGGAGATTGAGACAATCATGACTATCCTGAACGTTTTGAAGTATGACCCCTTATACAAGTGGACGGTTTCTCCGTTGAAGCGACGGAAACAAAAATATGACGCCAGTGTGGATGACACGAGTAGAAGTCGTCGTAGTACTACTGTTGAGGTTGAGAACTTGGATGACGGAGGAGATGATACTGAAGCGGCAGAGGCCGAACGGGCGTTAACAATTGTAAGGAAAAAGCTGTCGCCAAAACTGAGCTCCGAGGCGGTAACTCGAGAATTGATCAATCAAGCGTCCCATGTAAGAAACCTAAGCATGCTTTATAGCGGTAAGTTTGGAACCCATTGTTTTTGTATGATAACTTTGCTAACCCGGTGAATATTGTAGGATGGGCACCTTTTTTGTAGAAAAATGAGAATGATAGAGAATAGAATAATTATTTACAGAGAGTATGAGTCTATGGGAATTGTGCTTCTTTGGCGGAATCAGCAGAGCTCTTGTCATCTTCTTCCTCCTCAGGAGCTGGGGTGTTATCGGTGAACCGGGACCTCTTGACATTAGTAGCTTGGACGGCATCATCGACCCACTTGTCAATGATTCTTTGTTCCTGTTCAACACCATGCTGAATGTAGGACTTGGTGAAGACGGAACCAAACATGACTGCTTCTTCATTGGCCACTTGAGTCTCTGCCTCTTGTCGCATTCGGAGTCTATAGAACTCAAGTCTGGCCTGATCATAAGCCTTTAGCCAGTCTTGAGGCGGATATTCACCGTTATTCAGAAGATAGAGGGTGCGCTGAACCACACTTTCACCATCAAGCTTTTTGTTCTGCTGGTATATCGTGGACCAGTCCTTAATTCGTGCAGCGTCGTTACCGTCGTTTTCCACAACCAACTTTGGTCTGGCCAATTCCCATGGATGCTGGTCGTAGAATAGTTGTCTGATCTTGTCTTCGACAAATTGAATGAGTTTGGGTCTATAGAGATGTCGAGGTTTTACGCTGAAGTCCTGCTTGTTTCGAGTAACGTATGTTCCTCTTGACTTTCGTTCATTTCCAACTTTAAATTTGTGATCCTTCTTGACATACTCGTCCAGATTGTGGGCCTTGAGCGCCAAGTTAGTGGTAGGAGGGTGTGCGGCCACCACTCTGTACCAGGAGGGCTCGTTGATGGCACCGAGCTTATTCCTGGTGGTACCCTTGCCAGCATTTATCAGTCTGGAGGTGGTATCCAGAATGGTTATGGCCTTGGTCTGTAATCTCATTGGTGAAAAATTACTTTTATGTGTGTGGGTGGGTTGGAGGTGAAAAAAATTTGGACAAAACCCGAGAAACCTCCCAAATGAGAACTGAAAAATTCACCAGAAATTTAATATACAAACTACGACCAAAGAGCGAGCATAAAAAAAAAACCAGGAGCTATATTTCATTTACCAACTTAAATGACAAATGAAATTAGGTAGCTACGGCAGTTTGTTTAGGACTGCTCTGAGGTATAGGAGGTTGGCCAGGTGCCGGTCCTATTCGACCAGCGTTGATTTGGGACAGGCTTATGACCGAACCTTGAATCAGATTGCAACCGATAATCAGCAATTGCTGCGGAAGTATCTGGCCACAGACGACATTGAGCCCGTTTCATCCACGGATCTGGTCAGACTGGCAGGACGAAGTCTGAACAGCTCATACGACAGAGTAAAGCAGAGCCGTTTGGACATACCGCGAACACCTGAAAAATGTTCCATACGGGATTATAACGAATTTTTACGAAACCTGTACTATAAAGACGAATTGAACTATCGCAAGTTATTCAAGGCGTATAATGCATTGCCGTATCCGGCACCATATCATATCAACGGTGTGCATTTAGAAGAGTTGATGGGCTTATTGATGGATAGCAAAGTGGAAGGGGTCGCACGAGCACATAAAAAGGCAGATGCGCCCAAGATCTTTATGAGTGTTCTGGCTGATTTGATAGAATGTTCCATGCCCATATCAACTCGAGAATACAACTCTGCCATGTATATAATAGGCCGTTCTATTACCGACGAAGAAGATGGGGCCAAAAAATGGAGTTTGATTGAAGACCGCTTGGCGCAGTTGAAAAGGTCCCATGGCAACGTGCTTGAAGACGTTAGCACACTTAACATACTAATGAGCATTGCATTGAAGATGGATGATAACGAGATTTTGGGTCAGCTCGTGAAGGAGTTTGAGCTGAATGGGCTGAGCCCGGACAGATACACATTAATGGTCTATATGATTTCACAGGGGAATAAGCACGACCCTGAGGGAGTACTCCAATCATACCAAAAACTAAAAGATTCCGGCCGTATTATAGACATTTACACACTCAACTTGGTAATGAAGAGTCTTTTAAAAGCCGGAGATGCTGATTCGGCAGAAAAAATGTACGATACGTTAAGACGACAAAACCTGCGGTTAATTTCTAATCCACGGATCACGGAGTCACGACTAATGAAAAAAGTGCAGATTATGGACTATTTGATAGACATTATCAACCGGCATTCTATGATTACGACAAAATATCAAGTTCCCATCATTCCTAATTACAACACCCATAATATGTTTTTGACGCATTATGCTCGAGAGCTGGGCGATTTTGAAAAGAGTCTCGAGATTTTCAAGACGATGGTTGACCAAGACATGGTCACACAGCATTCCTTCTATCGGTTGTACAAAGGATTTACACTGCATCATAACTCGCCCAAATGGTCTCTTGATCGGCTTCATTATGTGACTGAATACCTCTGCTATTACCAACAGCAGACGGATCTCGACTTGTTCAACTTTGTTATGGCAGAAAATGCAATCAAGGCGTATAGAAAAGTCACTGGAGTCCAGAACCACCCACTCATTCGGTCTCTCGAAGCCCGAGTGAAGTTGCGAACGCATGGCGGGGAAAGCCGTCAGATTACTGTACATAGAATTCTAAATGACCTTTTAACTAACTTTTAATGAACTAACCACACATGATGTCTAATTGAATTTTTTTTTTTTTTTTTTTTTTTTTTTTCTAGCAGAAGTCCGAAAGAGCTGGATGCCTCCGGCGGCTTCTTTTTTCTCCGAAAAGAAGCAAAAAAGGTAGCTCTGCGAGGCACATATGCTAATGCTTTTGCTTCGTTTCTAAAAAGGAAGACCATAAGGGAATGACACCTCGCGTATCCGGTGGCTTGTTTGTGGCGTCAATAGTGGCACTGCCGCCGACGCCGACGCCGACGCCGTAGTTCGGAGCATTTGATTTTACGAAACACCTTGACGTGGATAGTGAAGAAGATGGTGAGTTTGTGGAAGCGACACAACAGTATCAAACTAACTGATGTGATAGTCGGCATTGTTTAATTTCCAGTCGCTGCTTCTTGTGCTGCTGCTATTCGTCTGTACGGCCACCTATGCAAGAAGCCTCGTTCCAGGACTAATCGACCGCAACAAGCACGGGTGAGTGTAAATGTACAGTCTAAAGGCTAACGAACGGAATGCTAATATGTAGATTTTTGGGTGTATTCTGGAAAGCGTCGCGGATAGGAGAACGACTGTCGCCCTATGTATCATTATGTTGCATTGCCATGGCGGTAAGTTTAGCACAGCAATAACTAAGTGCATCTTCTAACAGTGATGTTCTAGATCAGTCTATTAATAGAATAAAAAACTATGTCATGTGTATTTAATTAAATTGATATGTTTCCCCAATGCCTTCAAATAGGACTCCAATTCTATCGGAGCCGACTATCCGTTCAACTTTGGAGCTATCCCATTTAGAATAAATGATTCTGGCCTTCAGCACATCCAGATCCACTCCCATTTCGATGGACGTTCGCGCTAAGAATCGAACAATTTCCTTGTAAAATTGCGGATTTTCTGGGAGTCCGTAGAAAATAACTTGTTGAACACCTTTGAGTTGGAACCGTCTGAAGTGGTGGAATCTTTCCGTGACCATGAGCATTTTGGTTCTATTAGTTGCAAAATAGGATCGGGCCCTGGAAACATTTGAATTGGAAGTATATTCTGAGACTGCCGCACAGGAAATGTTTTCCTTATCCATGTAGTTCCTCAATCGAACAAAATCCATGTACGATGGAACGAATATCAAAGTGCCCGTTTCCGAGGAGCTTCTGAACAGAGATGGTAATGTGACCGAGGTAAAATGCTTGAATCTCACGTTTGGATCGTTTCGTGGTTCTGGCGGTTCGATTCGGTGGAATGATTGACGGATCTTCAAACCAATCTCGGCCATTGAGCCCGGGTTGTAGTAAGGCCGGCATTTCAGGAATCCACCAATGTTGTGGCAATGTTTGGAAAAGCAGTTATTCATTTCTGGGGTGGAATATTCAGAAATTATGATGGTCTGACGAAGATGTTTTGCATTTTCTTCAAGATACCAATTTCGCACTCGACTGAAGTCACATCCATGTGACTCCTTCGGAATCAAGTTCATATACTTCATAATGTGTTCCACGTTATCCCATGTCTGCATATACATGCCTTCGGCTTGATCCAAGAGAAGTATCTCAATTGAACTGAGGAAGTCATAGTCCCGCTTCTTTTTCTTGTCATTTTCAAACCCAATAATCATCTTAAGACCCAGAGGGCTGGCGACAATGAGATCAGAATTGTAGAATGAGGAGTACAACTTGGTTGCCTGTCGTGTGAATTTGACACCCAGACAAAACATGTCATCAGTGTTACCAGAGAAGAATTGTTGGAAGTCTTCCGGCTTGGTTGGAGGAGGGGTTAATTCACCATAAAATGCATCCTTGAATCGTTTCCGGTTTTCAACCTGACTTAGCCCGGAAATCTTGTTCAATCGGGAAATAAATTTCCATGCAGAATTTCTTGTCGGCAACAACACCAACACTTTTGGTCGGGTGAAGCCCTGATCTCTGTACTCAGTGTCACTGTCCGGGTTCACCTTGCTGTTGTTTTTGAGGATTCGGTCCCTAGTCTTGTAAATGTGGTTCATCAGATGCAAAGTGTACATGTTTTGGATTTCCTCTTCATGCTCGTACTTTCTGTCGGAATAAAGCATGTCTCTATATGAGAACATTGGGCCGGCCAGTGCTTGTTGTAAATCGGACAATTCTGGGTTTTCATTGGTGAAAGGTGCAATTAACCGGTATTTCAACTTGAGCGAGTCCAGCGCGTTCACCACGGGTTCGGATGCGAATTTTTCCGACGGCTCTCGTAGAATGGACTTTTTCCCCAATACTTTGCTTTCGTATTTCCGAGGTTTACTGGGTAGACTTGCCAATTCGCTGACTCTTGACGAGTCAATTGATGCAAAATGTGTTTCGAACGGGTCTTTGTCGTCGCCCTCATTATCGTCGTCCGTGATATTGTCTTCATCTTCGACGTATTCTGTTTCCTGGTTATCGTCCAACCCTTCGATATGATCCTTCTCTGCCTGTGGGTCGAATGCTTTGGTCTTTTTGCCCTTGCCGTTGGTCTGCTTGTCATTTTCTGGTTTCAAGAGCGTCAACAGCGCATTATACGCATCGACCTGTGGCGTCTCTTCTTCATCCTCAATTGGTTCCGCTACGGACTTATCTGGAACCTCATCTTCAATTGAAGACAGTTCCGGAGCTGCGAGAGCCTCAGCGTCCTTCTTGGCTCCACGCAGCGTCGTCCGACCCGTCTTTCGCCTGTATCCCTTCTGGGTCTTTTCGCTTATATCCCTCACTGAATGTTTGATTTTTGGCATGGCTCAGTGTGTGATTTTCAAATCAGCATTTTTTTTTCATTTTTGATTTTTTTTTTTTTTTTTCTTTTTGTTGTACCCCACCCCAGCACTCTGGGTGCGGACCGATGCACGGCTGAAAGGTGAAAAATTAATGTTAATTAAACGTCGACATCAGCTTCCGCAATAAGCTCAGCGTAATAGCCACTGGTGGTAATTCCGGTGCTTTTACTTTTTTCTGGAAAAGAAGGCGGCCCGCATGGAGGGTTGTATTGCCTCCGGCGGCTTTCTTTTCTCCGAAAAGAAGCCAAAAAAGGTAGCTCCTCTTCGCGGAGGTGATGAAACGGTTAAATTAGAATAGCCTCGACAGTACCAACACGTTATTTTCGGAAATTACTTGCATCTCCACTGTCCAGTGAATAAATGAATCGAACACTCCTGTCTCACACTTGACTCCCCAATGCCTGTAATACGAAACGCCGACGGAGCTGGACACGCCACTTCAAGAACCACCCAATCGGCCGACCGCATCATTTTACTCGCACTTCTGGTGTGTTGCATAGGCTTTTTCTCGAACAATGCTAAATACATCACATCGAAGCGTGATTTCCAGGTCTGCATTGGCGGCATCTTCCTTCTCTTTCTCCTGGCCCTGTACCTCGCGCTGTTACTAGAACTCTCTCCGTTGTCCTACCTAGGATTCACACTCGTCGCGTCTCTTTTCCATGTCACCGGACCTGACTCTGAAGAAGACTCTCTCGCCCTCCGGCCAATTTGCGAAGAGGAGTCCGGACCCACGTTGCCCACCTACGAAGAAGCCACATCTTCACACATTTTAGCACGCTTAACTATACCTCAATAGCATTTCAGTGTCGGAGACGGGTTAGTTGCCCTCCGGCGGCTTCTTTTTTCTCCGAAAAGAAGCAAAAAAGGTAGCTCTGCGAGGCCAATCGCCAGTGCTTTTGCTTCTTTTCTAGAAAAGAAGGCCGCCCGCAGGGCATACTAGTCCCCCGGAGGACTCTATGCCTCCGGCGGCTTCTTTTTTCTCCGAAAAGAAGCAAAAAAGGTAGCTCTGCGAGGCCGTCCACCAGTGCTTTTGCTTCTTTTCGCCCGCCGGAGGGTTCTAGCTCAATGCTCGAGCTCGCGCATACTCTACATGAGCCGCACATGTTCACGCTCTGACACTCTCGCCGACAGACCATGGTCACTTTTGCTTCGTTCTGGAAGCCAGCCCTGTCTGCAAGGAAATTGCACTCTCAGTCGACTCCGTCGCAACTATTTGTATCCCTACGTCCTTTTTTATTCGAAATATGCATATTCATCATAAAACGATATAATTTTTCAAGCTCCCGCCTAACCTATATACGCATATGTACCCATCTGACCACTCACATACACCCTCGTCAACGCTTTTGCCTCTTTCCAGGAAAAGAAGGTCACCGACAGCGAAAGTAGACACTCTGAAATCCCTATCGAGTGATAAAAGTACCATTCCGCTCTTTTGACGCAGAATACGACATAAAAAAAAGACTGCTCTACCGGACCCTGTACCCTACCGCAACACACTCCTGGGCTAGGGGTTTTCAGGGCGGCGGCTGTGAAGCGGCGCAGTGCACCAAACGGTTGTGCACTTAAACAACGTCACAGGCGTTATTCTGGCCGGACAGAATTTGGGTGTGTGATACAGACCCATTTCTTCACCTTATTCTGCAGGTAAAACACAGAGGAGACAACAAAAAAAAAAAAAAAAAAAAAAAAAGAAAAAAATTAAGGGGAACGCACCACGAGACGATAGTGAGCGAACGAGAGCGAGCGGAATCGAAGGCGAACGGAACACGAATATTCAACCCATCACAGCAGCAGCACAATGACACAGGTTCCCCGTGTGCGACGGATAATACAGGGAATCTTCTCTGTGATTTACCTGGCACTGATCGTGCTGACCATCCCGCTGGCGTTTGACGTTGGCGGCGAGGACTGCGGCATTGCGTTCACGTTCACACTGACCACGTTCTTCCTGGTCATGTCGACCATACGCATCCTCAGTCGCGGGACCAGACTGAGCGTGATAGGGTCCTTGTTGTACTACACCCAGCACATCATCATCCCGAGTCTGCTCATCCTGCATCTGAGCATCTTTTCCAACAACACCACGCCGCAGGTGTGGATGAAGATCATAGAGCCGTGGCGCACCATTGTCAAGAACGCCACACCCGTCTTCACCACGCTGGAGGGCTTCTGCACCCTGCTGGTCATCCAGGCCACGGGCCATATCATGCGGTGGCTCATCCACCGTCGGTCGGACAATTGGATGTTTGTACAGATCATCAATTCTGGCTGCATCATCACCACCTCGCTGTACTTTTTATACCGCATTTACACGTTCCCGCTGGTGCTGGATCTGTGGAATGCCACTCTCATTGGGTCGGTGCTCACGCTCTCAGTCCTCTTGGGCGTCTACGGCATTGTGTCTGGTCGCGGCAGTGCGATTGAGAGCAGTCTGCTTTTTTCCTATGTGGTGTACTGTCTGTATCTGACGTTCACCGACTTTCAGTCATCTATTACGACGACAGCTGCTGCCGCGTCTAATGCAGCATCCTCAGCCTCATCATCAACTGCTGCGTCGCCATCATCTTGGTCATGGCCCTTCTTGTCCTATTTCCTCAACCCAAAGGCCACTCCAACAAGCTTTGCGTTTGGCCTCTACCAACACACGCAGCCATCAACCTACTCCTCCCTATCCCAGTCATCAGTGGACATACCACCCCTCCCGCCCATCATCATCTCCAGCTACACCAACTTTGTGAGCACGGTGGCAGAGCTCATCCCACAGGGCTTTGTGACGGTCTACAACGTGGTCCGGGGAGCGTTCTCCACCATCACGCCGTCCATCGTGGTGTCGCTGGCATACCGTCTGGGCGTTTTTTACGCTGCGACCCGGATCATCCCCGCGCTGGATGCGTCCGGACGACGAAAGCTGCCGTCCAAAAAGCCACGGTCCAAATCAAAGGCGCTGATCTTCATCATCTATGCATACGCTCCGTGCCTGATCATCGGAGTCTACACACATCTCTTAATGCATCACTTTGGTATCCTGGATACCACACACAGCTCGGCGGCCGAGGCATCGTGCATGACGGAGCAGCTATGGAACTATTTATATCAGCTGTATTGCGACCCGCAGATCTCGTGGCAGTTCTGGGGCTGGATCAACATGTTCACCACCCTGGCATTGTACTGGCTGGAGCTGGCGTACGGCAAGCAGGCCTCCAACACTGGCGACGCGCTAATGGATAATCATTTCAAGCAGGATTAATATATATATTTTTATAACTATTTAACACGAGCGTTAACCAACTGAGTCAGAATTAAAAAGCACTTCTCTTCGTGGACCCCTGGTTAAGAGGGCCTCAGAGCTTGACTCTATGTTGCATGATTGTTTCATCATTTCAGTGGTCAATTTTGTAAGCCCGGCATATTCGACTATGCTACACTATTTCATTCGAGCTTTTGTAAGAAAAAAAAAAAAAAATAAAGAGTACGGCCGGAGTAAGCTCCATTGCGTTAGCATTGCTGCCAATTGCGATAACTGTCGTTTAAGAGACCAACCTCTCCACGTCGAAAGTTAGTGCAGCCGCCGGGTCTTTCCGCAGAAAGACGAAACACCAGCGACCAAGTCAACTGCGACTTGAAACCTTTCGGTTCTTAATCGACCGGAGACTTTCCCCAAAGCCCGCTTGACGAACTCGCGTTCATCTTCAGTAAGCTTCGACCGCAATTCTCGGCCAGTACTCTTTAGAGGAAAGGTCCGTCTGAAAATTTTGTCCCAATTTATAACCTCCGCGGAGCGCTCAGCACGCCCGCAGATGTCAGCACGGTTCGAACCCGGTTGACCGCTGAAGGGTGGAACTGTCCTGGGCACTGGCTCACACTCTCCGCGAAGCGGAGCTACCTTTTTTTGCTTCTTTTCGGAGAAAACAAGAAGCTGCCGGAGGCAACCACCAACCCCCTAATATTAGAACCCTCCGGCGGATTCGTATGCCCTGCGGGCTGCCTTCTTTTCTAGAAAAGAAGCAAAAGCACTGGTCGTTCTCACACGGCTTCAGACTGGAGTTTCGCCGAACGACCTTAATCTGCTTCGCAGAACTACCTTTTTTTGCTTCTTGTTCGGAGAAAAAAAGAAGCCGCCGGAGGCAGCCACCAACCCCCTAGTGCTAGAACCCTCCGGCGGATTACCATGCCCTGCGGGCGGTCTTCTTTTCCAGAAAAGAAGCAAAAGCACTACCCGCGTATATCCCAACACGGTTCCCGTAGACCTCAGCACCAGCCGCGCCCGCCGCCGAATATGCGGCTGCGGCTGCGGGTGCGCACGGACCACAATGCACAGCCTCGCATAATGCTACCCTCTTATTGTTGCTTCACCATTTTCGGAAGAAAAAAAGAAGCCGTCCCGGAGACAATGCGCTGCTTCTTAGGTTTCTAGAAAATAGAAGCAACCGTGAGTTGGACCCAGCACGGCGGTGCAAAACAGGTTGACCGATCATGCCATCGCCTCCTGAAACGGTTCTTCGGAGGAGCCCAGCTCGCAGATGTCGGATAACAGACGCCCATAGCCAGGCTGCAGCCAAGCAACGGCTATCTGGCGAGTTATTCGTCTGGAATGCAACACGAAGAGAGAGCCCCCCTGAGGAAAGAAAAAAAAAAAAAAAAAAAAAAAAAAAAAAAAAAAAAAAAAAAATTTCTTTTTGTCAGAGTGGGGTCGTGGAGGGGGCGGAAAGAATTTTTTTTGTTGTCTTAGACGAGGTATGGTTATGACGACATTGCAGAGCCTTTCTAGGTCTAAGGCGGCGCCCACTTTTTTTTTTTTGTAATTTTTTTATTTTCGTTAAAGCTGGTACATAATAATCATCTTTAGTCCATAAATCTTTGTCTATCAAACTAGTCCACACATATACATACAAAATAAATATTAGATTCGTACAAAGCCGGCACATCGGCGCTTCTGGACGTGCTCCTCGACCCATTCCTCGTTGCTGGCGAAGGGCTCGTCGCAGGCTGCGCAGCATCCTGGGACCTTTGCCCGCTGCTCGGAGCGGGTGCCAGTGGGATAGAGGAAGTGTCGGGCCTTGAGGTGCGTCTTGTATGTGTCTCTGCGGGAGAAGCCTCCGGATGGGTGGCAGGACGTTTTGGCGTGTGGGTCGTAGAACGGGCAGTTGTAGGCCTTTTTGGTCGCGTGCTTCTTCATGTGGCGGGTCAGGTAGCCCTTGATGCGGAAGGCGGCCTGGCAGTGTGGGCACACAAACTGCGTATCTTTGCTGTTGTTGTTGGTGGTCGATGTAGGGGATGCAACGGAGGAAGATGGCGTGGTGGAGGTTGGGGATGCGGTCATGGGCGGGGTGGGTGGATGGTGGACATTGCTGCTATTGCTGGTGGTGAAGGGAGGAATGTCTGATGATGGGTGTTCTGATGGAGGAGAGTAGTAGAGGGGCGGCTGCTCGAACGGCAGGAGGTTATTCCACACAATCTCCTTGTGTGGGTTATCGTTTGTAGCAATAGGCTGGATGGCGGATTGCTGCGAATCGGACGATCCTCTGGAGTGAATCTGAGGATACGATTCGGGGTAGCCCGTGGCCGCAGTAGTAGTAGGGAAGATGGGCAGCTCAGAGTCTGAGAAGAAGGTCGAATTTGGCGACGTGTAGAAGTCAGTCTCGAGCTCTGGTGGGGTCGTGAAGGAGTCGGAGCGGGTGAGATCTGCCGCAGCGACCGAATTATTGTTAATGGCGGTTTCAAAGAACCCTTCTGGATAGAAGCTCTGGGCCGTGTTTATTGGCTGTTGTTGTTGCTGTTGTTGAGGAGGTGGTAATGGTGGCTGCTGTCTATGATCAGCAATCGTATCCCACCCCAGCAGCGACCCGTCGTTGGGCGACGTGAGCTGGATGAGGTTGAACGTGTGGTCGGTGGAGCACGGCGTAGGGCCAGAGCTGTTTACTTTTAACAAATTCTCCATCATAATTTTGGGGAACAGAGATGGCGCCGTTGACGACGATGACGATGGCGACGACTCAACATCGTCCGCCTTTTTGCTGTCATCGTCCGGCTGCTTGCCGCTCAACAGATGCAGACAAAGCTTCCAGAACTTGTGGAAGCTTTTCTGTATCAGCGACGCTAACCAATCTGTGAAGGTCATGGTATCTTACGTTAGTACAGGAGGAACGAGAGAGAGAATAAAAAAAAAAAAAAAGTTTTTTAAATTTTTTTTTTTTTTTTTTTTTCGACCTTTTTTTGTTTGTCGCTACTCCAAGATCAATATTATTAGCGTGTACAGTCTGTGTCGTTGATAAACCGTCCCAAGTGGGGACATGCGCCTATTTAAATGATTGTGTGCGGACGCAGCGTCGGGCCGATCGCCCAGCAGAGGCCCGCATAACCGTCACGACGGCCGCGACACTTAGGCAGCCGTTGCACACCGTTTCAGCTGGTACATCTGGTACCAGACGATGGCGAAAAGGGTAACGATCAGCCCGAGCAAGTTGACGGTGGTGAGCGCATCGCCGAAGAAGAGATATGCAATGGAGATGGTGAAGAGCTCCTTGAAGATGCCTGCGATGGACAGCGACAGCACGGATGTGCATTGCAGCAGGTGGAACTCGCTCAGCGTCATGCAGAACGCAAACACTCCCGGGGTGACCAGCATTGTGATGCCCATAACGTAGCCCTTGAGCTGGAAAAACTCGCTGCTGAACACGCTCAGTGGGCCCTCCGCCAGCATGGACATGGTGAAGATCGCCAATGCCATGAGTGGGGACAGGCAGTATATTGTGTGCACTGGGTCGCCCTTATAGAGCACCGAGCTACCTTTAAGCAGCATCTGGGTCAGCGACCACCGCAGCCCGCTGCAGCATGCTGCACCCGTCACCAGCACGAACCCGGCCAGGCTAAATTCCGTCTCTCCGGCGACCATCATGATGACCCCAATCGTCATGATCAGGATGATGCTCACCAGCTTCCAGTTGGGTCGTTCCAGCCCAAACAAAAAGCTGAACAGCAGCACAAACCCGAGGTTCGAGCTCTTGACCATCGTGTAGAAGCTCAGCGTGATGAGCTTGAGCGACAGGTTACCCAAGCCAATGTCGCCAGCGCTGGCCACGGCGCACGGAGTCAGGGTGCGCAGATACTCGCCCCAGTCCTCGACGACGCTTTTTCGTCGACCACCGCCCTCCCGGTACCGCACAATCAGGTGCGCCAGCCCGAACTGCACCAATTGGTGGATGCTCGTCGAGAAGATCGGGTAGTCAAAGTTCACGCCCTCGTCCGAGAACAGCCACTTGTTGTACACGCTCAGGCTGATCGAGAACCCGTACCACAGCACCATGAACACGGCGATCCGCACCCGCTCGTGGCCCATCAGCGTCCGCACCGCGGTAACGCTCTGTGCCTCGATATCCTTCATCGTAAGTGTCCCTCCAGATCTCCTCGACCGTCGTCGTGTTAAACCCTCCCTCGCGTCCGGCGCGCGCATAGACCTTAGACCGCCTTCGGTGGGTGACCGGCTCGGTTTCAGTGCTCTTCTAGAAAGGAAGGTCGCGATATGGACCCTCGGGGGGCTTCTTTTTTCTCCGAAAGGTGGCTCCGCGAAGCGGAGAGTGTAATTCTGTCCGGTCCTAGGGGGTTGGTGGTTGCCTCCGGCGGCTTCTTTTTTCTCCGAAAAGAAGCAAAAAAGGTAGTTCTGCGAAGCTCAGTGCTTGAAGACCGTCCGCGAGACACACACCTTCTCAGCGGTCTCAGAAGGTTAATCGGAGAGCAAATAAACTAGTGCTTTTGCTTCTTTTCTAGAAAAGAAGGCCGTCCGCAGGACATAAACCTTCTCCGCGGTCCCAGAAGGGTCGGCGGCCTTAGCGAGTTGTTCCGCTCCGTGGAGGTGTGCGGACCAGCGCCGTTGCTTTTTGCGAGACAGTTTTCAGTAATTCTATTGAACGGTAGTTAACAGTAAGTAGTTTTTCCAGCCGACAGCAGCGTTGTGCCAGAGAGCGGCCGAAGAAGCCGATTTTTTTTTTTGCCTCATGGGAGTCGCGAGACACGGAGGGCCCACCGCGCGAGGGTGAGCACGTCGCTCAGCCTTTGTTGGCATAGACGGCCTTCCAGATGAGGTGCGCGGAGCTGATGGACCCTTGAGACAGCGGTGGGGCGATGGTGCATGCATCGCGATATGCGGGATTATTAAAAATGACGCAGCCACCCCCGTATAGCCCCAGCAGTCGTTTTCCGGGACACGGGCCTTTGACGTCACCAGTTGACTCCGGTAAAGAGGTCGCGGATCAGACCCTCCATTTGGTTGAAGTTGTAGTCGTAGACGGCCGGTGGCTGGCCGTTTTCGAACATGGGCGCCGATAGCACGTTCATCACGTCCGTCCCTGCGGAGCTGGCCGAGACGTCCTCGATGGCCGGTGCTGCTGTTCGCTGGAGAGTCTTGTAGCTGTCGCCCACATATACCACCTCGTTTGCCGACGGCTTGTTGTCCGAGCTCACAAAGATGTCTTGGAGGATGGTCCGGAGGGTCTGCGAGCTCAGCATGATGTCCTGAGTGCTGTTGCCGTCTGGGTCCTTGCGGAACTCTTCCAATTGCAGCTTCACCCATTTTTCCACCCGCTCGAACATGGGCAGGAGCTGGCGGGCCGAGTACGAGTCCGTCTTGACATTATTCCACGCCCGTCGGACCCGGTCCAGCTCGACCTCAACGTCGACATGCAGGTCGACACCTTTACTCCACATGAGCAGCCGGATCCGGATCAGCGCCGTCAGTGCCTTGAGTGGCCGGTAGTAGAGGTAGCGTGGATGATAGTATCGATCGTGGCGTGCACAGAGCTGAGTGAAGATGTCGTTGAGCTTTCGACATTTGGCCACAATCTCTTGGGCGTATATTAAGAGCACTTCATTCGGAGCCTCGTCCTCCGCATACCGCATCATCTGGTTCATGCCGCATTCGTTGAGCGAGATGAAAAACTGGATGCCCACCGATTCAAAGATGCTCGAAACGTTGCCATCAATGTTAACGTCACTGGCATACATGCCCATGCTGACCATGATGTCGGCACCCTTCTTTTTGATTGAATCCAGCGTTCGTTGGATCACGTTCACGGGCTGGCCCTTGAGCGGCGAGCTCGTCAAGGTGTGGACCCCGTCAATGAAATTTTGCACCATTCGAACATAATATAGCCCCAGTTTATCCTTCGTATCGCCTACCTTGAACAACACTTCGTGGCATAGATCCAGACACGGCACCGCACGGGCCAACCGTACATAGACCGTATTGGCTGCCGACGATAGCACCGATGCACTGATCCCAATCAAAGTGCGGATTCGGAGCTTGATATTCTCAAGCTCCTCTTCATCCTTCCACGTCTCATTAATCACCTTGTAGAGCTCCTCGTCCGAACCCAGGTCCAAAAACACTGACACGATCAGACTGATCATAATGTTCATCAATGCCTTGGAGTCCGGGGTCGACTGCACATAATGCGACATGGACAGTAGCACGTGGACTAGCTTGACGTCCATCTGCGCTAGATTGTACACCCGGTCAAACACTACCCGCTCTAGAAACAGGATGAGCGGTTCAATCTGCACCCCAGGCCGCGAATGGCAGCAAAACGCCGATGTGACCATGGTCAGCGCACCCAACGGGTCCGACTGCCGCTTCTCTTCGAGGCTGAGCGAACTGTTGACGGGAGTGCCCACGCCATTTTTCAGCGCCGCTTGAAACGACTCATAGCTCTCTTTGGCCACGTCATAATTGAAATATCCCAAGTCCATCGCGGTCTGGAAGCAATCCGGCGTCCGCACGTAGCTGTCGATGCTCGACATGCTCGTGGCCGACGCGGTCGAGTCGTGGCTGGCTCCCTTAATCTTATCAATCTCCATCTGCGCCTCCTTGATGACCCGTTCTAATTGGGTCACTTTCTCGCTCTCCTCCTGGTCCCCTTCCGTCGGTCGAGTCTTCAACCGCACCTTCTCCACCCACGCATACTTTGGACGATCAGGACTGCCGCTTCTCCGCGGCTGCCAGGGTTTGCACTCTGCACTGGCCTTTTCGCATCGTCGACACACTTCGTCTCGCGGGCTGTCGTACTCGCACCGCACCTTGATTCGCCGACATCGCTCGCACGCGCGCCGCTTTCTCCATTGTTCCGCAAAGTCATCCTCCATCCCTGCTAGATTATCCTGTTCATCGTCTTGCCCGTGGTAGGGTCGTCGTGGGGAGGCACTGTCTGTTTGACGAGCGATGGCAAACAGCCCTGCCGAGAAAGAGTCGTCGGCCCTCCGGTCGTCGCCTATGCCGATCGAGCCACTCGGTAGTGCGGCTGGAGCGAGATCGCTAAGCGCTTATCGCTTATCGTCGTTGGAACCCTCGGGGGGTGGTGATGCCTCCGGCGGCTTCTTTTTTCTCCGAAAAGAAGCAAAAAAGGTAGCTCCGCTGCGCGGAGAGGGCCAGTGCTTTTGCTTCTTTTCTAGAAAAGAAGGCCGCCCGCAGGGCATACGCCCCTTCGGCGCTTCGACCTGGTCGACGAATTGGTGTCCGAAGGCTGGCATCTGCGTGAGACTGCACATGTCACAGACTCAGGATGGCCCATCGCCCTTTGGACGTCGCATCCCTATGGTCCCCAGATCCCCACAACTTGCACTGGGTGGTGGCAGGGGCAGTGGTGTGCGTGTGCAGGAACCTGGCGACCTAAGGAGCGATGCCCCGAAGGTGAGAGAGGAGGAAAAAAGAAAAAAAAGAAAAGGAAAAAAAAGTGGGAAGGGGTCCCTTTTTATATTTGCTGCTAAGCGCCCGATGGGCACCTTCCGCATTGGGAAATCGGAGTGACCTGTAACCCCGTCAACCCCACCACGCTATATAGACACCCCTCCCATCTGTTCTTCTACCCATTCAGCCTCCGTGGCCCCATATTCCTTCAAAAGCAACAAGAGAGGGTTCTCCTACATGGGAGGTGGCCAGTCCGCAAGACGTACTCAGCCCTCAGTAGATCTAGGGGTGGGTGGTCGCCTCCGGCGGCTTCTTTTTTTCTCCGAAAAAGAAGCAAAAAAAGGTAGCTCCGCTACGCGGAGAGCCAGTGCTTTTGCTTCTTTTCTAGAAAAGAAGGCCGCCCGCAGGGCATACCACTCCGCCGGAAGGTCGAGTAGCCTCCGGCGGCTTCTTTTTTCTCCGAAAAGAAGCAAAAAAGGTAGCTCTGCGAGGCGAACGGCCGCTCTTGTATCGTCTCTGCTTCACACACGCACACAGGAGTCGACACCCTCCATAACATCCCGACCCACGGTCCACGGCGCAACACCTCCGCCGCACGGCCAGTCCCGAACAACAAACTGTAAGGGGCACAGCACGCAGCAGCAGAAGCTTATTCAGACCTAAAGATATTTATAGAACGGGCCCTGTGGGAACAAGAAAAACAAAAAAAAATTCGCACACACACACACCCACGATGGTACAGATGCTTGCCATATGGGCGCTGCTGGTTTGTGTGGTGCGGGGGATGGCCCCCGACGGAGCATACCTGCAGAGGGCGTTTTCAGACGGCGGATATCTCAGCTATCAGCTGGACGAGGCACTGGATGAGACAAACCTTGAGTCGCGAGAGGCCCACGCACAGAAAGTTAATATGGTGCCGTATTATTTATTCTATTTAAACATCTCGCTTGGTGAGCCCAAGCAGTACTTTGTGATCAACGTCGACACCAAGTTCAGCGACCTCTGGGTCTATGGGGCGGGCATCAAGCAATGCACAGGTAATCTGACAAAGGATCTCGAGTCGGAGGAGACGTGTGTGACAGGCAAGACGTTTGCGGACGGCAAGTCGCACTCGTATGATGCAAGTGGCGGCAAAAAGTTTGACCTCAAGTACCTGGACCAGACCGTGGCATCCGGAGTGTATGGCCAGGATACGCTGCAGATTGGCGATAATATCAAGCTGGAAAATTTTACGTTTGGGATTGCAAATGCCTCCAGCACGGCCATATTCGGCCAGGGCTCCCTGGGGCTTGGCTTTCAGAGTTCACAAGGTGTTGTGGACTCGGCTCAATATAACGATTTACTCACATCCCTGGCGAAAAGCGGATACACATACACATCCCTAGTTTCGTTCTGGATGGACAACAACAAGGACGGAGAGGTGCTGTTTGGCGCCGTGGACACGGAAAAGTTTGAAGGCAATCTGAGCGTTGTCCCAGTGAACCGTCTTGAAAACGAAGGCGACTACCGCTACCCGTTTGTTACAATGACGGAGGTGTCTGTGACCAATGGCGAGAACTACGCCACATTGAGCGACTCTGAGACGGCCGTGCTGCTCGACTCGAACAACATAATGTCGTATCTGCCCTACGAC
This sequence comes from Blastobotrys chiropterorum, assembly GCA_030570055.1. NCBI lineage: Eukaryota > Fungi > Ascomycota > Dipodascomycetes > Dipodascales > Trichomonascaceae > Blastobotrys > Blastobotrys chiropterorum. The sequence continues at coordinate 88,087 of JAJLUK010000028.1, forward strand.
GTTATTGTGGCCATTGCCACCCAGCTCAATGCGTTCTACAACACAGACTCAGACCTGTGGATGCAATCCTGTCGATACAAGAACCTCACGGGCACGGTGGACTTCCACTTCTACGACTCGCGGATCCACGTGCCCATCGACAAGATCCTCCTCCCCGTGTACAACAACAAGACGGGCAAACCGCTGCGGTTTGGCGATGGCCAGGACGCCTGTGCGCTGGCCTTTCTGGACGAGAAAGTGCTGGGCTACTCGGCCCTAGGCGCCGGCGTCATGTCCAGCTTCTACACTGTCTTTGACCGGGACAACCGCCAGATTGCCCTAGGCCAGGCCAAGAAAAACGTCACAAAGTCCAACATTGAAGTCGTCGCCAACAACCTCACGGACGTCAAGAACGTCCACAGCGCCAAATCGGCCGCGGAGAAGCGGGTCACAGTGCGGGAGCCGGAGACCAACCACTCGGGCATGGCCAATGGCGCGCCAAAGCTGGTCATATATGGAGGGGAACTCATCACATCCAAGCACCCAGGAGCGTCGATCACCAACATGCCGGTTCAGCCGACGTTCTTCTCGACCCCGAGCCCATCGAACTCAAAATCTGCCGCAGTGAAGTGGGCAATGGTGCCCCTCACCCTCCTCCTCGCGCTGGCGGTCGGAATGCTGCTTGTACTGTAGTTGCGCTTATTTATTTGTAGAGACTAATTGTAATAACACGACACACCACACCACAACCGTTTCTTCCCCCGAAAACAAAGCTGACGCTGAGGCCAGTGGCCACTGCTTTTGCTTCTTTTCTAGAAAAGAAGGCCGCCCGCAGGGCATACACTCCTCCGGAGGGTTGAGTAGCCTCCGGCGGCTTCTTTTTTCTCCGAAAAGAAGCAAAAAAGGTAGCTCCGCTGCGCGGAGAGGATGCTATGATCATTACAATATCGTCATTATCTATATTCAAATGCAATGTGTCCGTCATTTCTTCCCGCCCTTCTTCTTCTTCTTGAACGTCATCGTCTTGTTGTGGTTGCCCTTGGCCTTCTTCTGCTTGTACGAGTCGTTTCTGGATCCCTTCCATCCGCTGGTGGAGATCTTGGGCTTGGCCGCTTCGTCAACTTCCATACTGTCACCACCCTCGTCTTCGCCCTTCTCCTTCTTCTCCTGGGCCAGTCGCGACTGGGCCTTCTCGGCCAGTCTCAATGCCCGCTCCTTCTCAACCGGTCCGTGAACAGTCTCCCGACTGATCCCGCGGTTGCGCACCTCTCTCTTCGATCGTAACCCTCGTGCCATTTCTAGATCGCTCTTATCAGTAACCGGGTTATCGTTGAAAGTTTTTCCCTTCCTTCTTTCTTCTCCCAATTTTTCATGCGCGGCTGAATACTTTTTTTTTCCTCCCAAACCTCGAGCCGCACAAGCCGCAGTGAAAAAATAATAGCCGAACCCTAAACAAAGGACCCCCTTTTTCTGGGTGGCGCAAAAACAGTCACAGTTACGCACAATGACCCAAGCAATATGTGCGGTGATGGAGAGTGGGTCCCACACTATTAGCGGACCCAGTCCAAAAACTACTGCGAGGTAGACGCCATCATCGAGACGGATTTTGCAAACGCCCACACACAAAAAAGTTGTATTGAACTCGTTCACAACCAGCTAACGGCACGACAAAAGACACCACAATGTAAGTGTGAACGGTTGAAAGAAAGCAGTAGCAGCAGGAGAACATGGAGCTAACGTAGCATACAGGACTAATCTCACGCTTCAAAAGAGACTCGCCGCCGACGTCATGGGCGTTGGTCAACGAAAGATCTGGATGGATCCTAACGAAACCTCGGAAATCAGCAACGCCAACTCTCGTCAGGCCGTCAGAAAGATGATTGCCGATGGCCTCATCATCTCCAAGCCAGCCACCGGCCAGGCCAGATCCCGCACCAGAGCCCTCCACGAGGCCAAGCGTGCTGGCAGACACACCGGCTACGGTAAGAGAAAGGGTACCGCCGAAGCTAGAATGTCCACTGAGGTCCTCTGGATGAGACGTCTCCGTGTCCTCCGTCGTCTCCTGGCCAAGTACAGAGACTCCGGCAAGCTCGACAAGCACCTCTACCACTCTCTCTACAAGCTCGCCAAGGGTAACGCCTTCAAGCACAAGCGTCAACTCATCGAACACGTTATCAAGTCCAAGAGCGAGGCCCAACGTGAAAAGAACTTGAAGGAAGAAGCTGAAGCCCGTCGTCTCCGTAACCGTGCCGCCAGAGAAAGAAAGGCCGAGCGTGCCGCCGCAAAGAGAGAAGCTTTGCTCAAGGGAGAGTAATTTAATCGTGGTTACGTATAGTTTTATAAAATGTCAAAATTCTCCAGTCCTACTTGCGCATCCGTCAGTCTGCTGTAGTGCTTTTGCCAACACCCGTCCCCGGAGGGGCTTGAGCTTAGCCGTGCGTCTTTTCTCCGAAGAAGCGAAAAAAGGTAGCTCTGCGAGGCCATTAGCCAGTGCTTTTGCTTCTTTTCTAGAAAAGAAGGCCGCCCGCAGGGCATACTACTCCGCCGGAGGGGTGTGGAGCCTCCGGCGGCTTCTTTTTTTCTCCGAAAAAGAAGCAAAAAAAGGTAGCTCTGCGAGGCCAGTGCTTTTTCTGGAAAGAAGGCTGTCGGCAGGTGTACAGTCTCGAACACGGGGCAATGCGGATACGTCTGCTGCTAAATTCAGGTTTTATCTCCTGTCCCAAATCCTCAACTTTATACTAGACAAAAACCCCTCACTGCCTACATCTTTTCGCACGCGTTTGTTAAAAGCGAATAAGTAAAATATATAATAAAGTAGAAATTTTTAATTCGCCCTATTGGCAAAATCGGTCTACCTCGTAAACCAAATACGCGCGGTTGGAGTGGGAGGTCGGTTGAAGGCTCCCCAGCCTCTCCTCTCTTGGGCATGGTTATTCTCCCACCATTCCTCGGAGATTGCAAGGCTTTTCCATTATACAATGAGACGTATTACTATTTTACTCTGAGTAGGCCAATTTCGTTGTGCAATCTCAGCTATTAGAGCCTATTGGACTTTGGCGCAATCACACCTTCACGCAGTTTCCTCTCACAATCCAATCCCAAGAACTCGCTCGTGTTGGGACGATTACAAGAGAGAATGGTGGAAGCCATATTACGCCCAAATTCAACCTGCTCTAATAGCTACGGTTATACTAAAGACGTGAGTTACTAGTGACAGACCTCATTATACAGAACAAGTCATGTGATCACGCTGCTTATCTGAGCCGCACAGACCCAAATATTTCAAGAAAGCTTTCTCCCAAGGAACTTGGATCCTTTACTAAGCAGTCGAGAATAGAGATGATCAGACTAGGACGGAACCTTGCGGGACTCAATGTGGCTGCTAGCCGGGCGCGATGGTTCAGCCAGATGCGGACGCTGCGACAGCAGGAGCTGGGCGGCTACGAACGAGACGAGTACGAGCAGGAGATATACAAGAAGCTGGACACCAAGCTCGGACCCAAGTTTTTGGATGTTCGGGACATCTCCGGTGGGTGTGGATCCATGTTTGCCATCTCCATTGTGAGCGACCAGTTCAACGGGGTTCCCATGGTCAAGCAGCATCGACTGGTCAACGAGGTGCTGAAGGATGATATCAAGAACTGGCACGGCGTCCAGCTCAAGACGAAGGCTGGGAACAAGTAATTGCCATCATTTGTTGTTGTACATATAATTTTAGCCGCCAGACGTTGGTGTGTGACGTTACTTTTTTTTTTTTTTTCTTTTTTTTCCACGCTTTCCCCTAACTATATAAGAGTCTCCACCACAACACTTCTCGTTCAGCATACTGTGATGACTTTTGTGTGGCTTTTGGGTCTGCTGGTGACGTCTGTCACGAGCGGGTACTTGATCGGAGGACAGAACGTAGTATTTGCAAATCAGTCCTTTTTGGACTACTTTGGCAGCCCCTCAGGGGTCGGCCTCAATCTCTTGGCCAGCGGACTCACCATCGGCGGTGGATTGGGGCTGCTGTTCCTCAACGGCGGGTTCAAGAACCTGCGCGATGCCGTTATATGGGGGTCCATAGATGTGGTTATGGGGTCTGTGGTGCAGGCATATAGCAAGACCTATTGGATGTTCTTCATGTCCCGCGTGTTTTGCGGGGTCGGGAACTTTATTGCTGCCAGTGCTGCTGGGGAGCTGGTAGCTCAATTGACCACTGGCGATAGCGTCTGGCCTACCTTGTTACAGGGACTATGGTTCTTGGGCATTGTATTAGGAAGCGTGTGCACCTACGAGACTGGCGATCATCTGAGCTGGATGGTCCCATCGCTATACCAATCGGTCGGGCCAATACTGTCAATTGTGTTCACCGCGTTGATTACCCCGGACAGTCCCAAATATCTCATCAAGACGGGCAAAAATGACCAGGCCAAGCAGCTTCTTGCAACAATTCACGGTGACAAAAGTGACCAAGAGTTTTGCAAGCTCCAAGAGCGGCTCAAGACGGAAAAAATTGACTCTCCGCATCGTGCGCCCAAGTCGGGCCAATTGCATCGCATCTTGGGCGCAGTGGTGCCGTTTATCTGCGTCCATTTTGGTTTCGGCATTATAATGCCACTTGTGGGCGAAAAGCTCGAGCTCGAGCACGGCCTCGGACTGGTTCCCCAGGCGGTCCTGATCAATGGCACATTATTCCTCAATTCCATCTTGACCTGCATAATGCGGAGATGGACGCAGCTCTCGTCCAACAGGCTTGCGCTGTTGTCGGCCTTCGTCACGTCCATCACAGTGTCTTCGGTGGTCTACCTCGAGCTCACCCAGTTCCCATCCTCTCTCATCCTAGCCGCGTTTGTGCTGACAATTGCGCTCAACTCTGCCTCGGACATCGTGGCCTCCACATGTCCGCAGTACACAGACATTTCAAACATCATTGCGATTTCGGGGACCCTGGGCTGGTGCTACAACGGCTTTGTCAACCCGTGGTCAATTGATCGCGCTATTTGGTTACGGTATTCGCAGACCTGTCTGGTCGCCTTCTTCCATCTCATCCTCGCCTCCTTGACCACCTTCCAGCTCCGTACCCGCTCGCTGGACTCGATAGAACCGCATGCATATAAGAATTGAAATATTAATGTTGGCGTCGTCCGCAGGGCACAAACTCTAGTGGATGAAAGGAGGCTTGGCCTTCAGCGGCTTCTGCAAGGCCAATCGATCAGTGCTTTTGTTCTTTTCCGGAAAAGAAGGCCGCCCGCAGGGCATAGGCGCCGTCCGGAGGATTTGTTGCCTCCGGCGGCTTCTTTTTTCTCCGAAAAGAAGCAAAAAAAGTAGCTCTGCGAGGCCAATCTATCAGTGCTTTTGCTTCTTTTCTGGAAAAGAAGGCCGCCCGAGGGCATAGGCGCCTTCCGGAGGGTCTGTTGCCTCCGGCGGCTTCTTTTTTCTCCGAAAAGAAGCAAAAAAGGTAATTCTGCGAAGCTTCGCCATGCTTTTGCTTCCTTTTTAGAAAAGAAGTCCGGCCACAGGCCATCCGAGCCCCTGTTGATCCAGGGGAACGAGACGACTCCGACGGCCCTTTCTTTCTCCGAAAAGGAGCAAAAAAAAAACGCCACTGGGCTCTCGCTTGGTTTCTTTCTCTCCCTTCAGCAGTGTTGGTGACGAGAAGAGCTCAACGCCACTCACAGACATCAACGGCACATTAATTATACATTAGTTCATGGTTATTGTAAGTACATTACTGGTGGTGCTAATAAATAAGTGGCTCAGCAGGGGTCTGACACTGAGAGGCCCCGAAATGCAAGGTACACTTAGCTGGTAGGGCATGGTGTAACCATATCTACACTGGACTTGGTGTAGTGGTAAAATGGTGGCGAGAATCTTCATCTGGGCTGGCGACGATCCCTAGGAACACAGGACATCCTCCAGCACATGCTCATCGGGTTGTTGGATGTCAGAAAGAGAGACTGAAAAGTCCGGCTGGAGCGGTAGTGATAGATCGCTGGAGCCATCAAACTGGCAGGACATGATCGGAGGGAACAAACCGGGCTGCGAGGTGGAGCTTTCCTCTCCAGTCGACTGAGTATGTCCATCCATGAGGGTTAAATCATCCCGATGGTGGTCCATCTATCATATGACGTGAGCAGACAGTAGTGGGTTGGAAGAAACGGTGTGGTGAGTAAAATTTTGCTCTTCTCTTGTCGTACGGCACTTCTAGCCCATCTAATGCGGGCCTCACGAACAATATGTGGGATGTGGCCCTACTGGCGAAATTAGCGCCCGCTGGGGCCAAACCGCCCCGAATGACGGAGGGAGGCATTGGACGTTACCGGCTATACTATTCTATGGACACGATGAGCTTCTCATAGCTGGCCAATTCAAAGTCTGGTCAAAACCGACAGGCTAATGGAATTCGTCGCCAACTATATACTTGGGTATTCTACCACGCTACTTCAACCGCCACGGAACAAGAAAAAACAAGAGTTGAATGGAAAACTGCCGCATGCGGACAGTGAATAATAATAATAATAGAATTATACATTACTATTATTGTTATTTTGCCTATCTGTATAACAAAATTTTTGGAGCCTGAATTTACAGCTTGGTATGAGCCCTCTTTACCTTTGCTGGAATCGTAGTTTTGTTTTACATCCAGTTCCCCAATTGCGACCAAATCTGTTTGCATCTTCGATAATAGCTAGCATTTACGCATTGTCCTCGCAATTGTTAATGGTCGCCAGGACTCCATGACCCTTGGTAAAGGCCTGGTTCCTAGATCGGCTCGATCTCGTCATAGTGGTTGATGATTCCAGTTCGCTCGTGCTCTTGAATTGTTATTGTACTATTGGGCCTAGCGATTAACATGGCGTTTACATTAGCTACCATTCGACCAGTCATATCCACGCACGGCCAGTGATACTGGCAGCGAAAACAGTTGATCCTATTCGTACCCAACATGTCCACGAGTTTGGGAATTTCTTTGAATCGTTATCGTAGTAGTTGGAACATACCTCAGATCTGTGCGCTGCAGCATAAAGTCCATCGGATCCTATAGCACCAATCCGCTCCTGAATATTGCCATCAACAGCTTGGGAATTAACGTTGCCCACGTTATCATGACGACGCTGCCAGTAAGATTCTTCTTTTGATTTGCTGCATTTCTTGACATGCGTCTTACTCTCCTACGGACACATTTGCAACTTTCCTGTCGAAGTGGCCCATGCCATACATAGTCATCAGCTGCAAACTGATGATCATTAGAGCTAAACCGACTAGTAGCTTCGTACCCCTCTCGACACGGTAGATAACCCCCTTCATTGTTACTGTTTAAAAAGCGAATAAAACAAAACCACGGTAAAAACGTGCTGGACGAGTAAATTTCCTTTTGGAGCTGAAGGGGGAAAAACACCGACCCTCCAACCCACACTCTCATGCTCAACTTTCTGGAGATTTCATATGCAGTCAGTTTAATGTATTAAGAGGTCTGTTGGATGCATTTCTGATGGGAAATGACGCTAGCGGCTTTGTCATACCATATTAAATTCAATTTCTATGTGCACCGATAAGCGCAGCCAATGCTCGGCTTTGCAATAGAGTTACAACTGTAATTTGCAGAAAAATAAAAATAAATCTGATTCATGCATCTTGATTTTGAATGTACCTCTTTTATCGCACGTTTTGCATACCTCTTTGTTGAAGGCTTTATTTTTTTTTTGCTGCCGTTGGTGTTTTCGCGACATAAAAAATTTCACCCATGCCCCCTCTTCACAACTTCACACTACTATCATGACAGCATCCACAGCATGTTGCGGCTGTGCCAAAACAGAAAACGACCAATTCAAGCCACTATATAAACTTCATAGATATCTCAAGAAGGACGAGATTCTGAAACACAAGGATGTTTTGTGGTTTTCAGATCCCGATTCACCACATCTCGACAGTGAACTATTCGACGTTCACAAAGAGCCTCTCGAAAAATCGTCCACAGAGATCGGCCACGTGATGGCCTCATACATGCAAAGCCAAGCGTCTGACCTAACTCCTCCAACAAATGCATACTCTATCAAACAGCTTCCTGGGGTCAAGATCATCCCCGGGTTTCTCCCCCCATCTGTCCAGCGCTCGTTAGTGAAGGATATTGTCAACGAATACATCCCAGCTCCTGAACATCTTTCAAATCTAGATCTTCATTATAACGTTCCACGACCTCTGCATCTCTTTGACGACAGTCAAGATCCGATCCCGCACAAGGAAGAGTCCAAAGCTGCGCTTCCTATACAAAATCTTCGAAACAAAAAGCTCCGATGGATCACTCTCGGCGGACAATATAATTGGACCGAAAAGGTCTACCCCACCTTTGAGCCCAACTCGCACGGGTTCCCAGAGTTCCCTCCAAAGCTATACCGACTTCTGAACGGCATGTTCCCGACAGTAAAGCCCGAGGCGGCCATTGTTAATTTCTACTCTCCAGGTGACATTCTCTCACCGCATCAGGATATAGCCGAGCTATCCAGTGCGGACCTCATCTCCGCCTCAATTGGCTGCAGCTGCGTGTTTTACATGGGCGGTCAGGATAAGGCGTCCAAGCCGTTATCCATGGTTCTCGACTCTGGTGATATGCTGATTATGGGTGGTGAATCCAGAACGGCATTCCACGGCGTAGGGATGGTTTTCCGCGGGTCGAGTCCGGATTATCTCGTCGAACACCAAGATGATCCGTCATGGGCACAGACGTTTGGTCCCTGGATCAAGGATAAGCGGATCAATCTCAATGTAAGACAGATGCTCAAGCATGATCAATAAATAATGGTGAGTTTATGCAAGTCCCAAGATCGAGCAGAGGCAGTTTGAGTCGAACGGGTGGGTCCAAACCTAGTAGGAAAGTAACGCTTTGATCTGGGGGTTATCCATAATTACCACAATGATATAAGGCAGCTGGTGGCGGCCGCCTTTTGGTCCCTTCTTTTCTAGAAAAGAAGTAAAAGCACTGCCCAATGGCCTCGCAGAGCTACCTTTTTTTGCTTCTTTTTTGGAGAAGAAAAGAAGCCGCCGGAGGCAGCACAACCCTCCGGCGGATGAGTATGCCCTGCGGGCGGCCTTCTTTTCTAGAAAAGAAGCAAAAGCACTGGCCAATGGCCTCGCAGAGCTACCTTTTTTTGCTTCTTTTTCGGAGAAAAAAAGAAGCCGCCGGAGGCACTAACGCTCTGCAGAATCGTGGACTCTGCGCGTGTAAATAATGATACAATAAATTAAAAGTTACACATTAGAACTATCCGATGTATGTATAAAGTCAGTTGTTCTCATCCTCATGCTTGATCGAGCCATCGTCATCGTCCCGCACCTCAACTTCGGTGTTTGGCTCGGACGTGGGCTCAGGTTCCTCCGGATGAGAATGTAAAGAATAATCAAAATTGGAGAAGGGCTTGTAATTATAAGTGGGAGGAGCGGACTTCAGGGTGGAGTTGTCAAACTCGTCCTCATTAGTAGCGTAGGGAACAATGCCAATCTGGAGATTAGGGTTGGCCATTTTGGGCGAAGATGCTTGTGGCTGGGGATGATGCTGCTGCTGTTGTTGTTGCTGCTGCTGCTGCTGTTCCAGCCAATGGGTCGTATTAGGATGATGCTCGAGCCAGTTGGACGAGGCCGGCTCAAACGCAGTCATGGACCGGACCATAGAGAAGCCCTCGGCCATGTTATAGTCAATGGGATGATGGTGGTGCTGAGGGGTGTCCAAAAACTCTGGCTGGTGCTGATTGTGGTGATATTCGGCCCCAGCGGCGACGGAGAAGGATCGAGTCATTGGCACGGCATCCGGGGGCTGGGCGTTTTCGTTCACTTCCAAATTGGGCATGCTGCAACTGGCCATCATTGGAACGGACTCGAAGGCGACCTGCTGCTTGGACGTCGCTGCGGCGGCCGGGGTGCTGGTGCTGTGGTGGCCGTCCATCAAGTTTGGAGTGTTGTTGTTGGTGTTGCGGGAGAGTGGGGAGCCAAACACGTTGTTGGTGTTGGTGTTGTAGTGGGCAGGCGGATACTCTGGCGGGGGCATGGTGAACTGCAGCTGGTTGGCCTTGGGCACGAGGAGCTTGCGGAAGATTGTCCTGGCGGCGAAGCTGTCCTGGGCCTTTTCAAACTCGTAGATGAGGATGGCCTCGAGATGGTCCTGCTGGTAGAGCTTTTGCGCGACGGTGATTGCCTCAATGGCGGCATTAAAGTCCTGTGGGGTTTGGTCGCCCTGGTCGTTGAACCCGGAGATGAAGGCGGCCCAAAACTCGTCGGCAAAGGGGATGTACAATTTTTCCGTCTTGTGCATCCAATCCTGCTTGTAGGGGATTGTCTCGTTCAACTCCAACACGTCGTGGCCCATGGTGGAGACGGTGGTGACGACCTGCCACTTGTCCTGGTTGGAGTTGCTGTTGTTCGTGGTGACGGAGAATTGGAGGTCCGTCTTGAACGTCTCGGGAGAAAGAGTGCCGCCATGCACGTCCACGTCGAGCTTGACTTTGGCGTGAATGACGGGACAATCCACGCCCCCGTCGGAATAGACCATCTGGGAGATTTTGGGGAATCTTTTGGCAATGGTCTGGAAGCCCTTGGGCTTGAGCGGGGTTTCAAACTGGGGGCGGATCAGTTGGCTGTAGACCTTTGTGGGCTGCTGCGGACCGGCACGGAGCATGCAAAAATTGACTGGAGTGAGATGGTTGTTTTCCGGGGAGCTGTTATGGTGGTGATCAAATGCAGCGGTGGAGACGCTTCGAGGGGGGATTGCGCCATGCAGGTGGTAGGGGGCCGAGTCGTTGGAGTTGAACATGTCGCCCACGGAGGAGTGACGATGCTGGCGCTTGAGCTCCTGCTCCTTTGCCCCGGCGGAGTTGCGGGAGAAGATTGGACTGATCATGGACGCGGTTTTGAACTCGTTCTTGGAGGGGGGCGAGTCGGCGACCAGGGCCATGAACTCCGGGTCGGACTTGAGCAGATGCTTGAGCACCTGAATGTGGCTCGACACCTGCTTGCGGGTCCGGATCTTGCCGGTTTTCTGATAAATATAGTCTGAGATGAGCTCGTTGCGGCCGCACGGTCGACCGTAGATTGTGATTTTGCGACGACCGACCCGGGGGATGCGGCGAAGGGCCTCCATGAACGCGTCTTCGACGTCCTTGCTCCAGACGCTGCCGGTTTCGTCCCCGCCTTCTTTCTTCTGGCGCGACAGATAGCCGCTGTAAGCGGCGTGATCAGAGATGGGGGCCTTCCCCACGGGCGTGTAGACGTCTGAGAAGGTGGCGGAGGAGTTTGGGGTGATGAAGGGGGCTTGGGCCGCATTATTACCACCAGCACCAACGTTGTTACCGTACATGGGCGTCACGGGCTGGTGGTAATAGACGTGATCCGGGGTGGACTCGTCGCCCTTTTTGCGGGACTCGGAGTCGGGCGGCGTGAGCTCGAACGCCGAGGGCAGGAGCGAGGACGACGGAGCCTTGAGATATTGCGGATAGAGCTGGTGCTGCTGATACGCGCCAGCAGCGTCCAGATGATGCTGGAACTGCTTGGGCGACGTGTAGGGAAGGACGGCAGAAGACGCGGACGAGGAAGACGCTGCGGCAGCGGCCGCCGCAGCGGACGCTGCGGTGGAGCCGCCACCGCTGCCGCTCTTCTTCTGCAGCGGTGTTAAAGGAGCGACTGACATATCTGGGTGACAAGGGTTAGCGCCAAAGCGAAAAAAAAAAGACCGTTCCCGGCACAGGACTCACGTTAGTTAAGGAACGACTGGGGTGAAAAATGTCCTTTGAACAGAGCTGTTCAAAAATCAAAAACGAGCGAACGGTGGTGTTGCAGAGAGAGAGAGAGAGAGAGAGGGCGGCCCCGAATCCATATATATACGCATTCTCAGCCCTTTTGCGTGCTTGCTTTTTCCTGTGCCCCTTCCCTTCCGCGTGTAGGCGCCGCCGCACGGGCGGCCAGATGCGGCAGGAGGGCGGCGATCAAGGGGGTCCGCCAAAAGCCTAAAGTGTGCGAGTGGGCGCCCGAAAAGGATATTCCTGTAGCGGATGGGGAATGAAGGGTACGGATATTATGTCAGGCTGCAGCGGCCGTGTTGGCGGTTGGCCGCAGGAGGGTCTCACCGCGCTCCGCACCCACACATGCTGCCACAGCAGTGCGGTCTAGTCGAACCCAGCGGCAATAATGCTGGGATCTGGCCAGCGGCCCATCCCGTCCACTCTGTCTGCTGCAGCGGTCTCTTCCATAACCCTAGTCAGGCACCGTAGAACCTTCTGCGTGCAGCCGATCGTCCTCGCTCCCATCACGCGTCGCAAATCTCGCCCCTCCGAGACGGTGCCCCAACTTTCTTTTCTTTGGGAGGAGAGACGTGTTTTTCACGCGTCAAAGGTCACGTGATGAAAGCTAGTGTGTGCGGGTAGTGTCCGAAGGAAGGGTGGTGGTTGAGTCCGAAAAGGGCAGCAGCTCGACACGGCTGGGATAGGGGGAAAGGGCTGCTGCTGGCTCTGCGAGGCCCATTGGGCAGACCACACCGCCGGAGGGTTGTAGACCTAGGGGGTGGGGGTAGCCTCCGGCGGCTTCTTTTTTTCTCCGAAAAAGAAGCAAAAAAAGGTAGCTCCGCTTCGCGGAGATGAGTATAGTGCTCTGAACGCGATCTGCAGTGTGTTGGGACGGGTACGGAAGTGGTCGGCATCTCCAGCACAGACTGGCTATGGTTGCAACGTAAGCTTTGGAGTAGCAACTGCAGCTCTATGGGGTCATTGGCCACTGCTTTTGCTTCTTTTCTGGAAAAGAAGGCCGCCCGCAGGGCATACACACACCCCCGGAGGGCTCTGGGTCTAGGGGGTGGGTGGTCGCCTCCGACGGCTTCTTTTTTCTCCGAAAAGAAGCAAAAAAGGTAGCTCTGCGAGGCCATTGACCGGTGCTTTTGCTTCTTTTCTAGAAAAGAAGGCCGCCCGCAGGGCATACACACACCCCCGGAGGGTTCTGGGTCTAGGGGGTGGGTGTCGCCTCCGGCGGCTTCTTTTTTCTCCGAAAAGAAGCAAAAAAGGTAGCTCTGCGAGGCCATTGGCCAGTGCTTTTGCTTCTTTTCTAGAAAAGAAGGCCGCCCGCAGGGCATACACACCCCCGGAGGGTTCTGGGTCTAGGGGGTGGGAAGCAAAAAAGGTAGCTCTGCGAGGCCATTGGCCAGTGCTTTTGCTTCTTTCTGGCCCATACACCCCCATAGTACCCTCCGACGGGTGCGGAGAGGGGCCAGTGCTTTGGTTCTGTAGAAGTCGGGCAATTGGCCCCCACCGATCCGGGGCGTGTGCTTTGGGTCGCCCATCGATCCTAGGGGCGGATTTGGCTTCGGCAGAAGGAGTGGTTCGATCGGGTGCGGCTAGGGGCAGGAATGTGGACGATCCGCTATCGGGGGTGGTTCCGGCCGTCAATCAGGTCGCATCAGGCATATTGATGCTGCAGCATCGAGCACCGCCCGCGACCGTTGCCACGCGGAATGTATGCAGGTGGCGATGGACAAAGCCAATCGCGAGATGGGCGACAAAGGCTCTACTCCTCGCGAGATCGGTCGTGCTAGAACCCCGATCCGACCAGTGCTTTTGCTTCTTTTCTAGGGCACACACCCCCGGAGGGTTGAGTAGCCTCCGGCGGCTTCTTTTTTTCTCCGAAAAAGAAGCAAAAAAAGGTAGCTCCGCTTAGCGGAGAGATCCATTGGCCACTGCTTTTGCTTCTTTTCTAGAAAAGAAGGCCGCCCGCAGGGCACACACACCTCCGGAGGGTTGAGTAGCCTCCGGCGGCTTCTTTTTTTCTCCGAAAAAGAAGCAAAAAAAGGTAGCTCCGCTTCGCGGAGAGATCCATTGGCCACTGCTTTTGCTTCTTTTCTAGAAAAGAAGGCCGCCCGCAGGGCATACTCCTCCCCAGTGGTCCACGTCCTAGGGGCTGCGAGACGGCAGCGCTCAGTGCTTCAGGCCGGTTGCCGAAAAAGAAGCAAAAAAAGGTAGCTCCGCTTCGCGGAGAGATCCATTGGCCACTGCTTTTGCTTCTTTTCTAGAAAAGAAGGCCGCCCGCAGGGCATACTCCTCCCCAGTGGTCCACGTCCTAGGGGCTGCGAGACGGCAGCGCTCAGTGCTTCAGGACGGTTGCCGCGGCAACGGGCCGAATCTGAAACTGCCACATCGCGTGCTGGGGCGTACGCGCGGACTCGTGTCTACGCGGAGGGCGACCTGCCACACGACCTTATTTAAGCTCTGAGCCTGCCCACTCTGAGACCAGCCTCGTTTCATGCGTGTATATATAGCTGCGAGCTGGGCTGCTCCCAAGCACACACATATATATACTTTGGCGTCTAGCCACCGTCCATCCTCTCCTTCTGCAGCCAGACGCACTCCTAAAACCGGGTGCGATCACGTCCTGCATACAGCACCCACCACCACCCCTTACTCCCAAACAGAAAAAAAAAAAAACACTCCCTCCCACACACACACAACACATTCTTAAGGGGCTGCTACAAAGATGAGCTACAACGCAAAGGCTCGCCAGCGGCTGCCCACGCTGTTTGAGGTGCTGAACCGGCGCACCCAGTCCCCCGTCGACCTGTGGTCGTTCTACGTGTTTATGCGCGAACAGTACCACGGGGTGGATTATCTCGACTTCTGGCTGGACGTTATCCAGCATCTGTCGCTGTGTCGCCATTATGTTCGCGGCCTGCGTCAGTCCATCCTTGCATCGTCCGAGCGCCAGGGCGACAACTCGTCCAGTCGAACGTCGTCCGTGCTGCTGGACACGCTTATTCAGGAGGGCGGTCTCAACGACACGGACTCGCATCGGCTCTCGGCCTTTCTCCGGGGCGAGGACGCCTCTCAGGGCAACTCGGAGACGCTCTATCGGCTCTCCGCCCTCCTCGACGCTATGAACACAAAGGAGCATGATCTCGCAGACCTCCACGCTCCGGCGTCCCGAGGCGAAAACTTCATCTCCCGCATCAACAATAACAACAATAACGCTACTAACGACGACCGGCAGGACACCTCCCCCGTGCTTCCGGGGCCCTCGTCCGGGTTCCACAACAACCTGCCCCGCGACTCGTGGGACGACAATTCGTACTACTCGGCCATGCCCCAGGACGACGAAGGGGACGCTACTAACCAGCAGGAGAAGCTCTTGACTGCCGACGAGCAGCAGCGCGCCAGCGTCGACAACAACAACAAGCAGGTCTCGCTCAACGCCGAAACCATCGAACGGCTCTTCCCCAGACGACAGGGCGACATTGATGACGGCTCATCCTACGTGACCCGCGAGGACATTCGCCAGTCCTCCCACCGCATCCTCGTCACATACTTCATCCCCGGCGCCGAGCGCGAGATTGTGCTGCCCCAGCACATCATGAAGTCGGTCAAGCATGCCATTGAGATTGACGGTCGCGACGACCCCGAGGTGTTCGACGAGGCCCGCGAATACGTGTTCCAGGCCATGGAGCGCGAGGCGTTCCCGGCCTTCCTGGCCGCAAAGGCCCTCGGCAACGTGACCCCGCTCGGGTCCCTCATCCGCATGATCGTGGGCCTGGTGTCCATCTTCGCCGCGTTCTGGGTGGGCTTCATTCTCATCTTCCTCGACTGGTCGCCCAAGGTGACCCGGCTGTGGCTCATTCTCCCGTTCGGCGTGGCCTCGTACGCAATCTTCTCGTCCCTCTACAACCTCGACCCGCTCATGGCCATCATGGGCTTCAGCGAGTCGTCCGCGTCCTCCAAAAAGGTCCTCCGCATCAAGGAGCCCTACGTCATGCAGCTGCTGGTCAAGCGTGCGTGCTACGTCCTCGCCGTCATCGTCCTCGTGGCCGCGATCTTTGTAATCATCTTCGCCCTGGTCCCAGGTAAACGTTTGTAATTTAATTCTTTCTTTGCATATGGCCACTGCTTTGCTTCACACTCGTCGGTGGTTTGCCTCCGGCGGCTTCTTTTTTTCTCCGAAAAAGAAGCAAAAAAAGGTAGCTCCGCGAAGCGGAGACTAGGATAAGTACGGCTGAGACATTATGCACAGTCGTACGTACGTTTTCACGGTCAACAACGCGACGGCTATATCGCTCCGTAAACGTGTTTCAGGAGGAGTTCCTGGTGGTACTCCTATGATGGAGCGATGTCTAGATGCGATACTGAGAAACTCTGTGCATGTTTTACAGCATCATAAGTCGGACCCCAACCTTTCGTGGAAAGTCTAAGCACCGTTATAACGGAGACGATGAAAGTTTGGTCAATTTCGATGCCCTCTCTAGTATCCCAGGTCTTAGAAATTGCATTTATGAAAAATTGTGATCATGTATAGTTCTGAATACGGCATTCAGGTTAGTGATTACATTGACACTACGGCTCATGAGCACTGTGTTGGATTTGGGTCCTGTCGATAAAAGGAGGAGTGTTGGGTTTTATGAGCCCATCTCCCATTAACTCAGGGGTTTTCGCAACGACACGTGACCTTGACCCACCTACGACATTAAATGATGATCTTGTGGTACAAGATCATTCTATTATAAATATATCTATCATGTTCTAAACTCTTATTATTAACTTCTCCAGCTTTGTGTTGAAAATGCTGAAATGAGGACCAACGAAACCTATTTTCGGATTCTCTCTGTGATTCATGCGCGAATTTGAGGGGATAATCTGGATATTGAGGAGAGGGCGAACATTTAGTTCACCTCATTCTAAATAGAGGATTACGTACCACACCAGCATAGCTATACTTGCAATTCATCTACTTGTCCAGCGTATTTGGGGCAAACCGTATCAGGTTACCCCAGTAACGCGAACAGTGGACCACTCAAAAAAAAAAACGCCGCATCGGACCGGTGGCGGGTTGAGACTGGCTGGTCACCCACCGTG
Source organism: Blastobotrys chiropterorum (assembly GCA_030570055.1). Classification (NCBI taxonomy): domain Eukaryota; kingdom Fungi; phylum Ascomycota; class Dipodascomycetes; order Dipodascales; family Trichomonascaceae; genus Blastobotrys; species Blastobotrys chiropterorum. Next base: position 104,910 of record JAJLUK010000028.1, read on the forward strand.
TTTTCAATATGCTGGGATGGGAAAGTTTATCCGGGACATACACAGCTAGAGACACTATCGGATTTGTTAATCCTACTGTCTGATACTACCAATTGCAGCTCAATAAGATTAAATATGTGCATATTGACCCTCTTCCAGTCAACGGAGGTTTTGGAATAGCTCCCAATTGGCTGATATGCATAGAATCAAATCGAACACTAGTACGGTCATTTATCGCGATTCAGCACATATGCGCGTGCTAGTGGGAGGTTGTATACAGAAGTCGACCTCGACTCCCCTGACGTAAACGAGAATGGCTACTTTGACGCGATGGGGCTGTCGATGCTGCGCAGCGAAAGCTGGAAGACTGATCCAAACCGTGCGGGCTACAAGCCACACGATTATGATCGGTTCCTCTACTGCGGCCTGCGCGACCAGCGACAGAGGGTGATCGACGCTGGCATGACGGCCATCTGGGGCGATCCCGTCCCATAAGGTGGACTTTGTCGGCGAGCTTCGGGCGCAGCTCCTCCACCAGCGGTCGTTCAGCCAGACCCTCGTGCATCTCGATCAGGACGTCCTGGACGAATCATACGGTAAGGTCAACGATTACCCGTCTCCTGGGGGCATGTTTGAGTCCGATCTGATCGCGTGCATGGGCATGGTGCCGGAAACATGCTCGCCCAAGTCGTTCACGCTCTGCCAGTTTGATCCGGACGTCGGCGATGGTGACAAGATTGCCCGGATTGGTATTCGGGCCGTCTGTGCCTTTGTCGAGTCGCTGTTAGACAATGGCGTCCTGCTACCTTTTTTTGGTTCTTTTTCGGAGAAAAAAAGAAGCCGCCGGAGGCACCACACACCCCCTAGAGCTAGAACCCTCCGGGGGTTTAGTCTGCCCTGCGGGCGGCCTTCTTTTCTAGAAAAGAAGCAAAAGCAGTGGCCTGGTGTTAACCGAGTCTCTAGCATCTCTACATCAAATCAAATGGAGACGCTTGTTACTCGCTTAAACACGTCGCCGTTATCCGGACTTCTGAACACGATGCCATCTTTAAGTGTGCGGCAGTTCCATCGCCTGCTCGTTGCGACACGCCTATCCAATGCCGTGTCAGAAAATTCAGCATGCGTAACGTCTGATGTAAGATGCTTCAATTGCGTGAATCGACTCAAACAAAGCGGAGTGCTTTGAGGTCTAACGACTCTGCAGCGATCTGTTGGACCAGGTCTTGTTCAACCAGTCTCTCCCAGTAACTAAATCCAATGGCTCTCGGGCCCGAACAGCTTCAATTTTATCCACGTTCCTGCCAACTCCACATGGAAGTGGCAAGTCCGTAAGCTCGAGCTTTGGGAAGTGAAGAAGGGGTCCGGGAGCATTAAGGGTGGTGCTCGAAATGTAATCTCTCTACAGTGGGCAATTCAACCGGCCCACCGCGTCCATGGCAGCACTCCAATCATAAAATTCTTTCCATAACCTCCGTCTTGTTGAGGTGCAGCTCTGTGACGTTCAAATTGGGTAAAAGCCCGTCGATAGCTGCACGTCCACCCAGATGAACAATGCCCAAGCCGCTCAATGAAAGTAGGCCCATTTTCACACCCAAGCCATTCCAGGAGATCATAGTTGCATATCCTCACAGAGCTGGTTCCGACGCTGCTGCTTCGCTAAAGTCACCGAGCGCAATTGACAATCGGGACCAAATCGAACCAGTTTCAAGGGGAACTCCCCACGACTAGTGAAACGGAGATGCAAATCAGTCACCCGACCGTTTAATTCTATCTGTTCAAGGTAGTCGGGAGAGTTATCAAGGCTGGTCGAGACGAAATGGTAGATTAGCTTCCAAGTCACAAGTTTTCAAAAAGGTAGCTCTGCGAGGCCACTTACCAGTGCTTTTGCTTCTTTTCTAGAAAAGAAGGCCGCCCGCAGGGCATACCTATCCGCCGGAGGGTTCTAGTGTGCCAGCGGTAGCGCGGAGAGGCAATTGCACTTTTCCCGAGGCACGACTTTGGAATGTCGACTACCCCTGAATCGGTTGGGCCCGGGTCATTTTGCCCACCTCGGCCCTCCATATAAAAACCGCTCTTATATATCTTGTCGGTAGCCATATGCGGATCTATCTTGTCGGTTGTAACTTTAGGCAATTCTGAACCATTGTCGCAATAACCCATATCATTGTTACACGGAAAAATAATCCGGACACATGGAACCAAGTTTTATCGTGTGGATGCACAAATAACGACAACTGCAACAATGGCTTTGTGAACACTGTCGGAGAGCTGTATTACTACGGCAAAAGCGAACACGACAACAGACAGGGCTTTAAACAGCTTCTTATCGAAATGTACAATAAAGCCATGAAGTCCGACCCGGTAAAGTCTAAACGCGTGGAACAGATAAACTTTTTGGGATATTTCTGGATCGGAAAACGCCTGAGTAACAAAGCAGCTGCGGTGCTATTCCCAGCATTATTAAGTAGCATGATGGACGACGAAAGCGCGAAAACTAGGTCCAGTTTGGTGTATCAGTCCATCACACCGAACGATGCGCAGGACTCCATTGGCGTTATAATTGTCGACAGAAGATCAGTTGGGAAAATTAATGCTAGATGTTGGCAAAACGGTCGCAACTGGTACGACGCTGAAAACTCTCCTAGCAGCGACACCATTACAGTTAAATCCTGTATTCTAAACGACAGCCATCAACCGGACTTGTGCGATGTTGAATTATATGGCCCATTTTCATTAGACATTCCGATATTTTGCAACCACGATTATGCTAAACAAGCTCTCAAGCTTGCCGAAAAGGTCAAAAATACGGATATCAAAGACGGTAGACCTATTTTATAGACAAAATGCCAGATAGAACAGCCCAGGAGTTATGAATAAACGAATAACGTTTAGATTCCACAGACACATGCTCATCCCACAGACGTGCGGCTGGAGTCGATCAAACGGCGCGCGTGCATATATACGTCTCCGTCTGCGCATATATGCACGAGTGGCCACAGAATTCTGCCGGGCACAAAATTGGCCCCCTAGCGGGCTTTTATCCGAAATGCGAGACGAACTCCCCTTTTCATCTGAACCGTACTGCAGGTACCACCACCCGCCCCTTCCCTCTTCCCACCAACTCTAACGTTAACCGTAAAATGAAACGTATATTTTTTCTCATCACGTGACCGCGAAAGCGCTAAAGTGAGACTTCTGTGTCACCCACCGCCAGAGTAGCGCATCGTCGATCGGACTTCGGACTTTGGCCGCAACAGCCGCACGCTGCACCTCCATTAGGCCCAGAAGAGCGTGGAGAGGCAATTGATCTCTGCGGGTCGCTATTTTTTTAGTTTCCACAGCAAAAGGAGCGGCGCATAGTCTGGCAGAGTTTGGAACACACTCTCCGCGAAGCGGAGCTACCTTTTTTTGCTTCTTTTTCGGAGAAAAAAAGAAGCCGCCGGAGGCACCACACCCCCAGAGAACCCACCGGGGGGTTGGTCTGGGCGGCCTTCTTTTCCAGAAGAAGCAAAAGCAGTGGTCAATGGTGTATGGGTAACAACTAATGTATATGCAAAGGAGTGATAAATATACGGGGACGGTCACACGAGGGACTTTGACTTTGCCGAGGAGGACCAGAGCTTGTTTTTCCACGACTCGAGCTCGCGATGCATGTTGAGCAGCTTCTGGACGTCGGCCTTTGACTTTTTTCGTTCTGCGGACGAGGACATGCGATTGTAGAGCTTTGCGTACTCGCTGTAGGTCTGGCGGAACTTGCGGGCCAGCTCGAACAGGTCGTCGTCGACGGAGGCGGGCCTGTGCTTCTTCGCGGCGGAGGGGGCCGAGGCAGCGGGGTCAGCAGCGGCGGCCGTAGGGGCCGGCTTGCGTTTGTTCGCGCCAGAGGCACCAGCGGAGGGGGAGGCCACCCGTTTCGCGGAGGACGAGGAAGCTGTTTTGGAGCTGGTCTTGAGGATCGCGCCGGGCCGATTGGAGGAGGTGGACGACAGCGTCGGGGTGGCCGGCTTTGATGCTGGGGAGGAGAGGGCCGGAGAGGAGACGTGCTTCTGGGGGGAGGGCGGGGACGTTTTGGGGGTAGGGGTTGCGGGCTTTGTGCGGAGCTTTGGGTCTATGAGGGCCTTTCTGGCCGGATGGTCTTCGGGGAGGCCGAGTCTATCGAACGCGGCCTTGGAGTCGGCCAGGACTTTTCTGCGCTCGTCGGGGGAATAGTGCTTCCAGTCCCAGGCCCGCAGCTCCTTGTAGCGGGAGTCGGCCAGGACGTAGCGACCGTCGTCTTGCGGGGTTGCGTAGAGGTCCAGCAGCTGGTCCACCTCGTGGCGATCGAGGTTGGTGCGCTGGGCAATGTTGTGGGCGGTGGTCGGGGCCAGGGCCAGCAGATGCACGACCCGGTTGGGGCCAGACGACAGGGTCTGGGCCGTGAGGGGCTTTGAGGCTGAGATTTGAAGGGTGCGCGGATGGTGTTTGGATGGGGCTGGCGAGCCGGGAATCGAGGTCGACGGGGTCTTGGGCGAGCTGCGCCCACTGTCGAGCAGCGTGGCCTTGTTGGCCTCTTTGGCCCTCAGCAAGGAGCGGGTGTGGGACTTGACGCCGCTGGCGCCATCGTCGCCCACCGATTTCTGGACGGTGATGCGATGGGACACGGCGCCAATCCTGCGGAAGGACTGGGCATGACCGCGATAGAGGTCGATGGGACAGGCCTCGCTGACGGAGGACGTGGCAAAGACCTTGTCCCCGACCGCGAGCTGAGGGGCGGTCCGGGACTGGCCCGCCAGCGACAGCCGGACGTTGTGGCCATGAGCGGCCAGAATGGCGTCCAGAGCCTCGTTGGTCAGACGCAGATAGATGGCGTTGGGGGTGTTGCTGTCCCCGCCGGGCTCCAGCGTGCTCTGTGTCGGTAGAAGCGTCATGGTGGTGATGCTGGCATGGACGAGTGGGAAAAAGGAGCGGTTGTTTTGGTCCTATAGCCATTATATACGATAGCTTACATAAAATGCACTGTCACCACAGAAACCCCGTGCGGCGCGGGTGGAAAACGTAGTAAATTAAACCTGGGAGGGCCGCGGATATGAGAGAGAGCGGTGTTTTCAGAGCCTGCACCTTTTTTTTTTTTGGCTCTCTCCTTTTTTTTTTTTTTTTTTTTTTTGTTTCTTTTTATTCTATTTCGCCCTTCTCTCTCTTTCATTCGCACTCTCCTCACTCCTCCACCCGCCGGTTTCAGCCTCTGCGACGGCGTGATGCTGCGCGTCCACCACCGCCGACCCCGACACAACAATAAAACACTGCTGGGCTTGCCGAGAGGAGGCTGTCTCCACCCGGGACGCTCATCAGGGTCGTTTTCCACCGCAAAAAAGAAAACGGTACTGCTCGAGGCTGGTCGGGCTTTTTTTTTTTTTTTTTTTCCAGTTCAAAAGAGAGGAACGAAAAAAAATAGCCCTCAGTGCGCCGCTGACCTAAGCGCTTAGTCATTTTATTAAAAGTAATACCGCCAACGGCGTCGGCCCGGCGCGGGAAATGGGGTGGGCCCACGGGTGCGCTGCATGAGCGGGATCGTCGTCGCATAGACCTCGTGGAGAGACGCCGAGGAGGTCACTCGTCTCTGTTGGGGTGTGTAGGCGTCCTTTGGCCAGTGCTTTTGCTTCTTTTCTAGAAAAGAAGGCCGCCCGCAGGGCAGACCTCACCCCCGGAGGGTTCTGGCTCTAGGGGGTGGGTGTGGCCTCCGGCGGCTTCTTTTTTTCTCCGAAAAAGAAGCAAAAAAAGGTGGCTCCGCTTCGCGGAGAGCAGTGCTTTTGCTTCTTTTCTGGAAAAGAAGGCTGTCCGGGGTGGTTGCTCTGCGAGACTGTCGGTGTCCCGAATAGGAAGGTGCGAGCTCGGCGCTTAGCGATAAACTATATAAAGGGACCCTTTCCCGCCCATTTTCCTTTTTTTTTCTTCGGGAGCGTTCCCACTGGCCCATGGCCCCTACACATTGGCCGATAGCTTTTGCCCACTTCTAGAGAAGCTGGCCGTTCACCGGGTAGTCGTGCCCTCCGGGGGTTCACAGTGCCTCCGGCGGCTTCTTTTTTCTCCGAAAAGAAGCAAAAAAGGTAGCTCTGCGAGGCACAGTGGGATTTCTATGCATATGTCATAGAACGCCTATTCATGCAGCAGCTACACATCCGGTTTAAGAGGGATAGTTCAAAACAGCTCCTACACTTTGACTCTTTTCTGGGAACCGTATAGCGTACAATTGTGGGCAATAGTGATATGCTCCTTAGGGTGGCTCATTCTAATGCAAGCTCACACGAGCATCTGGGGTAATCTGAATTTTCTGCGTAATAAGAACACAATTTCCAAATCCTCGTCGTCAGTCCAATCACTTCTGATAAGGCTCTTTAAAGAAATGGCTCCATTATTACCCGAGCAATAGTCCATCTGCCCTCAACAGTCCAAGCAAACCTCCAACATTTCTAGTTGAGTATATATCTTCACATCACGCACTTCGACCTTGAATACTATACATTCCCCCAATGTTAAGCCGTTTTACCATGGGATATGTCAGTGCTCCGGTTATGCATATCACCATCGCTGTTAGGACCAGGCAATGTTTGCATTTCATCTTGGTATATCATAGAGGCTATATGCCAAACTGATAATCCAAATGTTTTTCCTGATTCCAATTCCCGATTTTCCTCGCGGATGCAGACAAATAATAACACGCGCAAATTCGAATCGGCCCACCTTAGGATTTCTTCTTCACTGGAGTTTGTAAGATAACGATGTTGGAACCACATGTCAATATATCGTTCAACCGGACGAGAGAGAAAGCTACGCGACAAATGGGCCTACCTATTGAATTACAAGCATAATAAAACGTAATAGCTATGACATGGTATATAACACACGTTGTTGCCTCTCAATCCAAGTTCTCAACACACATAACCAGACCCATTTGATTAGTTTCATCGTTAGCCCTTCGATGTACCAAAATCGCTCCCTCGGCCATCTCAACTTATCCCAGGCTCAATCTAACCTCCAATTAATGGACCATTGCGCCAATGCTAGCCGCAACCTCACCATCCCACTGGAATCGCCGTCGACCTTCCTCTACCAAAAAGCACTGGTCAGTGGCCTCGCAGAGCTACCTTTTTTGCTTCTTTTCGGAGAAAAAAGAAGCCGCCGGAGGCAGCACAACCCTCCGGAGGGTGAGTATGCCCTGCGGGCGGCCTTCTTTTCTAGAAAAGAAGCAAAAGCACTGGTCAGTGGCTTCGCAGAGCTACTTTTCTTGCTTCTTTTCGGAGAAAAAAGAAGCCGCCGGAGGCAACTCCATCTTCTGGAGTGTGTGGCGCACCGATGCGGGTGTGGAAGGGGCATAACTAGACTTTTATGCACTCCCCCTACTTTGAAATGAGGCACTTCAACTATAAAAAGGGCCCTTTTCCCACTTCTTTTCCTTTTTTTTTTTTTTTTTTTTTCCTCACCTACGGAGCATCGCTCCGGGGTCGCTTTATTTTGCTACTTAGTTTTGCTGCAATCGTCTGGGCACCCCCATTTGAGGGTGGTACCCAGCGACAGGACATAGATATCTCCTACAATCTTCTGATTGGAAAATGAATTTTAACGTCTTTCCTTCATGAAATTAACAAACAGGTTTGCCAATGTTTCCTCGAGCTCGTCAGAGCTGCGGCCATTGGCAAGAGTGTATGTAGTATCACCTGCCCATCTGGGTTCCTCAAATAAATTGACAGCTCGGTGGGTCACCGCGGCCACAGAGAGTATATTTCAAATCCAGCTCAGTTCAAGGTTTTTGTGCAGTTAGAAAGCCCAGCGGTAGTGCGTTGGTATTGTACCTTTTGTTCTTCTTTTCCTGAAGCCCCTTTCTTCCGAAGAATAGCGACAAATGTCACTCGCAGAAGCTCATTGGACAAATGTTTTGTTATTACCCAAAAGGGAAGGCGTGCGGCGTGGTATCCTACCCTCATACATATCAGGTTAATCCGGAGAAGAATTCGAGGACAGCCATTTGGGTTGGCATAATAAAGCTATCTACGACGTCAATGGTGCTTCTCTCATTGTGAACGTTGTGCGTGCTCCGTATTTGGTATTTAGAGTGGCATTCGTCTTGTCCCATAGCCTAGGTATGGGTTGAACGGTTGAACGCGTCAGCGCTATCTGCATTTACAGATACACACGGTTCCCGGACGAAATCCTGGTCCCTGTTCATTGTGTGCTAACCGCATATATAGAGCTCTTGCCGAATTCCACCTTATCCGGATGATAGGTGTGCATGTCGGAGTGCGAGGCATTTCGGTAATATTTGGGAGTGTACAAATCCCACTACGTGTTTAGATTTCATACTTCATCTTAATACAAGTTCCATTCAACCCTAGCATAGGCTCAGTTGTTCGCTGACCCTAAGAACCCCGACAGCCACGCTCCAACACGACATGGCCACACCAGTAGAGTCGCTCCTGAAGACTGTCAAATCCTCCCTACGTGATCAACATGGCTGGGATGCTGACAGCATCAACGCGTGTGCCCTTGACCAGTCCACCTTGGACTCATGCCCCTCGAATACGTCCAAAGACGTTAAGAATAATTTGCAGTTTCTTTATTCTCTCAGCACCCTAGCTCTTCAACGTCTCGAGGCCCTCGAAGCTGACCTCGAGAACTTCCGTGACCTTCACCGTTTACAAGCGACACAGCTCATTCAACTCTATAGGGAGTCCGAGAAGGCGAAATCTCTCCCTCCTACCTCATTGGAGATGTCTAAACACGAATTGAGTTCCTTTAATTTCCCAGTCTTTAAGGCGCGTCGTCAAGAGTCCGTTCCTCCGTATCGTGTGGGGGCACCAACCACTACCAAGGACATTAAACTCTGGCTCGTCGAATACGAGTCAGTCCTCGCTCAGGCTCGCCCGGGAGCTACGCCAGAACAGAAGCTTTGTTAGCTCCGTCAGCATGTAAGTACGCCCGTACTGGCATCCATCCGTGTTTCGGGTTTATGCGACTACGAGGAGATTAAACAGTACTTATGCTCCGAGTATTCATGCGGAGATTACGTGACGGCATGATTTTTTTTTTTTTTTTTTTTTTTTTTTTTTTTTTTGGCGGCACATAAGACTACTAACGCCGACTTGGTCGATACTATGCAAAACCTAGTGTGTAAGATTGACTACCGCACCGACAAGGTGTAACGGTGGGAAAAGATTCGGATTACCTGGAGCATACTCAACCCAGCAAGGTGTCTGTGGGAGGTATGGGATTGCCCGGGTTTGTTTCCGGAAAAAAAGCGAAAGCACTGGCGTACGGATTCATAAAAAAAAAAATCCACAAGAGGTTGCCCATCTCATTTGGTTAATTGGGTTAGTGTGCCCAGCGAGTTGCGTTCTTTTCCAGTAAAGAAGCAAAAAGCTTTCTGTCGCCTCGCAGAGCTACGTTTTTTGCTTCTTTTCGAGAAAAAAGAAGCCACCGGAGGCACTCGAACCTACCAGATGGTTAGTATTTTTGCCCCGTGGTTGCTTTTTTCCAGATACTAAGCTAAATGCAGTCGGAGGCCCCGCAGAGCTACCTTTTTTTGCTTCTTTTTCGGAGAAAAAAGAAGACCATCTCAACCCCAGGGGGGATTTTAAACGGTGTCGTCTGAATACCGTATACACATGCTCTCAAGTGCGTGTGCAGATCACCTGCAAGTCCAGAACACATCACGTCTGTATCATTGAATTCAGTCAGACTTGGAGGATAGTGACCAACATGGATTTGCCGCATTCTGCGCCTCTGAAATGGAAGAACTGGACGAAATTATCGCAGATATCCAATTCCAGGGTTGAAACAGCGTTTAGTTGGTGGCAGAGTCGGTTACAGTGTCCGGAATTCATTCCTGATTCGATACTCGGCAGAACAGGGGCTCAAATGGAATTAGAGCACATTGACATTGACGAACCAAATCATGCATTCGACACCCATTTACTCCCACTGCATGAGAGCTATGGAACATGTGAACGCACGTGGATCTCATTTGCCGTGGTGGTATGTATAGATAGAAGAGTAGTCGAAACGCAAGTTCAATCCAACTGCGCGAGTAATCAAGAAGGGACGCACTAACCTGAAACTATTAATGATCTCAATACTCGTGCATGCTATATCAGTCGACGCTGTTGGAACCCCAACTTCACCGTACCCTTCCAATGCACAATCTAAAACATCCGCTGCATGAGTGATAGAGCCTCATGCATAACCATAATCACAACGCTCATGCAAATGCGGAGCTGGAGCACAGCCAACGGAATCCGCCGAGACTCAGGACGAGAAACAAACAGGAACTCTGTTTCTCTTGTTCAAACATAATGCCTCAGTTCTGGTGCGGAGAACCCAAATCTGGATGCAATGTTTAAGGAACAAGGCCAAGTCTTGTTGATCAGCTGTTTGGCCGCACCAACGAAGAAACTATTGAGTGAATTTGAGTCAGCCCGGATGCATTGTCTTGATTAGGTCCTCTCCGCACTCGTAAACTGCGTCATAAACAAATAAAGGCGTATTGCAATAGATGGAAACCCATAAATCGGCGGATGATCGGGTGGGAAGTGTGTTCATATGTCTTGGAAACGGACCTGTATGGTGGTATGACAAACGATCGTCCAATATAGGCCGCTGCCGACCATACCTCAGACAGACAAGGAAGGCTTGTATGAGATTTGTTTGATATCTTTAACGTCCTCAAACAACTCAAAACCAACATAGTAGGTCATCCAAATCACCATTGTTTTGGTCGTGAAGAGCAAGAATAATATTTTTTGAAATCTCATGAAAGCCGCACATAAGATCGGCCAACTCTCTTGACGTTTCTCTCGCTTCCGAGGATTGGCTCCGATTCTAAAAATCCAAAAAATCTCGCACACTAGAGACCCAGAACAAAGGCTCTCGATTTCGGCACTACTCTCTTCAACAATAATAAAACAGACAGATTTGAAACATGGGCCTCGTTTGAACCAGTTACCGTTTTGGGCACATGAGATCGATGCTTACATAAGCGGTCCCACACAGTTGGTAGACAAAAGAAACAGACACGGTTTGTGTGTTTCCCGCATATGGGGGACCCTTGCATATGTCAGGCCGGGCCAAGGTTTCAGATTAAGAATCGACCGGAGTATTCGGGGAATGAAGAATTTTTTTTTTCCTGATGAATAAAATTCTTGATCCAATTCCAACTGATGCGGCCGAAAGACAACGTTTCTTTTGACGTTTTGCCAATCTAGCGAATAGAATTAAACTTCCAGAGAGCGTTCGATCTTAATTTTTTGCTAGTTGTTTCCGAGTTTGGCCAGTTATTTGTCAATCGTTTCCTTTCAAGGTGATAATCAAGTCGTGCCGATCCCTCAGAACAAGTTGGCCCAATTCGGCACCAAACAAATATCTATGCGAACAAACGGCTACTTTGCAATTATAAATATGGGTCCATGCCGCTGCTTTTCATTTGAATCTTCATCAGATATTTATTCTTTAATTTTTCTCTAATATCCTTTCGTTGAAAAAAAAAACACACACACAATCATAATGAAGTTCTCCCATACCCTCATTGGTGCTATCGCAGCTGCCTGCGCTTCTGCTCAAATCAACTTCAACTCTCAGGACCCACAATTCAGAGCCTCCTCTTTTGGCCTGACCAACCAAGTCGGTGGTAACTCTTTCCCAGGCATTGTCAACCCAGGTCCACGAACCGGACTTGCCGCTGCCGAATCTGACGCTTCTACTACTGCTGCTGCTACCACTACCAGCCCAGCTTCTTCTGGTGCCTCTTCCACCGGCGCCGCTTCTTCTTCTGAGCCAACTTCCTCTGGTGCTGGTTCTTCCACTGGCGCTGGTTCTTCCACTGGCGCTGGTTCTTCCACTGGTGCTGGTTCTTCCACTGGTGCTGGTTCTTCCACTGGTGCTGGTTCTTCCACCGGTGCCGGATCTTCTACTGGATCTGGATCTGGAACTGGCTCCGGCTCTAGCGCCCCAACCAGCACTGGTTCTGGTTCTGGTTCTGCCACTGGCACTGGCACTGGTTCTGGTTCTGCCACTGGCACTGGTTCCGGTTCTGCCACTGGCACTGGTTCCGGCTCTGCTACTGGTTCTGGCTCCGGTTCCGCCACTGGTTCTGGTTCTGGCTCTGGCACTGGCTCCGGCTCGGGCTCCGGCTCGGGCTCTGTCACCAAGACCAAGGCTCCAGTCGAACCAACTACCAAGTGGATCACCGTCACTGACTGCGATGAAGATAAGTGCCACACCACTGTCGAACCATGCACCACTGAACCACCAGCTCCACCACACCCAACTACCCAATGGGTCACTGTAACTGATTGCGACGAAGACAAATGCCACACCACTGTGCAACCATGCACTACCGAAGCTCCACCTCCACCACCACCAACCACCGAACCATGCACCACCGAGGCTCCAGCTCCAACCACTGAGCCATGCACTACTGAGGCCCCAGCTCCAGCTCCACCAGCCTCCTCCTCCAAGGCTCCAGCTCCAGCTCCACCAGCTCCATCCTCCGAAGCCCCAGCCCCAGCTCCACCAGCTCCATCCTCCGAAGCTCCAGCTCCAGCTCCACCAGCCCCAACCTCCAAGGCTCCAGCTCCAGCTCCACCAGCCCCAACCTCCAAGGCTCCAGCTCCAGCTCCACCAGCTCCATCTTCCGAGGCCCCAGCTCCAGCTCCAGTTCCATCTTCCCAAGCCCCAGCTCCAGCTCCACCAGCCGAGTCCACTGCTCCAATGCAAGGTGGTGCCGGCAAGGCTCAAGTCGGCTCTGCTGCCGCTGCCATTGGTATGATTGCCGCTGGTATGTTGCTCTAATTTATCCCTCCTTATTAATACCTTTCGCTTCTCTGTAATCCCTCTTTTTGTCCATATTTGTATTTAATTGTGTTAATACCACTATTTTTATGAAAAACCGTCTCTCTGCAGCAGTAGTTCTCCGAACAAAAGCCAAATGGGCTGGAAAACTTGAACGGTACAGATGCCTTGCAAACATTCTGGAGAGATGGGCAGCAGAACCCTTAGTACGTGCATCGTCATCTGCTTTTCTCCGAAACAATGCCAGGCAAAGACGACTTCTGTCGGACCCTCTGGGGGTGTATTGCCTCCGGCCGTCCGGCGGCTTCTTTTTTCTCCGAAAAGAAGCAAAAAAGGTAGCTCTGCGAGGCACAAAAGGCTTTTTGCTTCTTTTCTGGAAAAAGACGCCCACCGCACGGCATACTAGCTCTCTTGATGATTGAGGTTTCTCCGGCAGTTTTTTATGTAGCCCTGCACAGGCGCTCTCTCGAGCTAGTAACAACGATCCTCACAGGAGTGTCTAAAATGAGGATCACCAGAGATCTCATCGCACGGCAGCAACACGTTCTCCGCGTGCCAGACCGAACACTGCGCAGAATGTCCACGGCCTAGCGGGAGACGCACCATCTCTGGGGAACCGGTCTCTTTTTATATAAAAGTTAGACGCCCAAATGTATCCCAAATAATATTTCCAAAAACGGACTACTGGTACCTTGCTCTCGCATGACGCGCGGCTCAAATCTGTCTCAGGGGTTTCATTTAATTTAATTTTTGGTGGCCCCGGCGGCCTCCATTAACAATGATAGCTCTATAATACCATTGACCAGTGCATTTGCTTCTTTTTAGGGAGCCTCTTTTTTTTTTTCGAAACGAAGCAAAAAGGTAGCTCCACTGCGCGGAGAAAGGAGTGGGCTAGTAGTGAACCCTTCGGGGATGCGTAGCCTCCGGCGGCTTCTTTTTTCTCCGAAAAGAAGCAAAAAAGGTAGCTCCGCTGCGCGGAGAGTTTGTCTCCAGTGCTTTTGCTTCTTTTCTAGAAAAGAAGGCCGCCCGCAGGGCATACACCCCCCCGGAGGGTTGAGTAGCGTGTGCTCGAGCTCCACACCTGAGCCGAACCAGCCGTGCAGCCCCCGAGAACTGCGTTCCTCCGAGCAATAATCGTCTAGACGGACCGGACACAAGGCAGCGTTACCGAGAAAGCACCACTGCTGCCGTCCTCATCCGATTTGACAAAACTCAATGCCCGCTGGTCATGTGACCCGAACAAAGACGGAGAAAACGGACCCCATACACCCGCCAGGGAGCGGATATGACACGTTGCGGAACCCACCCTTATTTATAGCAGTGTTTCGGCAGACCCCAGCGACAGCGCAGCAAGCTTGCTGTCCGCCGCACTGCACCCTGAACACTATTGTGTTCACCACAGAGTGTGGCCTTGCGGGCCAATTCGGCTCGAACGACTCAATACGTCCTGAAGAACCGCCCAGCTAGCGTTGGCCCGAGCAGCACCGCACAGAGAAGGGGAGAGAGCGAGGTGGAAGGTTGTGGAAACCCGGGGCAGGTCCGGCGATCGCACGACAAGTGGAGGGCTATTATCGTGCCGCCGCCGACGAATTATCGTGATGAGCGCGGAGAAGCTGGAGGAGAAGCGGGGGCGGACGAAGGTCGAGAGCGAACATTGCTGTAAGAACCCTCGAGAGCACCCAGAACACGACGCTGCTTGCTGCCAAAATTTGTTGGGTCGAGGCCCGCCTTGTTATCAGCAAAAAGCAAGGTTCTGGTTGGCCAGGAGTGGCGTTACTAATTGCGGCCGTTTGTGGTAGTTGACAACACACACACGTTGTGGTGCATAACAAAAGAAACTTGGGACCGGCTATAAAAGGGCCACGAATTTCCTTGCTCGGGCGCCTTTTTTTTTTCCCTCTCTCTCCTTACAAAACAAAAAAAGTTTTAAAACTACATACACTATCACTAGTATATTCACAATGGTCAAGGTCGGTATTAACGGTTTCGGAAGAATTGGCAGATTGGTGTTGAGAAACGCCATTGCCAACCCAGAGGTTGAGGTTGTTGCTGTCAACGACCCATTCATTGCCACTGACTACGCTGCCTACATGTTCAAGTATGACTCTACTCACGGTAGATTCAATGGCGAGGTCTCCCACAAGGACGACAACCTTGTCATCAATGGCAAGACCATCAAGGTGTTCAACGAGAAGGACCCTGCTGCCATCCCATGGGGCTCCAGCGGCGCTGAGTACATTGTCGAGTCCACTGGTGTCTTCACCGAGCAGGCTAAGGCTGAGGCTCACTTGAAGGGCGGCGCCAAGAAGGTTGTCATCTCCGCTCCATCCAAGGACGCTCCAATGTTCGTTGTCGGTGTCAACGAAGAGAAGTACTCTTCCGACTTGAAGGTCATCTCCAACGCCTCCTGCACCACCAACTGCTTGGCTCCTCTCGCCAAGGTCATTCACGACAACTTCGGCATTGTCGAAGGTCTCATGACCACCTGCCACTCCATGACTGCCACCCAAAAGACCGTTGACGGTCCATCCCACAAGGACTGGAGAGGCGGCAGAACCGCCTCTGGCAACATCATTCCATCCTCCACCGGTGCCGCCAAGGCTGTCGGCAAGGTCATCCCAGACCTCAACGGCAAGCTCACCGGTCTCTCCCTCAGAGTCCCAACCGTTGACGTTTCCGTCGTTGACTTGACCGTCAGACTCAACAAGGGCGCCTCCTACGACGACATCAAGGCCGTCATCAAGAAGGAATCCGAGGGCAAGCTCAAGGGCGTGCTCGGCTACACCGAGGACGACATTGTGTCCTCCGACTTCATTGGCGACACCCGCTCCTCCATCTTCGACGCTAAGGCCGGCATTCTCTTGAACGAGAACTTTGTCAAGCTCATCTCGTGGTACGACAACGAGTACGGCTACTCTGCCCGTGTCGTTGACCTCCTCGTCTACGTCGCCAAGAAGGACGGCGCCAAATGAACCACAAAAAGTAATTTGTAGTAAATTGATTTGATGATATTTATTGATACTCCTCCCTGACGATCCTTGCCGCATTTTTCCGCTCCCAACGGAAAAACTCCTCCTTGGTCGGCCCTCTTGCGTCCGTGAGGTCAACAAAAGGTCGATAGGCGACAGGTTTGTTCCGAAGAGGCAAAAAATGCTCCCCATAGGCCCCACTATGGCATGCTTTGAAAAGAAATACAATTTTTTCAAAATATTTCAGTCAGATGATTTCTGCGGTCCAATGCGGTGGTGCAATCGTAACGTAGCGTTCCGCCAGTGGACCCACATATGTGGTTAACGTTGCATCTCGGATTTGACGGGTGACTCTGCTCCCCAATTGGAACAATAAAAAGCAACTCTGTGTGCCAGTGCTTTTGTTTCTTTTCTGGAAAAGAAGGCCGCCCAGACCTCCCCCCCCGGAGGGTTCTAGCTCTAGGGGGAGGGTGTAGCCTCCGGCGGCTTCTTTTTTTCTCCGAAAAAGAAGCAAAAAAAGGTAGCTCCGCTTCGCGGAGGGCTGGTGAGCTGGTGCTTTTGCTTCTTTTCTAGAAAAGAAGGCCGCCCGCAGGGCATATGCGACCCGCCGGACGCTCGCTTTTTCTCCGACAAGAGACAAAGAAGGTAGCTCGCCAATGGGCTCAGCACTGCTTTGGCGGATGCAGACTTCTGTGATTTGCCTGTAAGATCTCGATCGGCGTTAAATTTGTTCCATACCCCGCTTGAGCCGCACGAGACATAACTGTGCAAACTGATAACTGAAAGGACTTGTTCAGTGTAACCACATGCAAGCATACAAGGTATTTAATAATACATCGGACTTCATATATACAGAACTTGGTCATGAGACAGATTCCGGTCCATCTATCTTCCGATATTCATCTACTAAAAATAAAAAGAAAAGAGGTAAAATATTAAACAATATGAAGAATGAAATATATAATTTATGGCTAGTTGCAATTGGATCCGAACTGCCTCACTATCTCTCTTTAAAATATCACGACAATTCCTGCCCTATGCGTGATTGAGTTTCTCCTGGTCGTGATTCTCCGTCAGGCCCTGGCTCTTCACTTGGCCTGGGTTCTTCGTCTAGTCCAGGTTCGTCGTCGTCTGGCCCTGATTCTTCCTGGTCACGACCCCTGCGTGCATCTTCTGCGGATTTCAGATCATCCTCAATCTCATTGGTGCTGATAGTAAAGCCCATGCTATGCATCAGACTTAGAACTTCCGCGTTAGCGCCCTGGGAACGCAAGTAGCGACCCAAATTTCTCTGGAGTCTACAACTTCTGTTTTCTGACCTGGTGTAACAAATTATCATGCAAATGATCATTTTGCGCATTTTTAGCGTCTCCTGGCTTAAATTCCCGAGGTTTTCGATTTTTACACTGGACTTGCGGTGCGTGGTCAACACAGTATGCAGCATCTCTAAAAATCGAGGCGCGTTTAGCTCGATATCTGGAAATAGCCTGCTCACTTCTAGATTAGCCGCCTCCCGGGGGTTCTCACGGTCGAATTCAATGCCTTGGTTGCGGAATGGTGCACAGTTATCCAAATGCATAAGCTCTTGCACATAACCGTTTGCTGTTTTCGTGTGGTGGCCCTTGTTTTCTCGTCCATTGTATGTACCAAAGCAGCGAAACAAGGTCGTACATGGTGCTCTTGCCGTTGAAGGAAATTCTTGCTGTGTATGATACCAGGTCGACAATAGTAACATGAAGGTTCTTCATCTTATTCATGACTAAACTGCAGTTCTTGTCGACTATGTCTGCTGGTCGCGTCGGCTGGTAGCCAATATCTTCGTATATGCGGTCTGATACCAACTTGGATCGCTGTTTATGAGACCGTACACGCTTCGCGTGTGGTTCACCTGGTGTCATATGGAAGCTAACTTTAAAATAAACAAAAGCACTTAATAATTACTACTATTCGAATTCGCAATACACGCGGTAGTGCATACGCTTTTTGTCGGCTCGCCTCAAAAATTTCAGGGGTAGACGTAGCCAAAAAGGGCGCTGCGGCTGAGGCAACCGAGATATGTACAAGATCTGCTGCACACCGTCGTTCAAGTACAAAAAGGCAAAGTACCCGTTTTCAGACGAAGTATTGCTTTTTCTAGAAACAAGGGGGCTGTCGTTTCAAAGGTCGACCTTGCCTCCATGGCTCCTTTTTTCTTCGGAAAGACGCAGAAATGGCAAACCCGCTTTTCGGTAATGTATGATTCGGCGCGTTCGCCTCTCTCCCAGGACCAAAATAACTCACCGGCGGACCAGCCCGTAATTGCATCCATTCAAACCCCTTACTGGTTGCAATGCCTCTCGCGGCTTTGTTTTCCCGAAAATAAGCAAAAAAGGCAGCTCCGCTTCACAGAGAGCGTATAAATCCCTAGGGGTTCTACCAAACATTCACAGTCGCAATTTGTCCGGAGGATAGCTCTGGGGATAGAAAGTATTTCAAAAATAATGATTCTAATTGACTACTCTATACTATAAATAAAGGGCTAGTTGGCATACTTTGATCGTGCTCTGAGCTTGTCACCGTTAATGTAGAAAATCACCGGAATTAGGATCATGGCCGTGCTGATAAAGCCGAGGATGGAGCAGCCCCAACCCACGGGGAACTTTTCCGAGCCAGTGTTGGTGTAGAGTGCTTTGGCAAACAGAGGGAATGCAGCAGCCAGTCCAGCTCTGAATAGACCATTACCAGCAAACACTGACGCCTGGTAACGAGGGAAGGAAAAGGCCAGATAGTTGAAGAGGGTCTGGAAAGCCACAAACGCTCCCGCGGCGTAGATGGTCGCCCCAATCAGAGGACCAATCCAATGAGCTGATGGGGTTGCAGACCATGCAAAGACGAAAATGCCGATTGGTTGAAGAATTGCACCAACAATAGTGCTTGGAAGGAAAACCTCTGGTGGGACCATTTGCCCATTCTTTTCCATGGGAGTCGTGAAAGCTTTTTGAAGAGCTGGAAGATAGCCGGCACATCCAATGAGGATGCCAACCATAAGAGAAGTGTAGCCCACCCCGTTCTCAATTGTGTTGAACCCATGGATCTCAACAAAGACGATTGGGAACGCTTCAAACCACAGGTACATGACTGCATAGATTAATGCAATGTAGACGTTGACGAGGAACACTACCGGCTCGCCAAACGCGATTTCAAATGGTCTCCATAGTGTGTCAATGGCAGTTTCTTTTGCAGTCATTTGCGAAATTGTGACATGGCCCTGTGATATGATCTTTGGGTTGTCGGCTCTCTTCCGAAGTCTCTCTGCCCTCCTATAGAGTAGCGTGGATTCAGAAGATTCGGGGAAGAAGAAGAAGAGAATCAAAAGAGCGACACCGTCCAAAATCAGAAGAAACCAAATGGTCCATCGCCAATTGACTAGTTGAACCAGAACACCTCCAATCAAAGGTCCCAGCACTGGACCACACACAGCGCTAATGCCCCAAATGGCAAGGCCCTGCGGAATCCTAGGCAGCGTGACCACGTCGCCAACAGAGGCGCCGCCAGTTGCCAGCGCTGGAGAGGCGAAGATGCCGGCCAAAAACCGCAAAGCAAGAAGCGAGCCGATATTCTTGACCAATGCTGTAGGGATTTGGAGGATAACAAAGATCGTCAGTGTGATGATGTAGATGTTCACTCGGCCAACTGCCGGGTGTTCAGAGAGAGGCGAAAACACCATTGGACCGATACCGTATCCGATGATGAACAATGATAATGGCAAATAGGAGACTGTGAGGGAAACGTGGAATTCATTAACAATTTCAAAAACGCCAGGAATGTAAATTGACGATCCAATGTAGATGGAAGTGGTTAACAAACCCACTTGGAGGATGAATAAGACTTTCTTGTAAAGCGGCCAGTTTTTGGGATTTTCTGGATCCGCTTCTTCCCATTCAACCATCAAATGGCTGCTTTCAACATTTTCTTGTGTTGGAACTTCAGTAGTTGTCACCCGTTGGATTTCATCGCTATCTTTATCATCTTTAATTACGTCAGTAGTGGAGCTGTCCAGGTATTTGTCTGGGATGATAAAATCTGGTTGTTCTTCAGGGTAAGTGAAAGCTTTCTTTCCTGAAAGATGATACACAAGCCTTCCAAAGAAGCTATCTCGAATAAATATTGGAGTGGTCGACATTGTTATAATGTTCTAAATTGGTTTGTCGTTATTAAAGCCTACATAGACGATTAACAGGCAGTATTTATATTTCTTCATGATTATAAATCCACTCTGCTGATTTGTAAGGACAAATGTGCAACATTCAGCAACCTGAGTCTCTATGCTGCTCAAACTTTGGACTGCCGCTGTTTTTGGAGGGGGTTCGAACGGCCGTGTGAAATGTCGTTATTTCATTAGTAATGCGAAAAGCCGCATGCCGATCCTTGCATATTTTTGAAAAATTCGAAACCTCTAGTGTCCCAACAGTCTGAATCCCAATCCGCCAGGTCTTTGCGGGAGAGTATCCGAACTGTGTGGTGATACTTGATTAGTATAATAGGTACTATGGATAATCTCAACTTGTTTGGTTGATCGTAAAAAGGGGCCAACAATTACCAACAAAGTCGAGGTGTCTTCGTATTCAGACACATCTTACAAATCCAAAACCGATCGACGGTCGCTGCACCGGCTTTTGTCGCTTCACGTGGGACGGGTTTTGCGGACTTAAGGCTTAACGCCGAGCTCGTTTCGATTGAAAGGGATACTTGTTTTGCGGACTCAGTATGTGTGTTTGTTAGATCTTTGTTTGCGTAGATAATCTGAGTAAAGTCAAAATTTTCTCTAATATGCGTAAGGCAAGTGTTTAGTGTGGAGTTGTACTTGAGCAACCAACTACACGAACTTTGTTAATTAATAGTTGCGTTGAAACGACAATAAGGGTCAACACGTTTGCAATCGAGGTTGCAGCAGTTCCTCTCCACTTCACATTTGTACCCTTTTATACAGTGAGCGTGAACGGGTAGCGGCGACACACTCTCTAGTATTTTATAACGCAAACGGCTACAAAATTTCGATGAATTTGAGTATTCCACTCAAATGCCAAAATACGATTGTGCTGTTCTGAGCTTGTTGCTGCCCCAGACGACTCACATCCAAAAAAAAGTAAGGGCAGCGCAAAATGTAGCCCCGTGCTGAATTGAGATTTGCGGGTATAAAGGTATACAATAAATATGGAAAATTAAAAACTGTTTTTGGACATCAAAAATGGCGCATTCTCAAAGTCGTCGGCTGGTTTTGTTTGACCCATGACGGGTGGGATGTATTCAACCTTGGTGGCATCAGCTTTGTGCTCATCCCCATCTTCATATTCGTTTCGCGAACGTTTGAGCTTGGATTCTTCTTCAAAAGAAGACGCACCTGAGTGGGTGAGTCCCGGGGTAGATTCGTAATCTTCAAAAATTGGCGCCGACACAGCTCCCGGTTGCTTGTAGGACGGGAAAGAGCATGGTTGCTTATATCCTTCGCTCACACTCTTCCGTGCCTTCATCCCAACATGCAAAAGCTGGGCCTGGATCTCATCAGGCAAGACCGGGAAAGAGCTTTGGCGACCTGCAGGAGTAGCAGTAATCTCTGCCGATGCAGCACCAGGCGCCGGCACGCTAGCAGAAAACCCGGCTGGAGTGGCGCGGGACAAGGACGGCTTGCCCTTGGCCGCATTATTCTCCCCATTTCTGGTGATGGGGAAGTGCCTTGAAATCAGTACCCGTTTGGAATCGTGAGAGGACATATTTTGGATGTATATGTGTGTGGGAGGGAGAGAGAGGAGATCCGCTCGTAGTCTTGTTGTTGTCCCGCGCTCTTGGGAGTTTACTTTTTTATT